>CM043018.1:104595591-105079980 GCA_023690525.1 Holotrichia oblita | reverse complement strand
ACATACATATAACCTAGACGAAACTGTTACTGGGATACATGATTCGTCGAACTTATGTGCTGATATAAAACGAAAACCTGGTCAATATGGTTGAGATTAAGATCGAAAATCGTGAGTAACCCGCTCATAGAAAGAAAAATAACGTTGATAAAGACCAACCAGAACTGTTGAGACTAAAATATCAGTATTACAACTAAGAATTTACGACCTGTTATACAGTAAGGAATGGCAACCCGAGTTTTCGAAGTTTATATGAAATTGTCAACCAACTAAATGGCAAGCAAACAGGTAAATACAAATTCCGTTGTTAAGCAGTGGAAATAAGAATGCCCAAGAATTTTTGAACTGAGATATCATTAACAAAGTAGCTATGTACAGTCAAGAATGTAATCTTTGAATCCAGAAAAGACATGGACAATTGAACCCATTTGTAGTCGCGATCATTGAAGCATTTTGTACATCTTCTTTTGTAGGTGGAGTTACAATTGACATTTAAATGTAGAAAGACTTGCAGATTAGACTAATCAATTGCTCAATCATCCAGATACTAGCACATCTTTTGTCAATCCTGAAGAAGCTTAAGCACACATATTTACTCACTGCTATTGAGCAATGGATTTAAACTATCCTATCGCGAAGGAGCTCAATTGCTAGCCTAATAGACGCCAGTGTCGAGCTTCGCTTAAGAGAGTAACGAAAAATAACGCATTGCACAACTTTCATTTCGTCCAACTCAGACACAACCACTCGCGGGCGCATTGCCTCAGCAACGAGTTGTGCCTAGCTTTACCTTTCATGTCAGTGGGAATTGATTATTCGGGTGCATTTACTATTAAATATAGAAAGGGGCGCGGTTGTATACACCTGAAATGTTATGTTTGTTTATTTGTATGCTTTTCAACTAAAGCAATACACCTTGCGTTGGTTACAGATCTTAGTACACATTTATTCTTATTAGCATTAAAACGCTTTATATCGCATGGGGTAAACCCCATGATGTTTTCTCTGATAATGGTAGAAATTTTTTGGGAGCGAGTGCAGAACTATCAGAGCTATACAATTTTCTAAATAATAGCAATAAACAGATATCAACAGCATTATCTAATAACGGAATCAATTGGCATTTTATACCGCCTTATGCAGCTCATTTGGGGATTATGGGAAGCGGGAGTTAAGTCAACAAAAGGTCATCTAAAAAGA
This sequence comes from Holotrichia oblita, assembly GCA_023690525.1. Classification (NCBI taxonomy): domain Eukaryota; kingdom Metazoa; phylum Arthropoda; class Insecta; order Coleoptera; family Scarabaeidae; genus Holotrichia; species Holotrichia oblita. The sequence goes on along the minus strand of CM043018.1, from coordinate 105,078,780 downwards.
ATATTGACAAACACTGCCTTAACATTTGAAGAGTTGTACACAGTACTCACTCAAGTTGAAGCTGTCGTAAACTCTCGTCCTCTAGCGCCTCTATCCTCAGATCCCAATGATCTCCAAGCCTTGACATCCTCACATTTCCTCTTGGGAAGAACACTCGTTGGATTGCCAGAACGCAACGTAATGCATCTGCCTAAAGCCAAATGTACTAATTACCAACACTTGGAGCAATTACGTCAGCACTTTTGGTCACGCTGGTCAAGGAATATATCTCAGAACTGCAGCAGCGACAGAAATGGAAATTTAACAAAACCAACCTGAAGATTGGAGACTCTAGTTGATTAAGGATGATCATCTATCACCCCTGTATTGGCACATAGGCCGTGTAAAGAGGTGTTTGCAGGAGCAGATAGGATTCCCAGGGTGTCTTCCGTCCAGACTGCTGCGGGCGTGGTGAAGAGGGCGTTCCCAAGGATTTGCCCACTTCCACTCCAAGAGACGACCTAGCCAGTTAATTAGTGTCCATCTTTAAGTCAGTTCACTTACCTTGTTAGACAATTTCACTGTTATTTATTTTGAAAGTACCTTCTTTCATGGGAGGGGGCATGTTTAGAATGTAAGATTTAATTTAAATTTTGATATTTTCGCGCGTATTTTTATTGTAACAAAAATATATAAGAAAAATAAGATGGCTGTAAGATACATGTAAGCACAGTTTCACACAAATAAAAGTAAACATTAACTACACTAGCTTTGACGAAATTAAGACTGGTACAGCCTAATTTATCCAAACTTGATTTTAACGTACGATTACAAACAATATAATACAGCGACAAACATTCACTGATCACAAATATAGTTGCAATTTACGAGCTTAAAGCTTTGCAGATAAGAAAGATATCTAAAATTACTGTCGGTCGTTGCGCTATTTTACAACCCTTGTAATAGCTTGCAATATTTCTCAGACCAGGAAGTATGTAATCTGAGTACATTATTCAAATAACATTCACGTTATTACCGCATAGTACTCTTAGAATATCTCTCTAATGTCTTAAACGGTAGTATATAAAATATACAGAGTAAGTTTTTTGCATGTTGTAAAATTTTGCTTTGATGTTTCCTTTAAGAGATATTTTTACTTATTTAACTCACGCTGCAATTTTTTTAATAAGAAATATCATTTCTCTTATTTCTACCTGAATACTATCTATGGTTTAAAAAAATTATGATATTACTTGAAATAAACAACTCAAGTTTGTAGCTTTTACAATTTTCATTAGAATGGATAAAGAATACAACTAAAGCTCGAACAATCAAAGATTAAATAAAAAGCATATGTTACGAATAACATAATTTAATAACTTTAACAGCATTTAGGTAAATAAAATTACACATGCTTTAGTGACTATTTCGTCAAGCGTAACTTTTTGTACTCGTTGTTACTTTAGTTGTAATATTTTTCTAAGCAATCAACTAAACTTTAAGAAAAAATTAAGAGAATAATCCTAGTTAGCTTTGTAAGTTTTGAAAGTGCAGAAGATGAATTTGAAACAAAATATTTTTCAAAATATTCGCTGTTCAATTTTATTATAAAATGAGCAAAAAAATGTATTCGCCAAGGTGGTGGACACATGAAACGTTTGATACAATTTTTTTATATTAACGATGTGTGGTGGGTGCATAGTTGCAGTGACTTCTTAAGCTGTGTCGCTTGTTTGACCATAACTGCAACTCTCGGGGTGTAGTTTTTGTGTCTCTATAATTGTGTTCAAATGGCCTTGTGTCATCGTCCTTCCGGAGAATTGAAACCCAGCTCCCATCGCTCTGCCACAATGATAGTCAGCCGCTGAACAGACTACACTAAAATACGCACAGACACTTTCGTTTGTGTGTGTGTGAACGTCAGAGTTTGGCGCTGGAATTTGGAAATTCTTAGTATATGAAATTGTATGATATATTGAATTTTGTTGCTAAATTGAAAGTTGGGGTTTTCCTATTTGTGAAATGTTACATTTCTGTTTACAGTTTACTCGCCTTATTTATCAACTTTTTCAAATAAAACAAGCTCAAAGCTTTATAGTGATTTTTGTTCTATTATTTTCGTTTTAAATAAAATACATAAATATTATTCACGTATGCATTTATTATACATTAATTAATATAATACGTAATTATATAAACTCTATCACAATATATAATGAACAGATTTGTATACAATAAAATGATAAATATATTATCCCTCGCCAAATAAATTCAGCCAACACAGTTTAATGACAGAAGTTCAAAGAAAACTGACATAAGGAAAGTCGCCTATTTTTAACATCCTGTATACAAATTAAGCGTATTTTTCTAACTTCTAAATAAATCCTTTTATTTATAGGATTTATACGGCTTGTCCGCGAACAACCCCTGAAGAATGCAAGAGATTGTTCGTGCAAAAATATGAAAAAAAAGTTTCTATCAACTTGGGTCCGGATATGTTACCGCACACACAGAGATGGTTTTCAGAACTGGTTTTTGGTCAATTAGTGGAGCAGTGACTAGTGCATACAGGGTTCAAGATGTATCAAGGCCCTATACCTTCTGTAAAAAGATGTAGCTCCCTAAGAAGCATTTCCGGATGCAAGTTGATAGAAACTCTTTTCATACGTTCATATGTATAATTACCCCATTCATTCATTAGGATTGTTCGTGGACACGCTGTATAAAACTAAGAAATCTTTATACTGCGATTTAAAGTATCATATTTTTACCCATCTGGAATAAATTTACTTCTATGTTTACGAAACGATACATCTGACAGGTGAAATTTGTATTCAATATAACCAAGAATAAATCTCTAAGTATATCATTTTACTTAGACTGTTTTCGTAGTGCAGTTAGGAGATTTATAGATTTTCCTTTTGGAAACATGCGTGGAATTCTCAACTCGATCCCGCAGAAGAATTGGCCAAACGTCGATCGAAAACTGACCACGATAAAACAACAACACTCGAGTCCATAGACAGGAAGTAAAATATAAAAAAACTTGCTTATGTTTATTGTATCTATTATAACCTATGTACTGGTAAAACAAATTTAACTAATTCCTGATCAATCATTTTGCGATTTAATAATTTTATCACCAAATTTCGAGAATAACATTTTTTATTTTTGTCAAACCCGGATATACGCACTTTCTAAGTCAATGTACCTACTTCAGATTATACACACCACCATAAGCAGATATGATTTAACTTATTGGCGTAAATATAACTAATTGTAAAACAAGTAGAAAGCGAATATGCAACGGTGAAGTAAGTAAACTTAACCCTTTTTACAAATACGTAAAACCGTGTTCACCATAAAAGGCCTACAAATGTCAATGTTTCGACCTAAATAAAACGTTTTGAATATACTGTCAATTCATCTCCTAAACAGGCATTACCGAATAACTACATACATAGGTGTAATTACACTAATTTATTCTGAAGAAGTCTGTATATTTACCATTGAACTGACACATTCTTAAACTTCAGTCATAATTTCTATTGAGCTGAAATTATAGTCTGCCGTAGTATTTATTTAAACTGAACGTTACAAATTGAAATCGTAAATACATAGATCTCCAGATGATCAAAATTTACAAATTAAATACTTTCTGTATAATAAACTAATACTTAAACATTTAAAGGAATATTAAAATATTGACAAAGCAAATATTAGGACACTATTTAAATGAAATTTGTTGGGACAATTACTTATTTTAGGTATTCCAATTACATAATTATGCTGCACAAATTTAAGGATTGAGGATTAAATGTATACCTGACATACACGAACTCATAACGCCATAAAATGATTAAAATTATCAAGTAATTATCTGCTCATAAACATGAGTAACCATATCACAAAATATTTAAAATTGAAGATGCAAATTATTTTATGAACTTTATACGTTGAAAACAATTCAAAACATAAGTAAGGCTTCTGTACGCAAATACTAAAATAACAGCCGAACTTTAATACCTCTTTATTTAACATTCCTTGTAGGTTGTTTAATAATTATAATAAAGGCCTGATATTTCTGAGTATATAATTAATATATATATCTATTTTCTGACCTTTATTTACTTATCTTTCAATTCCTGAAACATTTCCACTTATAGGTCAATAAAACAACAATTAATTACATACCAATTTATTCCAGAACATATAATATTGTTTTTGTTAAAGAGACTTCTTCAGTGAAAGAAATTAACATTTTATATTAAATGTCAATTTCTTCCACTGAAGAAGTCTTTTTAACGAAAACATAATGTTATATGTATGTTCTGGAATAAATTGGTAGGTATTTAATTAATTGTTGTTTTATTGACCTATAAGTGGAAATATTTCAGGAACTGAAAGATGAGTATATAATGTAATACTGCTTTAATGTGCGAGATCTATTATAAAACTTTTTAGCATCTAACTTTCTACTATTGTTATATAGGTTTTTATTATTTCTAATATAATATTCTAATCGAATTATCGTGATTTATAATGTTCGAAAAACTCCCAAAATGAAATTATGCAATATATTTTACACAAAAGTAGTTTTAGCCATCTATACTGTCGGTCCAGCTAAATGAATTAAAGAAAATATGTAATAACTTCTCAAATAAACAGTATTTATTTACACTATATGTATCATACTATATACAAAAGTTTTAATCAATATTTAGTTATTCCATTTTTTGCCTTAATTGCGGCAGCAATTTTTTTCGGCATGCTTTCGATACACGATATCGCCATGTTTCGCAAATTTAGATTGTTCCTTCAAATATTCTCTACTTTTTGTTTTAGAGCGTCTAGTGTTGAATTTCGAAATGAACAAATAATTTGTTTTAGAGTACTCTAGGCGTTCTCAATTGAGTTGAGGTCTGGAGAATTACATGGCCACAGCAAGATATTATCTTTAAATAAAGTTTTTAGCGATTTTGTAATGTGGCATGGAGCCCCATCATATATAAATGTCTAGGCAACATCTCCAGAATCTAAGGAATCAATGTATGGAATCAAAACCGATTCCATCAGTTCTTTATATTGAACCTGGTTCATCGTTCCTGTAACAAAATAAAGAGTTGCAAGTGCCTCTCCTAAAATTCAAGACCAAATCATGACAGCTGAGAGATGTTTAGCAGTTTTGACGATGGAACTTTCGTGAAAACGTTCCACCGGTCTCCATTTAATCAAACGTGCCTGTTCTGTTAATGTCTCAAACCGCAAGTCGTCATTAAACACGATCTTTAAAAACTTTTTCTCAGTTAAATTCCAACTTTAGCAAAAATGTATAAAATCTTAAGTAATTGAATGAAATTAATTATACATGCCTTTTTCCAATCATTAACAATGAAACTGTTATGCTGTTTCGCCCACTGTAGATTAGATTAGATTAGATTTGTGGGCAGTGGCACTGCTGCCTTTAGTCACCGCGACCTGCATGGATCTATTGTAACATTGCCCTTCTGGTTGTTAGACTAATGGGAGGCTTTTGATAAACCTCAGAATTAGCCTGGGATTTCCGTCCCGGATGTCAGTAGGCGTTAGAAATGGCCTACTGAAGTGTTGTTGTCGTATGTGACTAGCAGCAACACAGTTACACAAAATGTGTTCTGACGTTTCTAGATCTTCTTGGCATAGACGGCAGATTTGATATTCAGCTTTTCCGAGTTTATCCGATGTTATGTCACAAAGCCTGCCAGCAATCTAAGGTCCCCTTTGCTGAAAGATAGCAGCGACTGTGATGTCTTAGGCGATCCGGATAACAGTGCCTTCGCCTGCATTTGTCCTGGCGTATTCTGCCAGTGGGAGACTTTTCTGTTGACCTCCCATTTGTTAACTACTTGTTTTAGGTGGCTCTTTTGCAGCCCACAACAGGGATAGGGTCCAATGAAAGGCATTTTCGCTGCCTCTTTGGCAAGCTTATCTGCCTTTTCGTTCCCTTCGATCCCTTGATGGCTTGGGACCCACTGAAGGGTTACGTGGTTATTGCGTCCCAATTGCCTTAAATTGCACATACATTCGTACGTGTAGGCACCCACAGCCTTCAACGCCGCTTGGCTGTCCGTTGATATACAAATTGTTGCGCCACGTATCCCTGACTCGAAGTTCTTTACGGCGCATAAGTTAATAGCAGAAATCTCTGCTTGAAATATGTTGAAGTGGAGTCCCATGGGCACTTTGAGGTAGTTGTGAGGCCCACTGACCCCGATGCCCGTCCCCACTCCTTCTATTCTAGAGCCGTTCGTGTACTATGCCAGGGTTCCTCTTTTCAGTTGAGGCTCACCGGAGGCCCACTTAGTACGGCTTTTGATGACCACTTTGTAGGGTTGGTCGAAGTTGTATTGCATAGGGATCTTGTCGTTTGCAATGTAAACTAGGTAGTTGATGTTGGAATCTTCAAGGATTTAAAGATGTCCTCTAATGTTCCCAGGTTTTAATTCCTTTAGTCTGTCCAGAGACAGGGCACTTAATATAGCCTGCTTTTGGATGTAAATGTGCAGCGGCGTGATTCCCAGCAGTACTTTAAGCGCTGCAGTGGGACAAGTCCGCATCACTTCTGTGACATTTAGACAAGTGAGTCTTTGGATTTGTTGAAGCTGTTGTTGTACAGTCTTCTGTGTTGTTTTTGGCCACCATACCAAAGCGGCATAGGTGATCATGGGTCTTATAATTGCTGTATATGACCATAGGATCATTTGAGGCTTGAGACCCCAGGACTTACCGAGTAGCCTTTGGCAAATTAGCGATGCCTTTATGGCTTTTTTTCCGTAAGTAATCGATATGGGGGTTCGCCAACTGTAACCACGCTTTCTTCATTTTTGTCTGTCAATTTTGAGTTTTGCAATTGCGACTTGAATGTCCTCTCCGACATATTTATATTGGTTTCCTCTAGTCTGCGTAGCACTTCTCTAAGAGGTTGTTGTCGATTTTCTGAACTTCTCTTAAACAGGTAGATAGCCGCAGTATTTAGGCAGCCGACTATCGTTGTAGCAGAACAATAGTAGTACTTACCATTTTCTATTAAAAAGAAAGAGCATCAAGCGAATCTTTTGCATAATAATAGTTCCTTCTATTCTGTCAGTGAAAGGAATTGTACTACACAAACATCAACTTTATTTCATTTTGTCACCATGCTGATGCATATTGAATGTTTTAACATGAGCGATTTTGAAGAGTGTATATACCCGCAGATATTAAGGATTATGCAAAAGGAGCAACGTTTGTTGACGAGTGAAGCAAAGAAATCCTATGAATCAGCTTGTAAAAACTTCGAAAACTGGTTTGACGTATTAAGGTAACCCAAACTGCACGTTTCGATTAAGTACATTTACGCATTTGATTGCTTTTTGAAAATAAATGAAGAAAGATGTGGTTCCAAAGACTCCAAAGCCTTTACCAACAAAAAAGTTCATTCTTTTTGTATTTACTTGCAGGCAGTAGTCGCAAAATTAACACATGTATACTAAAGGTCTTCAAGATGATAGTATCTAAATCAATACCTACCCTAAATATTAAAAGAAAAAAACTGAAGATAACCGCAGTGGACGGTTGATCAACCGTAGTAGGCATAGATTATAGAGTAATATAGATCGATGACTCTTGATTTTATTTTTGATGGGTGACTCTTGGTTTTATTTTGAATTAAGTATGGAACTAGCGACATTGGTAGCCATAGTGTAAATCGATGGGTGACTCTTGTATTTATTTTTGTATTAAGTTTGAAACTAGCGACATCGGTAGCCATAGTATGAAACAAGTCATTTATGCGGTAAATTCAAAATAATGATATTACTGTTATTTTGACCCAGATTTATAGTTGATGTTTAAGGTGCCGTTGATGCTTGAGGATGAAATGGTAAAATATCTGGCAGGCAAAATATATTACACTTCGTTCTCAAGCATCACTGGTACCTTAAGCATGAACTATAAACTTTTGTTTGAAGATCGAATTAAACATATTAAGTCAACAATTCTTGCTTGAATAGCCGATATTACAACAATTTAAATGCATATATATATAACTGAACCGACATCTACAAAAGCTGAATGATCACATGGTGCGCAACAAGTTGTAAGAAAACCTAACATGCGTGGAATAAAAAGTGCGCATTAGGGGTGCTCATGCAGAGACCCATAGTATGAACTATGAAAACTATTCAAGTTTGTGGAAATAAGTGAAGTATCCATGGTAATAGGTAAGTATCAGCAAAATACTTCCACGGCCATAGTTGATATTGAAGTATCGAGCCTATGGAGGTGTAAGTATATTAGACTTTCTGCTGTGCTGATTAAAAAATTAATTTAGCCCTACGAATTTCTGACAGTTTTAATCACTAGTAAATTATTGCTCTGAAATTGCCATTTACTTGCGAAAATTGCGTGCGAACCCTCTGTAAGGCAAGTCAGACGCAATTTTCGCCTATATTTCGTAGAGTAAAAAATTCATAACTTCGAAACCATTGCAGATAATCAATTGAAATTTTGGATTTTGGATTATCAAATCATAATCTTTGTTTTCATGTTGTTTCGATGTTTGTTCATAATTAACTTATTAGAGAAATACCTACTCCACATTTAAGCTGTTCTTATCGTTATGATGGATTTGTGGCGAAAGAAATCGTTTTCCATCTTCTATTTGTAAAACAAGCGATTTTTTAACTGGATGAATATTTTTTTGAGTGATTGTATAATTATAATATTTTATCAAATGTAACACAAAATAGTTAGATTAAAAAAATTATACAAATACGTTGCGTATGCGTCTGAGAGATTGCGTTTGAGCGGCCCAAAACCTTTCTCGTAGTTAAACGACAAAAGATATAATAAAAAAGATAAGAAAGATATGTCTTTATGAAAGCATTGATGACTGAAGATACGAAGGTACCAAAAAGCTTATAAAAAAAATTATTTACTATTTTACTGATTTTGCCAGCCCCAGATCAACCACGCCTACAATATATGCAACCTCTTCCACACTGCTATATGTGTTGTATACATTTGAATTATTTTTCTAGTGAGTTTGCGCATATTTATACAATTTTTTTGGTTATGTATATTAATGTTAGTTCAAATATTAACAAGTTTTTAATTTTACTAATTTATCTCATTTTAATTAACCAACTTTGGAACTAACACGTAATATATAGAAGGCAAGGCACCACCATTATTTATCAAAGATGTCAACATTATTATTTTCTTTACCGGATTTATTTGAGAAATATAAAAATTGGATTATAAGAAACCCTGAAAAAGCGAACGATTTTGAAACTACAGCAAAATGGATTTCATATTTTATAGCAGGTAGACGATTTAAATCTTTCTTAACTCTGTGTTGATGTATATATATAATAACTCGCAGGTAGAATAAACAATTCTCATGCTGTCTCTGAATTAGTATATGCCCTATCAAATTTATTGGTATTATTTAACGATAGATTAATTACAAAAGGTCGGCATTTAGAGAAAAATGAAGATACTAGTAAATTAAAAATTTGGCTAACTGTACTTGAATATTCGGAGGTATTTCTGGAAATATCAAGTAGTAAAGTATTTGGTAATCGTGGACGATGGCTTGTAATAATTTCAATCCAAATCCTCAAGTAAGTATTACAAAATATGGCAAATTTTCTATTTAAGTTATTGACATTTTGTAGATGCTTTGCTCGTTTTGTTCTTGTATACCGTTACAAGGAACCAATTATAACAGTACCTCCAGTACCTGTTTTAGATCGTGTAAAAGTAAATATACCAGAAATACGGGCTGATATGATGGAAAATGAGCACCCACAACTAAAATCGATTTCGTTTAGTTTAAAACGTTCAGGCAAAATTATTAGAAAAGTTGATGCTTCCCCTTCGGTTTCGAATCGTAATTGGAAACCATTAGAAGTATTAGAAAGTGAATCAGAAGAGTCAAACAACCAAGCATTAATTGGAAGGAAATTTTTAGCAGAGATTATTTACATATCGAAACCTATGGCTCATTTAACTGCATCAGCATGTTTCGGATATAATACATGGAAACCATGGATGGTATCTTTGGTAATGGATATTTTAAGGTTAGTTTAATTTATATTGAGTAAACATATAAGTTCTCTCTCTTCAAAGAATCTTTGTGCCAAAATCATTATAAGTAGACTCGGCAAAAAGGGGCAAGCTTCAGTACAGTGCGAAGAATAACATGAAGGGGCCGAGCGGCTGTCTACATTGCGTGGTTATTTTACTATGGCACGTTAACTCTTCGAAATTTTGAAGAACCATAACTTTATTTTTGAAATTGCACCCTCTTCCCCTCTCCCATCCCCCTCCCATATTTTATTCCTTAGTCGTCTTCGTGGTCCAATTCTACATCTTTTATGTCCCGCATGTACTATATAGGTACCAAAATTAATAGTTTAGAAGATAATTAGATTTTTTGAAAAATTGCACACCTAAGTCATCGATACTTATCCAGTGTGTCATGGAAAATAAACGTTCCCAAAGATTTATTGTCAAATCCAAAATCACACTTCGTTGTTTGATACTTGTGAATTAATAATTACGCATTGAATGTGCGATTACATTATTGCAATAAGGAGTTAAAATGGATAACAATAACTTGAAAACAATATTTACACCTTAATATTCGAAAACAGGTGAGTAAGTCGGTTAGGAATTGGCCTGTAAGATCTGTGGATATGACACATGTGGATTTTTCCTTTGAAGACCATCTGTAAGCTGCATTCGACAGACTCTCTTTCAAGATCTACAAAGAGCACGACATGAGGGTGTTTCTTTGCGTTTAATACTGTGCTTGAATGCGAACGGCCACCATTTTGAACAACTATTATAATTTCTTTCTAGCTTTTTACTCCCATTTCATAAAAAATAAATTAAGAATTTCTTGATTTGTGTAAACATTGTTTTCGTTATTGTTATCCATTTTAACTTTTTATAGTAATAGTGTAAAGGCATTTAACGGATAATTATTAACTGACAAGCATCAAACGACGAAGAATGATTTTGACGTTAGACTTTGACAATAAATCTTTGAGAACGTTTATTTTCCATGACAGACTGGATAAATATCGATGACTTAGGTGTGCAATTTTTCAAAAAATCTAATTATCTCCTAAACTATTAATTTTAGGTATAGTACATGCAGAACATAAAAGATGTAGAATTGGACCACGAAGACGACTAAGTAATAAAATATGGGGGGTGCAATTTAAAAATGAAGTTATGGTTCTTCAAAATTTCGAAGAGTTGACGTGCCATAGTAAAATAACCACGCAATATAGACAGCCGTTCTCGGCGTTAAAATATACTCCAACATGTTGTTGACGTATATTACGAATTGTAAATTGATATCCGAAAAATCGAGTGTCCTCTGATTTTTTGGATAAATGTTTGCTAGAGGAAATTTTTTCAGAAAAAATCGAATAACTACAAAACGCCCGAATCAAATCGCAAAAAGTAAAGATATTCATAAAACTTAAAAATAGGTGAATCCAAATGTGTAAAAATATACAGGGTGTTCTATTAAAAATAATGAAGTAGATGGCGACTTCCGGTATAACCGGAAGCGCTAGAAATCTAATAATATTTTCATTGAAGAGAACATAATCGACTATATATAATTCTAAATTTTCAAATTTATATTTTGACAAGAACGCCATAAACTTCTAATGAACGGTCTCGCTGAGACACCCTGTATATTAACCTTGCATATACCGCGGGGGCCTCAGAAGCCCCCAGAAGGTGATGCTTCACTCAGTTCTTTATTATTGCAAGAGACTTTTGGAATTTAGACTTGTTTAAAAATCTAGCATCACGTACCATCCGGGCATCTAAAGCCCCTGCATTTACAAGTTCCTGGTTGTTCTTGTTGGCTACTGCGCTGGTAATTCTATGATATTGCGCAGGTCCATGCAAGTCATGACATGTTCGACATACGTATGTTCTAAATACGGCGTCTACTTGCACACATTTCAGTTTGCAACAGTTTTTGTGTGCGAAAGGTTACTAATTCTTACATAATGTCGTACGGATATAAAAGACCGGCGTGAATTAGAATAAATAGCAGAACAGATAAGCGTAGATGATGGGGGAATTACTTGATGAAAATACCCTATCCGCAGATGATAACGAATCAGATTATGTTGAAGAACGTATTTATACATCTAAAAGTAATTTAGAATGGTCTTCGGAGCCATGCAACTACCCGGAGAAAAAGCAGCAGCTAAAAATATAATCAAGTCAACTCCTGGACCTACACGTTTTGCCAAGGGAATGTGCGATTAAATTGAGTCATCCTTTTTATTATATTTTCGTAAACCATTATGTCGGCTTTTAAATATAGACACATCGAAAAAAATCATAATTAGAGTAGGCTATGTGAATGGATTGTTACTTTAGCCACTTTCACATAATGACATTTATTCCTTGACATTTAATTTGAGGTTATAAGCTTTGGTTGTAATAAAATGTCAAATAATAAATGTCATTATGTGGTAGTGGCTAAAGCAACGATCAAAAAATTTACATAGCCTACATCAATTATGTTTTTTTTCGATGGCACATCATTTGCAAGTTGACAAATAAAGAGTGGGCTACAGTTTTGAAAGATAAATGGCAAAACCTGAAATCGAAGAATTGAAAGTGTTTAATGAGGTCCTGATCCTCATCGGCGTATTCAAGTCCAGAAATGAACCAGAAATACAGATAAAGAGTCCAATTTTCAATCAAGCAATGAGTAGAAATCGATTCCAAGACTTCTTACGTTGTTTACTATTTGACGATGCTGCAGCACGAAGAGCTAAACACAGAAATAACAAACTGCAACCAATTCAGCACTGTTTTGATATCTGAAATTTATATTTGAGGAAACCATACAATCCAAGATGGTGCATGACGATAGATGAACAATTAGTGACTTTCCGAGGACGTTGTCCATTTCAACAATATATTCCTTCAGAGCCAGGACCTTATGGCATAAAATTTTGTGCAACTTCTTATGTTTGGAAAATGAATATTTACAAAGAGAAAGAAGCCGGAGAAGAAAGAACTGTGAAACAAGGTGAACAAGTAGTAAAAAATCTTGTAGTAGAAATTGAAGGTAGTGGAAGAAATATTACATGTGATAACTTTTTCACTAGTTATTCATTGGCAGAATACCTATTATCGAGAAACTTAACGCTCGTTGTTACTACTTGGCGCAACAAACCAGAGTTACCAAGTGAATTCTGTGTAACTGCTGGTTGAAACGTATATTCAAGTATTTACCGATTTAGATACAACGCAACTATTGTGTCGCACTGTCCCAAAAAGAGGAAAGGTAGTTCCACTGTTGAGTACAATGCACCATAAACGAAAAAACGATAAAACCAATGAAAAGCTAAAACCTGAAATAATTTTGTCATATAATGGAACCAACGCTGGAGTAGATACAATGGACGAGGTTATACCGTAAAAAGGATGACAAGAAGGTGGCCACTGGTTGTTTTTTATAATATGATCGACGTGAGTATTTTAAATTCTTATACTGTGGGAAGCTGTTACATCCAATAACATGCAACGTCGTCAGTTTATTATAAATGTTGGTAAAGGGGTAGCTAAATGATGACACCAACCCCGCCGAAGACTACGCGGCCATGGAAAATATGACAGAACCTAAGACGGTGCTGTATGTGTATAATGCGACATGTGTAGCTACAGAATTAGAAACAGATACTAATTTGACAATTATGTTAAGTGAATGATATTACGCTTGTTATAAATAAAATATTCCAAAGTATTAAAACTACTGTGAAATTATGCATAACAAATTCAACTACAAATTTTCAATTTTAATTACTTTAAATTCACTTTATACTATATTCACACAATGAATTAATAGTAATTCATTGTGTGACCTGATGTTAATTAACATCATTTGTTTATGAATACTATTCATTGTTAAAAAGTAATTTATTAGTTATAGGGTAAAAATGTGTGAAATTGCTTTCATTGCCTATTATATATTTTACAAATTGATAAATACAATAATAATAATAATATTTTAGAAATTTTGAAAAATAGGAAAAGGGGAGGTGAAGGGATGTTTAATACCATTTAATATCTGTCAATGTTGTTACAGTGAACTTTGCAAATTGTGCAAATTGCAAATTTAAACAATCGCGATTTAAAATTATAAACCTAGGAATTACATCGGTAAAATCCGTGAGCGATTGTCGTGAATCGCGCTGCTATAAATCGCCAGTGTGAAAGAGGTCTTAAACAATTAAAATTATAAACCTATTCACAAATTTCGAATGTATAATTAGAAATTCTAACTATTGTGCATTTATGTCTATATTGGTAATAACATTTCATAATGTAATATACTCACACTCGTACTCAATTTACTGAGATAACTGTTTCAATAAAATTATGAAGAGATGAAATACTAATAGCACACAAAATCTAAATTTTAACTGTTTGTAATAGTTTGCAGCTTTATCGTACCTGTGCCCAAGGAAATGTTAAGATTCTAACCCAGAAGCAAAGATTACAACTATCTCGAAGAACATTTGTCATGCTGTTATATTTACTTAGATCTCCATTCTACGAGACATACAGCCGACAGAAAATAGAAGGTGCGCTAAACTGTTTAAGCAATAAAGTTCCGCTTTTAGGACTGCTTTGTAATCCGATACTAAGGTATTTACCTTTCTGGCAAACCAATTACTTCTACATGTGGTCAACATAATTTTTAACCTTTATTTAATTGTAAATATTGTATTTATATAAGTATGTAATCAGAGTTTATATTTATGACGCTAATTATTTATTTTTAATTACACGTTCATAAATTGATAAGTAGGCTGTGAGATCTGATTTAGTTTTTTGACAACGTGTTTCACAGTTTATTTCGATGTACCTGTACAAAATTAAAATTATATCCTGATTACATGACTTTTTATGTATTTCTCTGAACTATGGGTACGTTGCATGGGGGTTATTGGAAATGTATTTGTATAGATATCAAAACTAAAATACTAAATCTAAAAATATTTGTATGTACGGAGTATAATTTCTATTATATTAAGAAAAAAAAATGTGACATAATAATATACTATTTTTTATATCATGGAAATGGTTTTTGTTAAATATATTTATTCTAAAATAATTTGCGTCGTTTTAATATAATGGTTAGCTCTCACAGTAAATCATAAATAAATTAATATTATATAAGATATAAATAAATAATTTTGTGACAAATATATACTGAAAAGGTAAGTAAACTAAAAAAATATATATGTAGGTGTTGCTGTAATTGATGCAAATCTTAATGCAATCAAATTACTAAAGGTGATATAGAAACAGAAAAATATGTAAAAAAAATACAAATCACACACCAAAAATGAAGAACAAAATGGGTACAACTAAATTAATTTTATAACCTGTTTGACTAATATGATTTAGAAGTAATAAATTACGTGTCTTGAATAATAATAATACATTTGTACACTAAAATACGAACGATAAACACGTAATTCTGATTGAAAATGGCTTGGATGGTCAGCCGCAGGCTCTGATAAACACGTAATAGTTGAGGATTAATAATAATGGCGGTAATGTGCGCAAATGCTACAGATGCAATAAATTTGACCATATACTGCTGTTCTACAATGCGCTGCCTTTCCAGAGACTCAAACACAGACCCTAAAATATCTGCAAATTGCACAACAGGACATTACACAAAATCATAAAGGCTATTTCAGATATCCCTAACTTAAATATATCCAACCAATTTAAAACATTTCATAGACGAAAATTTGCTACAAGAATCCAACAGGGTGTGAAGTTCAATATTATAGGTTTTAGGCCCAACTTCCCTCTTGAAAATAGAAGTAAAAACCAGCAGTCATCTAGAAAATCCTCCAGTCCAAAAGCGAACTTCAAATACGTCATGATCGGTGAATAATTTTTGCCAAAATCAACTCTGCAATAGAGCGATTCAGAATACTGTTTTCTGCTCAAACTGAAAACGACAAACATATGATATGAAGAGATAAAATAACACAAACAGCGACGTAAAAATCTTAGCCTGCAAATTCCTGCGGCATAAACAAAAAGGTGAAAGAACTGGCGAAAATCTTGCAGAGATGTGCATAGACTTTCTATTCGTCTGTAAGATTCTTCCTCGTCCAGGTAATCGCTTTTCTATTCTTAATATAGAACTTCTCGGTCACATAGGTTATATAGCTGTAAGGAGAGGTGATACTTGGTAGTCATCAGATCGCATTTGCATCACGCAAGAATAGACATTCCAGATTTAATCTTACTGGAAACAACTTAGATAGCAGTGAAATTGTAAGAAGTAGACCTAATCAAAATATTTTTTGTTTATGCACCACTTTCCACTTTCTGCAAATCTTTAAAGAAGCTAACTACTATAAAGCAATCTTGACAGCTGACACCGTTGGAATGCAGGACAATGAACAGTTTCGGAGTAGATCTTTTCACTCTCTCCTGGTTCATGCACCGTAGGAGCCGACTTTCTGTAAGCTTGGTTACACTTTACACGTTGTAAAAATAGTTCTGTGCAAAAATCTGTTGTATATGGAATATTCCAATCAGTTGAGGTTTACCATGTTTGAAAGATTATCTACCGTCGAAGCCCGCACGAACTCTGTAGAGGGTCCTAACATCTACAAATCTACTTCTACAGAAAGTGATAGATCCCACGGACCTTCTGTCATCTAAGGTACGAGTTAAGTTCCCGGATGATGTTTTGGGCACATTTTTAAAGATGTATAAACTTGAAATCATAATAGAAGTACTTTAATCCTTATCCATAAAATTCATTCTCCCTCCACCACTTCGGAAAAACCCATTGCAGCAGCCACGTACAACTACCAACAAAATTAAGACGTTAAATAAAATTTCAAGCACCAGAGTTTGAAAGACTAATCCGTGGAGGACCAAAGTAGTCTAAGATCGAACGTTTTTTGCCATGTGCGCTGTAAGTTTTGTCTTATGTGTATCATTCTAAGGTTTTTTCCTAAGTATTCTACAAATCTAAGTCTGTCCTGGTCTTCTATCTTTTTAGGCTTTGTGGACATTGGAGTTAGCCAAACGTGTTTATTAAGGTTATTATTCCATGTAGTCGCATTGATTCCTGATGAAACTCCATCTTTAGATATCTATCAATGTGTGAGTTGACTTTCTACATGCCTGATGTTCTGTTTCCCAGAAATATATTGCCTGAGGAACTGTTTTATATTTTAATATAAAATAAATACGTTTATAATTCAAGGATGTAAAGTTTTCTTCTGAATCGTTCATCCAATTTGTCTGATTTTTGTTCTACATTAAATGTTGATTTATATACAATTTTATTGCGACATTCTTCTATCTATCGTTTTTATGCTCTTAATAAATAGAGATAATAAAGTGAACCAGAAATGAAGAGGTTAAAGAGAAGAAACTTTCACTCGAATCCAATTTCAATGCATAGTCATTGCTAAATAATAATATTTATATATATAGTAAAATGTCTCCAAGACGGACACCGTTGGTTCCAGGTTTATATTAAAGTTTATATTAAATTATATAAATTTGAACGTAACTATCTACACATGATTTAGTATTTAAAATATTCGACCATGGTTGACTGACGTAAATTTGCTTTTCTAATTTTGAGTGTTTCAAAATGCATTTCCAATCGTTTGAGTAAAGCAAATGAATCCAAATCTCCATATTTTCGGTGCTAAATTGTTTTAAATCTTTTACTACTTCTAATGCAAACGCGTAATTTTTTATGGTAGTTTTCTTCACTATGTCTGCTTCATCGTTAGAACTAATAGATTCATTTTCATCCATTGATGTTTGAATTTCCGACTCATCTTCAAACATTAAATTTGAATCTACATTTATAAAATCCTCTGTATTTACAGTGCTGGCTCCGGTACTTCTTTTTTATCAAATTTGAAATGTCAGCAAAAACAGCCAACGGTAGATCATCTTCCTCATCAAAGTTTTCATCACCGTTAATAACGTTATGCACAGAGCCAGCCTTTCTAAAGAGTAGATACATTTTCCCAGGCTTTTTGACTAAAATAAATTGCGTCCAGTAAATCTACCGCTTTTATAATATCAGTAATATCATCTAATTTTGATATTACGTATCTGAGCACCAGTAATCTATATCAAGTCTTGAAATTTTTTATAATCCCTTGGTCTAGTGGCTGACTCAAAGCCGTTGTAGCAGGAGGAAGAAACATAACTTTTATATTTTCTAATTATATTTCGCGTGTTGTCCATAAACAGTAAAATATTTCTTCTCCATTTTTCTGTCCAATTTAAAAAGCCAGTCTGTAAATATCGAGGTATCATTTTCTGCAGATGTCACACCTACTTTCTTTTTGCGAAATGTGGTTGTAATAGTAGGCTGAAATTTTCTTTTTAATGGTTCGCTTGGGTTTCGCACTTCCTCGGATGCAATTGGTTGGTTTTCGTCCAATAACTGTTGCGATACCATATTTTCTTATGAAAGCGGCTCTTTATTTTCAGACACAACATTTTTTGCATTGTTGTTGTTTCTGTCCAGATCTTCCTGCAACACAGAAAAAATCGTCTTACATGTAACAATGTTATCTTGTTCTAGGCGCCAGATAAAGAAAACAAATGGTTGGAGATAATAAATGGATTGCAGGCGAAATGGAACTTCCCCAATTGCATTGGAGCGTTAGACGGCAAGCATATCGTTATAAGAGCCCCTCCAAAGACCGCGTCTGATTATTTTGATTATAAACAATCCTTCAGTATAATTTTGATGGCTCTAGTTGACCATGATTATTGCTTCACATATATCGATGTAGGAGCGAAAGGCAGAGCATCAGATGGGGGTGTATGGCGAAACTGTAGTTTCAATGAAGTTCTGCAGAGAGATATGCTCAATATCTCCTCGAATGCTGTTATTGTCGCAGATGATGCGTTTCCATTAACAACGTCTCTGCTTAAGCCATACAATAAAAGAAATTTATCTAGAAGCGAACGTGTTTTCAATTTACAGGTTGTCGAGGGTTAGACGTATCTGAAAATGCGTTTGGTATACTTGTATCAAAATTTAGAATATTTGAAAGGCCGATTGCTGTAAATTTACAGAAAGTTGAAAAAATTATAAAAACCTGCTGTTCAATACATAATTGGCTGCGAAAAACTGGCAACTGTTATGTACATACCACACAGCATGATTCCGACGACGAAAACTACAATGTAATTTTAGGAACGTGGAGAGAAGTAAGAAATTTAGGTCTTGCAGACTTGATTGTTTCAACTCATTACAGGCATCCAAGCAGATTGGCATTAGCCAAAAGAGAAGAATATTCCAACTATTTCAACAATGAAGGAGCAGTCCCTTGGCAGTAGCAAATAATTAAAAACTAGATAATAAAAGTTTTGTTCGTGATATTGTTTCTTTTTCTGTATTTTTAAAGGGATACATTAAAGATTGTAATGACTACGATTAATAATAAACATTAAAATTATAAATAAAAACTTACTAAGTTTGATTGTGTTTCCCTTCCTTTCACATGTGGTCTGAGGAAAGAGTCCATTAATTTGAACCACCTCCCTTTAGGGAGGTAAACATCGTCAGAAGAACATCCAGACTTTGTGCTCTGTGAGTAAGAGCTACGTAAGTTTTTAAATTTCACGATTACATGGACCTCTGTAAAGTCTTCAATTGCCATTACAGACGCAATTCTCCTTGCTGCTGCTGCACGTAAATCGCAGTTGATTTTCCCACGAACAGAATATTCTGATTCGTGAAGGTTCGTTCTTCACGAATATAATAGTTGCCACGGGGCGTGGGACACGAAAGCGTGGATCACCTTCGTGGTTCACGGCCCGTGACAACGCAACTTTACTCCGGATCTTAACAAACCAGTCGTTGCATAATTTATCTAACTGACTCTTTTCTTGATGAACAATTCTTCTTCTTTGATTTATATTAGCACTAGAAAGCCATAAATTCATTATAACACTTCTGTTCTTTTTTGTTGCAGCTGCTTGAGTCTTTCCAATTTTAAATTTTGCTGCCAAATTACGCACAGTTAATTTTTCTCTGCAGAGACAATACCCTATTCATTGACTGTATGCGTTGCACACACACAATTTACAATTAATTCGTTGTCCGTACAAGAGTGCAAAAAGAAGCGATTTGTGTGACCGCGTCCGATTAATAGAGTGTCCGTGTAAGAGAATATGTTTTATTAAAGAAACATAGCGGTTTTGACGGTTCCAAGAGAAATGTCCGTTAGAGAGGAATGTCCGTGTAAGAGAGTGCCCGTTTAAGAGTTTTACTGTACTTGGCCCAAAAAAGGTAATAATAACATTCTAAAGGAATTAATCTATAATGCAAATCATTCAAATTCCAATAAACGAATCGAAAAAAAACAGATTTCGAAGTTTGGGAACATTTTCGGCGGTGTGTTAATTTTTCTCTTTATTTACAATTATTTTATTTCAATATTATATACACAATCAACTCTTCTAATCAAAATATTATATTCAATTTTCCACTAGCAGCTGATTTAATAAATGAATTGGACTCTGAATAAATAAACTTAAAACGAACTATTTTTATTTAGTACTAGCCAAGTCTCCCATTTTCATAAATCGCATTGTATATTCACAATACTAATCAAAGCTTTATTCAATAATTAATTAGAATTGATTTTAAAATAATATGTCTTCCATTGGGACATCAGTTCATAACTACCAAGCAAATGTAGCAGTGGAAATGTGTAGGTATATAATGCGGAATACATTTTATTTATAAAGTATTCATATCGAAAACCTAATCTTGGACTTATGTTAGCGTTTCCGTGAATAATTTCCATGTATGTCCAAAAATAAATGGAAAACTACTTCAATACCAGGTAACGTACACTGATTTAAACTTATAGATAAGCACGCATTATTATAATCAACCCAATAAAATTCCAATAACTAAGCTAATTTTACACGAGCCTTATTTCTTTATTAACATAATGATGTAACAAGAAGATACTGGTGAACTGCAATACTACTACATAAATCACATTTCATTAGTATCGATCAGAAAATTGATATTAATTGCGTTTTCAGAGGTAGACGACCTTATATTTAAAGGACAATATTCGAATTCAAGTAACTATGTTTAGAATAGTAGTACATAGTACATATAGTATGCATGTAACTGCATACTATAGGTATTGTACGTAATATTCATATATAGGTACTTTTGATTCGATTGCGGCGCATTTTAAAAGTATAATATTTTAGGTGTGTGAAATCCTCGAAATACGTATTTATTTTGCCGATAGTAGTTTTATTGTTCTTCCCGCATTTAACTTAAATACAATTATTATAATAATCACAAAGCAACAGCATAGTGCACTACGGACACTAATATGCATACAACTCTAATAATCATTATTTCATTTTAAGCAGAAGTATCTGCCAACATTTTGAGAGAGATGTAGAGTACTATTTATATGTTTCGCAACAATAATCTTTTGATCAGTTTCGTATGAATATATTCAAACTAAATAGATGAGAATCCTTGCTGTAATTTGTAATAAGAGTACCTACTTCAATTCGAGATCTAAACGTTAACGAAACACATACCTACAGATAATTTATCGTTTTGACTAGCGATAAATCTATCAAACAAGACTCACTTTCTAGGTAACAAATTAAAGCAATTAATTAACTGAAATGCCATGTTCTTCTACTTATTCTGGGTGCTATACTATATGCGTTTTTATAGAAAATTTTCTTAATCTTATTAGGAAAATAGAATTAACTTAATTAAATGCAGTTTGATCATGTGTCCTTAAAACTACTATTCATCTCAACTCACATTTGTACTTTATCGAATTTTCTTAGTTCATAATTTGAGTCGCAAAAGAAATTTTAAAAATGATAGTTTAGTCATATATGAATTATATAATGTATTACACGTGTAAGATAAATTTATATGTTGAGTTTCAAATACATATGCATGTAGGATGTCCCATAACTTGAGACAATAGACCTAAAAGTAGTAAGCGAAATGGTACCGATTAAAGAATTACAACGTATTGAATCTGAAATTAATTTTTAAGCCGTTGCATGGACTTTCCTTTCTACATTCTGTCACAAAGTACGTCTTTAATGCTGATAACCCGATCAATGTTCTGCCTTTTCCCGTCATCGATAATTCAAAAACTAATTTTTGTAATATTCAAGTATTGTAATTTTTTCAATTCAAAATTCCCAAGCTTAAAAACTTTTGTAACCGCGCTTTACAAGATGTACTATGCGATTGTGCAAGAGAAACTTCATGCTGCACATAGAAAGTTTCTAGAGCGAAAAATATTCAATCAGTTAAGTGAAACAAGTTCATTTTATAACAAAAATTCTAGCAGACGACCCAAACTTGTAACAGTCGCAGAAGAAAGAAGTTTGGAAGCTTCTACGCGAGTCATCCATTTCTAGAATCATCCACACAGAAAAATTGTTTCTCTATCATTTTATGACCGTCACAAAATTTATTGCGTAGAGATCTGCAAGCCATATGAGAATTTTGTCAAAATCTACTAAATAAAAAAACCCAGACTCCATGTTGCCGAAAAAGGAACTGATAAGGACTTTTACGAACTTTAGGATAGTGACTTTTATAAAACAAGGAATTTCAAACTGAAGAAATAATCATCATTCCGATTTAGGAAATCTACGCCTATCCAGAAAAAGATATTTCCGTCACAAGTTTGGTGCGATATTATCGACAATTTCTTGATTGGCAGAGAGAGCAATGTTTGTATTTTTTACCACACCATTTAATTAACATTCTAGATGTTATACGTCTGCACATAAGACAAAATATGTGGTCCATGCAACCTACACCCACTACACTTTTCATTAATTATTCAAAATAATTTGAATCAGTGTCTTCCACATTGACGGATTGGTTGCAATAAATTTCGTTGGTCACCATAACCCATAACAAATATTACCCCATTAGATTTTTATCTGTGGGATCATATACGCTGATGGAATCAATACATGGGAAAAACTTCAAGAACAAATTTGGGATGCCGCCATTCTTATTAGATGTTCATCACAGTAGTAAACTGAGAACACTTTCAACATTTATGAGTATTATCTCCAAATCCTGTATGGTCCGTAAGTTATAGGTCGTCCTGTGAGTTCTGAACACTTATGTTTCTCATCGTCACATTTGACTAGGTATAGCATAGGTATACAGCGTAAATTATATATGTACATAAAAAATGCAGTACATTAGGAGTTTGTAACTGACTGAACATATGTGCATCTATCGGTCTTGCGTTGCATATCTGTTCGATATGATACATGAATGCGTGAGGTATCTGTTCGCTTGCCAATTGAATGTTTTTTTTTTCCTGCCATTTGCGTAGCAATAAGGGCTTCATACTTTGGATTTACTTTTTTTAGCATTCCAGCTTTCGATTAGTGCTACTCCGTCTTTTTTATTACGGGGACCTCCTGTATTTCAATAGCTATAAAGAATATTCAAAATAATTGTCAATTCTGCTCAGATATGGCGCGAGCAATTTCAAACGAAGGAAGTTAACGGAATAAAATTTCACTTAATAACAATTAGTAATAAATAGTTAGTTGACAAAGTAGTAAACAAACGTTACAATGTCTTAAAATTTTAATCAAGAAATTGTGTCACGGCAAAGAGCAGTTTGGTGCAACCAACCTCCTTCAGTTGAAATTACTTGCATGGTATATGAACGTACCACAAATTGCAAAAATTAGGACTAAATTTTTACAGCTCAGTCAGTAATCTTTTAGTAGTTCCTACAACTGTCAAATCGGGAAAAAGGGATTTACTGATGCTTGAGTTTAACAACTGTCAGAAATATTTTTCGAACGTAAACAACTAAATTCATTTGTTAAACTTGAAAAAAATACTCCTACGATTTACATAATTTGACAGTTGTGATTTTGACAGCTAAAGCACTGAAATAAATATGCTTGCACACACGATTGTGCGGATGTATTACATATTTAACCTTGAGTAAAAATATTTTCCATCGAATTTAAAAAGAGTGGTTTTAGAGATGTTAAGCTTGGTTTCATTTATAAAGTTTAATTAACCGTTAATAAAACGCGTAATATACGTATGTAACATGTAAATATACATGTACCTATATGTACAGCAAAAACGTTAAGCTTATGATCGGTGCTCCCATTTAATCACGGACAAAATTAACCTTTGTCATATCTTTCTAATTAGTAAAACTTGAAAACTATAACAGAATACTCTTAGGGACTTTCTTGTCTGCATTCCCAAAAAAAGCGAAGACTTCTTTTTTAGTAAATGCAAATAAGCGAAATGCATTCATTTATAGCCATCTGCGTGATAATGAACTAAGATTGTTGGCCTGAATGAAATAAACGTTCGTCTCAACGCTACTATAGTAATAACGATTTCATATTTAGAAAAATAATTTTCTTTCATTTTTATGACTGTGATGTATCATAACGTAATGAGCTTTCCGTTGCTGTTCAAAACGGGACATCTGTGTACCATTTACACGATTAACTGATAAGAAAAGTCAAACGTACCAGCCGGAACTGGCTCTTCTGAAAGCATATTTTGTACACTATCAACAAGGATCATTTGCATGTGCAAGTTTTCTCAAAATCAAGAAACGATTCTATAGGCCGTACTTGGTGGCGAGGGCACAGTTCATAACGAACAAGCCCAGCAGCAGGTTAAGCGCAACTCAGTCCTACCAGGCAAAGCCTCTCCCTGCTGTAGATCGCAGTGAGGGTTTTACCCTATCCTACCCGAGGTGCCACTGTGATAGCAAAACACTGCGGTCTAGACCAGAAAAGATCGAAAAACAATCTCCTGATCCGGCTGTCGTGTCGTGGCTTAGGATCTGCGACAGGAACAGACGGCGCCGGACGGAGCATGACATCCGTCCGTCATACCAGGCACCTGCATGCTGTCGTGGACATGTCTCACGGGCATGAGGTGTTGGGGGATCTTGGCTTAACCGCCCGGATGGAGAGGAGACAACCTCACAAAAAACCTAAATCCTAAGGCAAAGGGGTCCGGCCGAGGGGATGCGTGGCTAAATAGATGATTAGTCTGCGAGGGCCCCGACCTTGGGGCACCAGGGGAAACCCCATTGTAACCACCCCTCCGTCCTACATGCGGGGCTCTGTAGAGACGGATTTTTATTTCCCTAGCTGCTCGTAGGAACAAACATGAGTAAGAACAATGTAAAAACCAAAACTGAACGGGATGTTACCGTACCAACTGCCGGGACCGCTGATAGAGACAAACCCTCTACTAGCGCAACCGGAACTAAAGAAAGGAAGGCACGTCACATGACACCCCTTCCTGAACTAGGGCAACCTGGAGGCCTGGACGACCCGAAGAGGAAGGGTCTCAGCGGGGCAGGCGTGAAATGGTACCTGCGCTTTCTTAAACAGGGCTTGACACCTGAGGAACCCAGGGCCAAAGTAGACAAAGAAAGACAAGTGAGGCAGAAAGCCTCACAGTCAGTAACGGCAAATACAAGCCAGGGCAAACGAGGTAGTGAGCATATCTCACCAGCCCAAGCGCCACAGTATAAGAAGAGGAAAACCAAACCCTCTAGTATCACCTCTGGTGCAGCAGGCAAAGCTGGGCAAGTCACCAGCTATGCTACTGCTGCCAAAATTACTAAGGTAGGAATACTACCAGAGGAATACCCTCAGGTAATGTTGAACAGTGCTCAGCTGTCCTCGCTGGAAGAAGCTCTAGTCGAGGCAATGGTAGAGAGCACAGTACGAGGCCTGCAGTTCGCCGGGATTCACTTCCGCCAAGGAATGGTGCTGGTGGACTGCGAAACCGAGGAAACAGTCAAGTGGCTTGACCAAATAGTAGGCGGTCTTCCGTTATGGAAGGGACCCAAGCTAGTGACGAGGAAAGGAGACGACCTCCCTAAACCTCACGTCATGACGGTATTCTTTCCGAGAAGCAAGGGTCAGGAGGCAGGAAAGCTGCTGAAACTGGTCGATACCCAGAACCCTGAACTCCAGACAAACCTCTGGAAAGTGATGAATAACAAAGAAGAAGGGCACGGCCAGGTCCTCACTATTGGGATTGACCCCAAATCATGTGAGGCGATCCTGGCAAAGGGATGTACCCTACATTTTAGATTTGGGAGGATCCCCGTGTCAGGGCTCAAAAAGAGCCAGGAAAAGACAGAGAAGAAAGAGACTACCTCTGAGACCGTGGTGGAGCAGCGGGAGACTGTCGAGACTACCTCGCCGGCCTCTCGCTCCACACTAGATGACATCAATTTAGATGATATCAGAATTGACTCCGGGCCGGAAGAAGGATATACTCTGACGCCGGAGGAGTTTGTAGAGCTGGAGGCAGGTGGCCCTCCACCACATTAGACGTCTTCACCAGGCTGGCGCAAATTAACTTGCAGCATTCGAGGGGAGCCTCGGCTGTGGCTGCAAGGATATTTGCAAAACACAACCTGGGACTCATGTTGATCCAAGAACCTTGGACCAATCGAGGGCAGATCAAGGGTCTGTCATGTAACGACTCACAGGTAATATGGGATTACAGGCAGGAGCATCCTAGGGCCTGCATCCTAATTAGAAACAACATTAACTATATATGTGTTGCAGAATTTATGACTCGGGACCTGACGACGATCATGGTACACCTCGACATCGAGGGAAGCAACCGAGCCATTGTAATTGCCTCCGCATACTTCGCCAACGACGGGACAACAACATCACCGCCCTTGGAAGTGAAGGAGCTAGTGAGGTATTGCAGCAGGAAGAACCTGCCGTTGATAGTCGGATGTGATGCCAATGCACACCACGACATGTGGGGAAGCACTGACGTCAACGAAAGAGGTAAGTCACTTTTAGAATTTCTATTAGCTTGGAATCTCCAAATTGCAAATGTAGGCAGAGAACCTACGTTTGTAACAAGGGTAAGGAGGGAAGTACTAGATGTAACTTTCAGCAGCCTTAGCATAAGTAACATAGTTAAGAACTGGAAAGTCTCGAGTGAACCCTCCCTGTCAGACCACAGGATAATAGAGTTCACCTTGGAGAGACTAGACCCTATAATGCACCAGTGCAGAAACCCCAGGAAAACAAACTGGGACCTGTACAAAACATATTTAAAGGACAACCTTAGCCAGCTAAACACAGGCGGGACAAGACACCACCTCAAGCTGGAACAGGATGTAGAGCTGCTTTGTGGGGCGATATCCAAGGCCTTTGAAGCCAGTTGTCCGTTATCCCCAAGAAGACCAGCCAAGGATGCCCCTTGGTGGAACAGAACTCTGGCAAATCTCAGAGCTGAAGTCCGTCACCTGTTTAATAAAGCAAAGGTTGACGGGAACTGGCAAAGTTACAAAGAGAAGCTGACTACGTACAACAAGGAGATAAGGAAGGCAAAAACAAAAAATTTCAGAAATTTTTGCGAAAACATCACTTCCACTCCTGTAGCAGCAAGGCTTCACAGAGCCATGGCAAAAGGCGGGACTAAACCTGTGATGGCCTTGAGAAAACCAGATGGCAGCTACACGGAAGGGGAAATGGAGCGGGCTGACCTGCTCCTTCAAACACACTTCCCTGGCAGCAAGCAAGCAGATCCGGCAGAGACAGTCCCTAGCACCAAGAGACCCAAACGGGAGGAATGGGAAATTGCTAGGCGAATCTGCACAAGACAACGCATGGAGTGGGCAATAAACACCTTCCAGCCCTACAAATCACCAGGAGCGGATGGGATTTTCCCCGTGCTCCTGCAGAAAGGACAGGAAGAGATACTACAGCATCTCGTAAATATAACGAGAAGCAGTCTCGCGTTGGGATATGTCCCCAAAGACTGGAGAAGGGCGAAAGTCACCTTCATACCAAAAATAGGGAAGGAAGATGGGACTGACCCCAAATCCTTCAGACCTATTTGCCTGACATCTTTTCTATTGAAAGCAATGGAAAAAGTAATAGACAACTATATAAGAATGGAGGTTATGGAGAAAGCTCCACTTCACACAAGTCAGCACGCATACAGGGCAGGCAGATCGACAGAGACTGCCCTGGAAGAGCTAACAAGAACCATTCAGGAAACCTTGAATGAAAAAGAAACAGCTATCTGTGCCTTCCTAGATATCTCAGGTGCGTTTGATAACACGTCGCATGATGCGATCAGACGAGCACTGGAGACAAGGGGGGTGAGTAAAACAGTAACCAAATGGATAAGTGAGGTGCTCTCCACAAGGACAGCTGAGACAACGGTAGGTCAATACACTACGAAGATCAGAACTACCCCTCAAGGCGGCGTGTGCTCGCCTTTGATGTGGAGCCTGGTGGCGGATGAGCTGCTTAACAGGTTGACTGCGTTCGGCGTACACTGCATAGGATATGCCGATGACATTGTTATAATAGCAAAAGGCAAATTTGAGGGAATTCTTTGTGACCTGATACAAACAAGCCTTAGAATTACAAGCGAATGGTGTCGATCAGTGGGGCTGAGCATTAACTCAGCAAAAACCACAATCGTACCTTTCACTAGGAGGAGGAAACTACCGAAAATGAAAGATATACGTCTAGATACAGCAGTAATCGAATGCAAAACAGAAGTCAAATATCTAGGAATAACCCTGGACAAAAAACTTCTGTGGAACAAGCATATCGAACTAACTGTGAATAAAGCAACAAGAGCTTTAATGATATGCCGGAATTTAGCAGGCAAAACGTGGGGTTGTAACCCAAATATACTGCGATGGCTGTATACTAGTATAGTAAGACCTATGGTAACATACGGGGCAATAACCTGGTTCCAAAAGGTCACACACGTCACAACCAAGAATATCCTTGGCAAGCTGCAAAGGTTAGCATGTGTATGCATTACCGGAGCAATGGGAACCTGCCCAACCGCTGCCCTAGAGGTCATCCTAGACCTCACACCTCTACATCTAGTAGTGGAGGGAGTGGCCCGTGCGACAGTGTACCGACTAGCCAGGGCAGGGACGGGAGGGGGCGAGACTTTATGCCAAGGAGCTTTGTCATCCATGGCGGGACTCTCCCCACTTTCGGATCTGCCAAGCGACGAAATGGTTAGGAAATACAGCTTCGAAAAGAACTTTTCAACGAAGTTGAGCAACAAGAGAGAGTGGGAAGGAGAATCCTCCACCTACTCTCTAAAAGCAAACACCATCAAATGGTACACGGATGGGTCCAAAACTGAAAAAGGAACAGGTGTAGGGGTATTCGGGCCAGGAACCAAATACTCAGAGCCGATGGGAATATACCCCAGTGTCTTCCAGGCAGAGATTAATGCGATTGGAAGATGTGCTCAGGTGAATCTTGACAGGAACTATCGGAAGGAGAATATTGCAATCTTCTCCGACAGTCAGGCAGCCTTATTGGCGCTGAGTTCTAACACCATCAGCTCCAAGTTAGTTTGGGAATGCCGGGATAAACTAAACAATCTGGGCAAAGAAAACAAAGTTGCATTGTGCTGGGTACCAGGACACACTGGAATCAGTGGCAATGAGAAAGCTAATCTATTAGCAAAGGAGGCCGCCACAACATCGTTTGTGGGACCGGAACCATTCTGTGGAATAGGGATGAGCACCTATAAGAAAGAACTTAAAGACAGGCAAGAGGACGTCAGAGCTTCCCTCTGGCACAATCTTTCTGGTCTGAGACATTCCAAGGTATTCCTTGGAAATTTCAACAAGCAGAGAGCAAAAACCATGCTAGAACTAAACAGGAACAGATTACGCATTCTCACAGGTTTCCTTACAGGGCATTGTCACCTCGGGGAGCACATGAAGAGAATAGGTCTGAAACAGAATAGCGACTGCAGGTTCTGCGGGGCGGAAGATGAAAGTCCGGAACACCTGATATCCAACTGCACAGAAATTGAAGAAATTCGCGCCAACTATCTTGGCAAAGGCGTTATAGACGAGGAAGAAATACCCTCTCTGAAACCATCACATCTGTTACAGTTTATTAAAGCCCTCAGGCTGGATGGGGAGCTGTGACTGCGGGCAAAACCCAGCAGCTTACACCTCATGTAAGGGGGCACAATAGACCCACGGTCGCGGTGCAACATCACCCTTATATCTAAATCTAAATCTAAATAGGCCGTACTTGTTTCACGAATAGTGAACTCGTAAATGCAGCAATCAATGGTATAGATGCCTACGTATTATGCGCTGAGTGCATTATCAACCGACGCAATTTAATTTTCTATTATTTATGTTTTAATTAAAACATAATATCGAATTAATTATTTATTTGTATTAAAACACTTACACATTTGTACCTTATCACTTATACACATTCGTAGGAATGTTTTATTGTTCATGGTATATTATCGTAAACAATACACAATTACGTTGTTACAATTAAGTTTGTTATCGCAAAATGTTAAAATTGGTTTATAGGTAAATACATACGTATGAAGACAAGTTTGATAATATCTATAAACTTAAATATAAACTGCACTCGACTGTAAAAATATATTATGTATGTGTACAAAGCGACCAAGTATCTTATAGGTAGAATTAATGATAATACTGTTACAAATTACATTGTTTTGTATATTAATATCATTCAAGTATAAGCGTAGTAGGTACTTTTCTCTATCACGTCCGTTAAGATACATAGGATTTAATGATTACATTTTCTGGGCGAAATACACAGTTCAAAATTATTATTTAAATATAAACAAATTTGAAAAACAAGTAACAAGCCTCTAATTAAAGTGAGACATCCGATGCATTAAAGTAAATTTTATAGGAAAAGCTCTATACTGCAAAAATCGTATTATTTCTGAGGTAGTTGCCGGACTTGGTGAAAGAAACAAAGATATCCCAGACAACGTTTATTTAACAAGCTGATTTGGATGACCAGATCATGTTAGAATCTGAATTATGTAGAACTTTCATTATAGTGAACAGACGAATAGTTATGTATTCTCTAAATTTAGGAAAAGTGATGAGGACTTCCATAAAACGTCAGCGAAACTCAGTGAAAACTTATCTATGCGACAACACCCTGAAGACTTCAACGCAGTAAACAAGAGTCGTACACTCAATCAATTTGTTAAATTATGCTTAATTTGCAATTATGATATACATACATAAAACAATCTTTTATCGTTGTACTTTTATTCCCAGAATATCACAAGATAAGAGATGTTCTTCACTTGCTATCATTTGTATGCTTTCCTTATAAAGAACAAAGCAAAGTACTTCATAATATGTAATATCAAAAGTATCATCTAATATACATTGAATGTGTTTAGTTATTTAGTACTTGATTATATTTTGTTATAATTTATATTATATAATTACATATTTATATATGTATGTAGATCTATATAATTAAATATCCATTACAGATTCCTTTCAGATACAACTTACAACTTGAATCTTCTAAAACTATTTTTTTCATACATATTTGTAATGCTCTTGTTGATGACGAACATTTCATCTAAACTTATTTTTAATTAAACCGTAATTTTGCTTCTAAGATATATTGCCAACGTATCAAGTTTCAGCAACTTATTAAGTTCCGTACATAACAATCCAGAGGGTAGTGAAATGCATCCGAAGGATCCGATACTGGACGACTTAATCTATTCACATAACAATCCCAAGACACGCAAGTTATAGCCGGTTTCATCTGACTATAGAGCCTAATCCTACAAGCAGCATGAAGCTTACTTCATCGATTCATCAAACTCTCATGTATACTTGACCTGAAGTTGTCAAGGCACTGCAGCCGCCTAAAACAGTGATTTGGATAGATGGGGCATGTTTTAGTCCTCTTTCTTGTTGTCGAAGAAACACTAGGTACCATACTTTTATCTTAATAGGTCGAGATTCTGCAGATTCTAAACCTTGACGACCTTAAAGATCTGACGTACATGTTGAGACTGTCCACGTATGTACATCACTCAGTTGATGTTTTCTGTATGAACTTTTTATCTTTCCAAATTTGATTATATCTACCTACTGGGGTGCCGCTACATGGCGTGTTATTTTTGCAAATGTCAAGTACTATGTTAGATACCATTCTGTTCACGTGATCGTCCGAATTTCTTTCACTCGGTCACATATACACTTATATATTTGTTTGTGTCTCTGAATGTTACACCTTTTATGAGTGTCAAAATGCGATAATACGAATTATGTAATAAAGTTCTGCATTTGTTCGTTTCAAATACGTAACTTTTTGAAGCAAAATAAAGACAACATAACTTAATGATTTTTCGACAATTTCTCCTTTATATTCGTTTTTATTTTGACATCGTAACAGGACGAGTCATATTTTTCCCATAGGTACTCAAATCCGAGATTCTTATGTGTCGGTTGGCGACCAATATGAACTAAATCATCAAGCAAAAAACCAGATTTACAACGAATTATACGTGGTATGATGCACGTTTTACATTGTTTAACGAACAGATTTCAGATGTAAGATACCAGTGCGAACTTACCGGTTTCTAAACTTGCTCGAGTTCTTTTATCACAAAATTTAAGAAATCTTCATATTTCTTCAAATCGAAATTTAGAAATCGTAGCTCTGTATATGGAATTAGTACATTCATTCCTTGTTGAAACATTCCAACTTTTATCAAATCAAGCGTAAATAAGTAATCCAAGAGATACATAAAAACTTCATTCACAGTTGCATCGCTCAACGTTTTAATTTCAGTCCCTTTTGTCGGTTCCCCACACCAGTCTTCTTGGAAAAAATATAAAAACTTCCACAAGAAATGTTTCGGTTTGAACTGTCACAATCACAAAGATTTTCTGTATTAGTAATATTTGATCCAGTACCTCTAACGCAACTGGATCGAATCATTAAATTCACTTCAAAATCAATTCCCATTATATCATTACTTTTTTACCCATTACAACATTTGCAATTATGTAAATATCGTGCTTTTGGCGACAATAAAAAATATATTATAATAAAGTTGGAATACAAATTTTAAATTAACTAAACGTTAACACTAAATAGCAATAGCAAAAACTGTGAGAGGGACATTATGAGATCGAGTTACCGTGCCTTTCTAGGCCTCCTCGTCGGGTTTTGCTCCAGAAAAAGCCACTTATATTAGTAGTGAAACGTCGAGTTTTAGTAAGTTTTTCTTTATATATAGGTATATTTGTATTTTTATTTTATAAATTTAGAATTGGCAGCAACCGCGAAATGCTAGTAACTGTTCATCAATTATAATATACGATCCCGGTTTGTAAAAGTTTGTGCATTTCATTATTACGAGGATGTATTGAAAAATTCTTAGTTTGCTATAGAAAACTGATAAATTTGTGCGAAAATTTACTTCGATCTGATACTTTTAACCAAAATAAAATATAACAAAATTTCCATAAAATTATGGAAATGATTCAAAAATTATTATATAGACACATCGAAAAAAATCATAATTGGAGCAGGCTATGTGAATGGATTGTTACTTTAGCCACTATCACATAATGACATTTATTCCTTGACATTTAATTTGAGGTTATAAAACTTATATAAACTAAAGTTACAATAAAATGACAAGTAATAAATGTCATTATGTGATAGTGGCTAAAGCAACGATCAAAAACATTTACATAGCCTACCCTAATTATGTTTTTTATCGATGGCACGTTAGAATAAAGAACACAATAAATGTAAATTAATGCGGACTTTTAAACTGAATAAATAACTAATATAAATTTTTTCTTCAGTTAAAAAATAAGTGTGGAATTTGCATTGTTTCCATAGTAATAATAGTATAAATAAGAAAATTAGTATGCAATGTGTTAAAGTCATTCATTGAGTTTAAAGTCCATACAAAATGCGAACATTATCTACTTAGAAAGTTATAACCCTGTCACTGTGTGTACAAAGATGATTAGTAGTAACTAATCGTCCATCATTTACATTTCTCCGACAAGCAGATACTGAAAAATTGTTAGCCTACTATAAAAGCAAACAAAATTTCAAAGTCGAAATATGTTACTATTCAACATACTCTCCTCTTAATTTAATACATTTATTACAACGAATCTGTAACGCCTCTAGACCTTTTACAAAGAAATTTTTATCTTGCTCTGCAAACCAGCCCTCAACAGCTTTTATCACCTCTTCGTTGGCAGAAAATTCACGACCTTTTAAACGTTGTTTCAGTTCACGAAAGACATGATAGTCGGATGGAGCCAGATCTAGTTAATAAGGGGGCTGTTCAAGCAATTCGAACCCTAAATTACAACATGTTTGATGTGTATACAGGGGCATTGTCTTCCACGTCTTCTCTTCATAATTTTGTCTCGTAGAGTGGTCAGTAACGTCGAATAATAATTCCCATTATTGTTCTACCTTTATCCAAAAAATCAATCATGATTACCCCATACTGATCACAAAAAGAACTGAAGCAAGAACTTTTCCATCAGATTTTTGAACACGACACTTCTTATGCCTTGGAAAACCGGAGTGTCTGCATTCCATCAATTGTTGCTTCGCTTCTGGGTCGTACAAATGTAGCCAAGTTTCATCCGTCGTAACAATACAGCTTAAAGCTTCATTTACATAGAGGGTAGTGGCAATTGTAGTGTAAGAGTAGTGGAAGGTGTATTGTAGTGCGGAAATGCATTTACATAAGAAAAGTAGTGGCGATGCGCCTGCTTTGTTGCGCATGCGTATCGACGACAGTTGGTAATAGATGTATAGTCAAATGTAAACACAACAAAACAGCTGTTATCGGTAGATTGTTCTGCGCAGACGCAACGGTATAAGTATCGGTAGTGTAGTGGGAATGTTTGGAGTTTGCGAACTTTGGCACTACTTCTCCACTACCGTTACTGTCGCACTGTTTATGTAAATGCTCTAATTTAAATACATGATAACTAACTTCGGCACTCCACTACTCTTACACTACAATGCCCACTACCCTCTATGTAAATGAAGCTTAAGAAGTCTGCATCATTTTCAAAACGAGCACAGATCGAACGTGATGCTTTCACCATTGCACGCTTCTGGTCAACGTTCAGACATTTGGGGATCCATTTTGTAAAAATTTTTCTCATGCCCCAATCGACGTGAACTATATGATGGACGCGTTCATATCAAATATTCAATGCCTCAGATATTCGTTTTAGTCCAATTCGACGATCTGACAAAATAATGTCATGAACTGCATCAACATTTTCGGGAACAGACACACTTCCTGATCGGTGTTTATCTTTAATGGAAAATTTACCGCTATTGAAGTTCGTAATCCAATTTTTCACGGTCGCATGCAGAAGCCATTGATCGCCGAGGGTATTAAGCATATCTTCGTAAATCTGCTTACCTCTTAGCCTCTTTAAATAGAGGTAGGTACTTAATGATGGCTCGATACTACAATTTTTCGACTTTCACAATTTCGGTCGACATCCTTTTCTTCAAATTTTGCACAACTGTGGTTTGGCTTTTTGACATCAAACTTTACATTGATACTCCGTGGACACTCCATATTATCTATGGACACTCCTAATGGTATTTTTCGTTGCTATAGTATCGCAAAATATTTTCTTTATCTACGGAACCGGTCTAGGCTAATTAATACATCCTCATACATCAGTTTATAGTTTGTGGATTGGAGCAAATTTTTCATTTCTTTTGCACTCTGCCATAAATAGGGTATTAAGAAAATTCAACCGTTCACAACTAATTCCTGTTTGTTATATGAAACCGGATTTTACAAAATCCTAGATACCATTTGTGCAAATATAAATAGACCAAGTAGACCTTTTAGCTCTTTTCTATTTATTGCAGAAATTCTACACTTTACTTTGTAATTTAATTAATAAATTCTGTTTTTCTTTCCCATTAATGGTTTTAAAATAACATAATTATTATGTACTTGGTTTGTGACAATAATTATGATGTAAAAATTCATTCTAAAGGTGATCAGAGGTTTAATTTAATGGTTTCAATTCAAATTAGGCTTTTAGTCGCATTTAAAATGAATTTTTAGTTGTCTCAAAGAAAATGTTAATATACATTTGTACAACAAGTACGTATGTTCTTTTCACTGCCTTATGAACAGCTGACTAATAATGACCATTCTTACCTCTGAATCGCGAAAAAAAATTCCTATAAGTAAAAACATTATCTTGACATCTGTCAATGTCTATCATTATTCTGTTGATGCATCTCCTCATCATTGCTTCAAATTCAGAAATTTTGGGTACAGAAAGTAGATTAAATAGCTCTTGCGCTAGTTGTCGTTGTTATTGTAAAGATTTCTTTTCATGATACTTCCCTCCTATTCAGAAAAGAAATCACAAAAACGTTCTTCAAAATTCTCAGATTCACTTACATTTTGATTTTCGACACCTTGTTGCTCAAATACATCACCCGATCCGCCTAGTAGTATAGCAGCTATTTCTTTGTCTGATAAGGATCTAATAGTATCCCATTTTTGAGACGCTTTATAAATACTTACCTATATAGATAAAAAAATAAAATGCACCTTCTAGTATTGTAGTACAGACTTAGCCTATAAGTTTACTACGCAGCCAACTTTCAAGAATATCCTAAGCGACAATCTACCTGTCTAATCCTAGAAAAACACGAGCCAGCTGTTGTGGTGGAAAGAGGGTGGGCTTCTCGGTCGGTGCACCCGAACTCCGTTACCTGCATTAAAAGACTGAACTCCGTTACCATTTTCGAAACCTACTTAAGAACCACTAATCTGCTCCTGAATTCCATCATGACTTATCGCACCGGATTCCCAGTAGAATAGCATTTCTTTAGAATATAACATTATGTAGTTATAAATTTACTTAATAAGTCTGTACTATTGATTATTTATCTGTTCCACCACTCACAGACCGTAAAGACAAGTCAGTCACTGTTTTTTTCTCCAAACATAGACCCTCGAACCAACTACGATGTTATAACAGATTGTACAGCCGATCGTTTGGTATGTAGGTCGCTTTAAAGCGTCGAATCAACTACGATTGTACAACGGATTGTACAATCGATCGTATCATCTGTAGACCCCTTTACAGTACTTTTATTAATAAAAAACAATCAATAATTTGTGTATTATTTAGATTAAGATTAACAAAATCAACTGAACGCTTTTAAAGTACAATATTTGGAAATTTATGATTTAAAAATAGAGTGCCGTAAATGCCCTCCTTGTTCCTCAATGCACTCCTCTAATCGACTAACAAAATAATCCATGACGCTCCTAAGCATACTATATGTGGGGAAATTGCGCGAATTTCAGTTGTAATGTTCCTTTTCATCTCCTCTAAATTCCGGGGCTTGTTACAATGGACCTTATGCTTTAAAAAGCCTCAAAGAAAAAAATCTGGCACGGTTAAGTGGGGTGACTTAGGAGGCCAACTTATGGTCCCTCTGATTGAAATTAATCTCTCTGGAAAAAACCGATTCAAGGTCTTAAGATCTTGTCGTGTGACAAGTTGAACCATCCTGTTGAAACCAAAACTCCATATCTTGAATTTGAGGAAGAACATAATTTCGTATCATTTCACCATAACGTTCCGAATTAACTGTCACGGTGGTGCCATTTTTTTTTTAAGAAGTAGGGACCGATTATTCTTACAGCTGAAATGGCGCACCAAACTGTAACTTTACGAGAATGTAAAGGCCGTTCATGCAGTTCTATAGGGTCACGTGCCCGTGAGCCTCGTCGCTCATAAATAATCGGTGTTCAATACCAGGTACATTATTCTCGCATTATTATCCCAATGCCAAGAAACAACAAGAAACAAGAAAAATTCGAGTCGTCTAACTTTATCATTCGTGTTTAATTCCTGAACAACTGCAATTTTATACGGATGAAATTTCATACCTCTTAGCATACGTCGAATGCTCCGGTCTGAGATATGCAGGGCCAAAGCTTGTTTTCTGATTGATCTTTTAGGGCTCGCAATAATTGCTTGTCTAAATTCTTTCTTGGGTATCCGCATTATGCACAGATCGTGGCCGACCTGTTGGTTTTATGTTCCGAAATGAACCTCTGTTTCTCCATTTTTAACCCATAAATTAATAATAACACGTGAAGGACTTTCTCTTACATTAAATTGTGTCCTAAACCTTCTTTGCACGGCAGTAATTGAATTTGATATTAAAAATTGTTCCACACGTTGAGGCACTGTCCACTGCATTGTTGACAACTGTCAACTTATGAAACAAATTTCCAAAGGCTACTCTTTTTATTGGAAAAGAAAACGTTGCTGTAACTTATATTGCTTGTGTTTAAGCAAACGTCTAAAGTGTAAAATCCTTTATGCCGCACACTGTATAAACTTGTTCAAATAATATCATTTAACACACCATAACACCTATATGATCTACCACATTATAATTACCAACACTAACTACTTTCAAACTTTATAATATACCTAGAATACACCAGAAATACATGCAAACGACCTTGAAATTTAGGACAGGTTCTATTTTGTCAAATTTTTACACGTAGAAATACATGTAAAAATTTGATAGAAAATTCGTACAACACACGCTTCAAGTAAGGTTATTCAATAAATACATGTAATTTATGATCATGTATTATCCGCTTCAATTTGCATACCAGTAAGCGCATCAAGAAATCTGTGAATATCTGGATGAGGTGTTTCACAGTATCCTCGCAGTTTGTCGTGAAACGATTCGCATGAATTTGTAGTGGTAGACGTGCACTCCGATAATGCTGCCCAAATTTGTGGCGGAAAGGGGGCTTCTTCACGTATGTAGATCTCTATCAAATAATTTAGACATGAAATTGTCTATAAATGCATCTCCAACTTTGTGCGGGAGCAAAAACGTTAATCCAAATATAAGTTTCCAAGAATTAGATAAACACACTTTAATCCGATGAAGCATATTCGTAATGGAATTCAGGATGGGATTTAGAGACGTTTTCTACCTGTCATATTTTATTACCTGGCCATAACGGAATTCATGTGTGTCCTTCACGGTTAATGAAATTTTATGATACATTGTAAATAGACTGCTTACCATGCTGGGGTTAAAAAAGAAATAAAAATTACCTCTTCTTCTAAATTCTAAAG
Source organism: Holotrichia oblita (assembly GCA_023690525.1). NCBI lineage: Eukaryota > Metazoa > Arthropoda > Insecta > Coleoptera > Scarabaeidae > Holotrichia > Holotrichia oblita. The sequence continues at coordinate 105,039,640 of CM043018.1, read as the reverse complement.
TTCAGATGTTTGAAGATCAATTGAGATTAAAATATTAAGGGTATTCACAATAGATATCCTTCTTAATAAAATTAAACGAAATAGAACTTTTTCCAGTATTATAGAATGCGTTAGATGGTTCAAATTTGTTAATTTGAATAGTAAAAAACGGATAGTTTTTTAGATAATTATGTATGTAATTGCGCACTTATTACTTATTAACCGCATTCACATCGCTACCTGTCCCATTCTACCACGTTTGTTTGTAAATATACATAACCTTAAACACTACACTGCGTTGTAACATGGAACAATTTACGGCATCATCAACTGAAAACAAAAATAGAATGCCGCGGTTAAAAAAACCACAGCATTCCCTAGCATTTAACGTATACGATGCGACAGGATGACTAATTCGCGATATCGTTACACAAAACACAAAGAAAACTATAAAAGCTGATAAATATAACACGCACACGCGCAAAAAATTTGCAATCCCTACAAACACACATAAATGTATGTATATGTTGTACACTTTAATAATTGTCCGCTCTCAGCACATGGTATCAGTCGACCTTGATACGCGATAGCTCTCATAAAGGTAATTGTTTACGTTTTATTAGCAATCCGTCTTTGTTAAAGAGAAAAGAAAAGAGATAACCGCTGTAGCGCGATGATGAGGGCATGCGTGTGAATACAACAGAACGAGATGGAGATAATTGAAGAGTCGACGAACGTGCGCGAACTAGATTCTCTCTTCGCTCTTTGCATGCCCGCTGCTTTACAGTTGTTTGTCGTCCCAGCTGATATTGACAGTTCGCTCGAGAGGCTTGTCAGAGCAAGTAGTGCAAAACAGACCGAGAGATTCTGGTGATAAGTACTAACAGAGAGAGCAACATAAACAATCGTTGTATTCACGCTATTACATATGTGCGTCAAATGAAATAAATGTCATTCTTCCGACCCTGAAATCACTACAGATTCAATTATGACTTCCGCCACAGAAGTGGTAAGTTACCAATTAGACAGAACAAATACTTATAGAGTTATAACAACAATTTTGACCAATTTGTAATATGTACCATTTATTAATTTATGTTTTTTATTTATTAACTTGTTTAAAACGGTATCTTAACTACAGGGTTGATACAATCAGTTCGTTTCTCGTGTATCTACGTTCTTAATTATGTTCTTGTTAATAATCTCACCTGTCCACATGCTGTTTGCCGTTAAATATTTTTGTTTGTTTATTTATTAGAGAATACTTCGCAAAATTTAACGGCTAAGAATAGCTCGACGGAATTGAATTGGTATTAACTTTGTTTACGTTTATATTAATATTCTTTTATTGAATGAATACGGTTTTGTTGCGCTATTTTTGCAATAAAAAAATTTACAGTTATAACGTAACTGCAGATAATAAGTACTAGTATGCTTTCAGATTGCATTCTAGCAACGGAATTGACAAAGAATGATATAATGAATAATAATAATGAATAAACAGATAAATTTCGTACCTATATACTAGTAATACTAAAACAAGAATATTTTTATTTGTTACCTCAACTTTGATTTTCTTACTTAGTAAGTAAGAAATGGTTCGTATGTCGTACCAACAATAGCTCATTTTATTTATATTTTAGCTTCAATTTGTCTCGATTATTTTTACATGCCTGTTTCTGTTAAACATGGCATCATCGGTCCTCAGTAAAACGTATGGATAGTATGACAAATGCGGATGTGGTTATATTATTTAGGAACCAAATCAAAATGAGAAAGCAGTCAATTCTCTTTTACCCATTTGCGCCATCCACCATGTACAGCAGGAGAAAAAAGTATCCTGCCAGTGCATGTAAGAAAGACGCCCTTCACTCAAAATGCACAGGTACTTTATTGACTTAGTATACCTACATGGACTGTCTGTGGCACAGATATTATTTGTATGCACTCTAGGACAATAAAGTTCCCGTAGGGTTTGAGTAAGAAGCCTCCTTCTTCCGCGCACTGTCCGGATACTTTTTTCTCCTGCTCTACCATCAGCGAGCTTGTAATATATTCCAGATTTTAAAACCAAATAAAACCACAACTTAACGTAACCCTTGCCAATGTACCAATCTAGTATTTTGCATTCTTATATCTCCATGCCTCTTATAATTATTCGTAAAGGTATTTGTTTACACATTTATTTCAGTTTTTAGATCTAACTTTTTATATCAGAAACAAAGTCACCTCTAGTTAATTTCTGCTTTTCATATCCATATTTTCTAATTCAATTACATTTGGAAACACGCGAATACACAAACTTAATTAATTAAAATAATAGTCGTCATGCATCCTTTCCTCTTCACTCAGACAAGTCTAATACAGTCTACAGGCGTAGTGGCAAAATGTTTCCAACTATATATTATATTAAAAATACAAGGATATTGGTCTGGAATAGTGTTTATAATTTCATTTTTATCCAAATTTCTATCTAATAAAACTACAAGATTCGATTTGGAGAAAAGCGACTATTTGTGACAGAAATACCTTTGTTCGAAATCTTAACTAGAAACAATTACTTGTTATGTAATTTATAGAAAAAATATTAAGTAGATTACATCGTAAAAAGGGATAAAATAATTTCTCATATGTGAATTTAGCGAAAGTTCATCTATTTTTGATTCATTACGCTAGAAACGAACAGAGACAGATCAGTAAGCACTATTTAGATAATGAAACGGAAAAGGATGGATTTCTAATTACTGAAGAGTGAAGAATGGATTTTGATCGCTTCCCTTACCTTTCGAGGAAAGTGTGACTTACTTACAACTGATATCTGATCAAAACACATTTTGTGGCCCGTGGCGAAAACATGTTCATTTAAGAATGAGTGTGCTGAAGAATCTGTGTTAACGTACTGTTGGTGTTCTTTGATCGTTGTTTGAATTTAGCATACAATTTCACCTGTATACTGAAGTACAATCACAGCGAGTTTTATAAATACCTTTATGAGAGAGCGGTCTTGACATGTTTTAGTTCTTTGTTGACATTGTTAGGTTACGACATCGACATTGCTCGATGTACAAGAGTTCTGATTACTGATTGCTTTTGTGCTGTGTGATGGTGTGACTTATATGATCATTTAATAGGCGAGTACCTAATGCATCAAGAATCGGTAGGGAACCATTTGTTTCAATCTCCATGGCGAGTTTGATGTCGAAGTAAGTGGAGTGTTTTTACCATGCGGCCAGAAAATGAAAGTGTCATCAACGTCTTTTGACCAAATTTTTGATTTTAAATTTACATGTTCCAAATCTGTGGTGTCAAATGTCTCAGAAATTTGGTGGTACTATGTATCTTTCCTGGAAAGTAAAATACTTTCAAGTCAGGCATTTTTCGGCTAACTTGTCTGGGGATTGATTGTCTTGGATTAATAATGAGTACATTGTAACAATGGAATCGGTACTAAGCACTTTTGTGAAGCGTGAGGTAACATGAAGGCTAACAAGAAGTGGGCGAATCTATTGTGTTAACTATTAGTCGGAATGGTATGTTTTGTTTATGGATTTTTGGAAGATCGTGCAATCAAAGTGGTTTAGATTATGTATAGATTGATGATGGTGGTTTGGATTGGAGTACTTTCCGCCTTTATATGTCTGGACGATTTTCAGAAAATTTAATTATAGAATTGATTTACCATTAAAATTTTGAGGTGTAACCACCCGATAATGGAGTGTAACTACTATTTTGTAAAAGATCTGATATTTGAGCCACATATTGTTAAGAATTCATCGAGGATGACAGTTGTATTTCATTTATCAGCAAGAAGAATGACTATTTGGGCTGGGCGAAGTATAGATACATCGTCCAGTATACGATACCATAACTGGTATCGATTCGCCGATACCTTGGATAACATCGGTACCTTGGAATTGATACCTTGGTCTCTGTTGACCTGAAGAGAATTTAGGGCTGTACGTTCTACTTTAGATTAATTCTATTGAGGTGGCTTTGCGGAAGAAAGACATTTGGCTGTTTCAAAGCATATAATGTCCTGGATTTTATTTAGGAAGAGTATAAATAGAAGATATATCTTCTTTTGGAATGCTTTTGAAAGCCACGGGGAAATTTAAACTACTACTGTTATACTACTAATGTTTCTGCTTATTCTTATAGGTTATGGTTCTTTTATTCGAGACAAGCAATTGAAATTTGCGAACATTGTGATTGAATTGGTATTTACTTGTTAGAATTCCATTTTAATAAAATGCACAAAAACACTTGAAATAAACAAACGTGTTTTAATTTCCAAAAATTGTATTAATAAAATGTCTTGCTCACACTGTGGCTTTGTCAAGTACACATACGTATAATACTAACTAAACTTATGTTGTAATATCTATTGACATTGGTGAGGATGGTTTTTTGAATAAGTTTAAAAGTGGGGAGTTGGATATGTCTAATAATAAGTTTGTATTTTCAAATTTGTTGATTTCTAAACTTTCTAAATTATTTAAATGGACACTTTTATTTTGTGTATGCAATATTTTGAAATTGTTGTTGAAATCGTGTTCACATTCTAACAAGTGTTTACCATAATGAGAGTCGGTTTTTTTATTATGAAAAGATCTCATGCGTTATTTAATTCTTGTATTAAAAGATCGGCCTGTTTGGCCTATATAGAATTTTTGGCAACTCGCACAGTTTAACTCATAGACTCCCGACATTTCACCTTTTTTCGTTGTTCCTTTATTATTTTTGATGATCTTACCTAGGGTGTTTAAAACTAATAACACCGTAGGTATCAAAGTAGGTAATCAAGGTTTATTAAATTAAATCATATTGAATGCTATATTGGTCGAATATTTCAGAGATTTTAAGTAACTAAATAGAGACTTTCCTTTGTTCTGTCTACCGCCCAAATGGACAAGGGAGCAAGAGAATTGATATTTATTCCAAGGTTCTACTTTTCGTTCTACTTTTACGTTTTTACTTAGAATTAATTCGGTTAATCTGGAAATTTCGGTGACAGAGTTAAATATTGCGAAATATTTCTTCGTTCGAACATGTTTTTAGTTAACTTTCGCTAAACATACATACTTCCTATTTGAGTGAAAGCTTTTTACACTCGTGCATTCATATAAAATATGTAAGTGCGGTGCCTAGAATTTAGTTATTAATTAATTTTAGTGTTCGTGTAGGATTTTTTTTTAATTTTTCTAATTCTAGAACACTGTCAATTTCTATTAACTTCTATCTTGTGAGTTGAATCTCTTCATTATCATAATATTATGTCAATTATTCGTAACGTATTTTGACTGGTATATTTAACTTTAGCTACGCTACGCTACTATACGTCTCATATGTATAGGGAAAACCCGTTTCTAAAATGTAACATTTTTTCGTTCTAAGTTCTAATGCAGAAATAAGTTAATATAGAAACATCATTCAATGGATCCTGCTTACGTGGTTTTATGACTGGATGTTTGCGAATACAATTTTAGTTTGTTATTCATATTAGAACGTCAATTACAATATGTGTATAAACGTGTACAAATGCTACAAATTTTAAAGTATATAATAATGACGGAATAGGTAACCAATTTCAATTTTTTTACATGAAGAAAGAGCATTTGTAGAATCAAAAGTTGTATAAAGATTACCTGATTCAATTTCCTTTAAATTTTATACATCGCACATTAATATTGTTGTGTAAATATTACCGTTGCTTAGTAAATTTATACACAGCAAGGATGTTGATTAAAAAATAATGGAAGATCTCATTCGTTAAGATAACGTTGCGGCAACTGTTATTTACTTTTAGCTACTCCAAACGTGAAATGTGTGTTTTTTTTCTTTATAATTTGAAACTCAAGATGCCTCATACCGTATATGATTTAAATTTCAACCGATTACTAATTATTAAAACGATATTTGTCAATTTATCATGATATACTAGTCGTATGTACACTACCGCTCATAATAGTTCGGACAACTAGTGAAATATCGTAAATTGTTATTACAAATGGGTTTGCTGTTTACATAGGTAAATAATATTATAGTAAGGGATACTTTATCAAGTTTGCAATATAATACAAACAATTTTGACAAAAATTTTCATCTAATAATACTTGGAAATAAATACCATTCTTAATGACGTTCTATAATGTTTCTAAGAAGGCCCGATAATTAGTTCAATTTCATTGTCAACATGTGTAATCTGCTTTAGAATGTTACCTGCTGATATCCCAGAGGGTTGTTATCTCCTGATGTCTGCTTTAGTAGCTAACTAGATGGCCGTTGTGTGCGTATCTGTGCTAGTGTTTGTTCGACAAGAAAGTGTGTTTAAATTAGGTAAAATGCCTAGAGGAAAGCCAACGTCTCAAGAAAAACGTGCAGTTATAATTGCATTTAATGAGGAAGGATATTCTGTGCGTCAAATTTCGAAAAAGACTGGTGTAAATAAATCTACTGTGATTGACATTATATGGAGATATCAACGCTCGGGTAACATACAATGCCGGCCACGTTCTGGATGACCGCGAACAACATCTCTGGCGGACGAGGAACGTATGAAGCTACTCAGAAAACGTAACAGAAGGTTGACCGCACCTGAAATTACCGCAGAAATGAATCGCGGTCGCCAGAACCACATTTGTGTGAGTACTGTAAAACGACGACTGAAAGCAGCAAATCTGCATGGACGTATTGCGATGAGAAAACCATTGCTCCGCGCTGGAAATAAGCAGAAACGACTTCAGTGGGCCCAAGCGCATAAAGACTGGACAGTGGACGACTTTAAAAATGTATTATGGAGCGACGGATCCAAATTCGAGGTATTTGGACAACCTAGACAAGTTTTCGTTAGAAGATCAACGACTGAAAGAATGCTAACTGCTTGCGTCGTTCCCACTGTGAAGCAAGGAATAGCCTCGGTACTTGTTTGGGGTTGTTTCTGTTATGCTGGCACAGGGGATTTGCGAAGGATTGAAGGTATTATGCGGAAAGAAACGTATCTGAAAATATTGCAAGAAAACGCTGTACCATCAGGTGAACCATGGAGTAGCAACAGTTTTACGTTCATGCATGACAACGATCCGAAACATACGGTGTTGGTGGTTAAAAATTACTTGAATACCCTGCAGGAAGCTAATACGCTGAAGGTAATGGTTTGGGCGCCGCAAAGTCCTGACCTTAATCCCATTGAACTGCTGTGGGATGAATTAGATAGAAGGGTTCGGAAAACGTGTCCTACGTCCGCAGCTGTTCTGTGGAATATTTTGCAAGAAGAATGGGTGAATATGCCGCACACAGTTTTGGAAAAACTAATAGAGCGAATGCCCAGAATTGTAAAAGCTGTTCTTCGCGCCAAAGGTGGTTTTTTTGACGAACGCAATGTTTAGTGATTATTGCTGTATATATTGTTAGAATAATTTTTTTTTTTTGAAAATATGTTCCAAATATATTTTAATATATTATATTTATATTATATAATTGTTCGTAATATTTTTGTTTATTTTTTTATGTTAATTTAATTTAGGTATTTAATGATTTTCTGAATTTTCTCTAGTTGTCCGAACTATTATGAGCGGTAATGTACGTTATTACTTCGAAGAACAAAGGTTTCCATAACCAATTGCGTACGTATCGAACCATAAAGAGTATCAATTTAGATTTCTCGTTAATTTAGAAACTATTGTAGGTATCTTTTTTTAGTAAATAGCTACATATACAGGGCTGACTGGAAATGAAACGGTCATTCTTTACAGCATGTTAGTAAATATTATTTGCAATAAATACAGCTCAATTTACCATATCCAAAAGACACCCGTTTTCGAGATATTGTGGATTTTGTATTTTCCGAAATTTACTACTTACTCTCACTCAAACTTAAAATTTACGAAAATAATAACTTTTTCTCAATTTTTCAGTTTGTCTGGTTAGGACATCTTAACACACATTATCTATCGGTGACAATTACGTTAAATACTTGGACAAATTAAAAGAAAAAAAATTAAAACTTCCGCTTTTGATGAAACTATAGACACAATCGCTACCTTTGTGACTATTTATTTAGCGATTGTGTCTACAGTTTCATCAAAAGCAACAGTTTAATTTTTTTTTAATTTGTCCAAGTAGGTATTTAACGTAATTATCACCGATAGATAATGTGTGTTGAGATGTCCTCTAGCCAGAGTGAGAGTAAGTAGTGAACTTCAAAAAAAAAAAAACAAAAAACCACAATATCTCGAAAACGGATGACTTTTAGATAAGGGAAATTAGGCTGTATCTATTGCAAATGAGCTTTGCTATCACGCTGTAAAGTAAGACCGTTTCATTACCAGTCACCCTGTATAAGATATATTATGGTTTTATAAATTAAAAGAAAATGTTTACATTATAGTAACGCCGAAAGAACACCATGATGGTATGATTAATATATGAATATAGTATTTCTTACAAATGAGGTGATAATGACATTAATGACCTTAATTATTCAAACTACAACTGTGAACTTTGACGCATACCTCGAATAAAAATAAATATATATACATACATATTTTATAATTGTCATTGTTATTGTATGCGCGTTGTATGTATGTAATTCTTTTTTGCATGTAAGTAATTCTTACTGAAAAGCATAGTTCAGTAAGAATTACTTTACGTACGCATAAAAACAATCGGTTGATTAAGATATAGCGCACTTATTATTTATCAGTTTTTGTTTGCATAATTGGTATATTCGGTATTATTGCCTATTCCTAACGATAACAATTGCACAACAAAGCACGTACATCAAACACTACATAATCTCCAATATAGATTTAAAAGCGCAATAACCTTATCTAATGCTGTTTATTTTCGAAAGAATCTACGTACACTGTGAGCCCTAGTATTGGGCAACTTTGATTATTACGAAATCAACTTTTCTAAGGTTGACGTTTCCATTAGCATGCTTCATTGGATATCAAATTTTAAAACTGCTCAATAAAACGGCGGCTGCTCCATTAAACACGTTGGGTGTAACGTTCATCACAGAAACATAAAACGTTCTTGCCATTAGCAAGACTTTATACGAAGAAAATATATATAAGCTTGGATTTTTTTAATGAAGCCGCAGATTCTTAAAACACGCAAACATTTTGGGAATGTTGTTTTTGCAAAGAAATTCAGATTTTGGAAGCATACCCATATTGCCTTTATAGTTTCATTTTCATTTCGTTAAAGCTTTGTACCATATTTTTTTGAAGAGGTTGTAGCATATGTATGTGATGACAAAAGGATAAATCAGATATTGTTGTCTGCGTATTGATAAGCGTCTGAATAAATTGCCCCTTCTTAAAATTTTTAAGATCGTGTGATTATAGCATATCCGTTCTGTTAGACCTTGATGTGTGTTCAAAATCTGTGTTCCCATGATGTGAGTGTTGGCTACGCTGAACGACGTAAGGGTTCCGTAGGTAATTACAGCTTTGAGGAAGGTTATATAAATGAGCACCTTAATCCTTATGAAGTAATTTCTTCTTCTACATAGCAGCGGCATTACGATCTGCCTTACTCTATTGAAACTGGGTCTATAATTTTCTCTACAGGTTCACGAAATATGAGACAAGCATCCAAATTTAGAACAAGGTACTCAACGGAAGTGTTCTAAAGGAACCGATAGTTAGCCACAAAGATGTTTTCTTGCGGGAAGTAAGGTTTCTGATGAATCCCATCGGAACACATTTCATCTTATTGATGTCGATTTTCCATTTGGAAGCCATTCACCGTTCGTTCTATAGCCTTCTTCTTATTGATAAGCTGCTAAATAAATTGTCCTCTATTGGAATTTTAAGGTTATTTGACACAGCATACCCGTTCTGTTAACCCCTGATGTGCGTTCAAAAATTTGTAGAGTCAGTCTATACAAGCAATGTTATTTTCGAAGCTTTTGTCAATTCGCCTTACGTTCCGGTAGTACATGTTTTAGCAGTTTGTATGAATTATCTAGTTTGTACGTTTTTAAACTAAATACATTGTCATTTCTATATTTACCGTTTTGTCAAAGCAAAAAACAGAAGTCGTTATAGTTAATAGTGGTTAAATAACCTACAAGTAGGAAAGGATATACGCATTACCTATGTTCCATTAAACAACCTATTCATTAATTTAAATTTGAGCGATTCATTTAACTTTGAACTGTCAAGTTTTGAGACGATCTTTCGGTTCAGAGATATATGGAAAACTGGTGAATGTGTTGACATTTACTTTCTTCCTCTCTCGTTTTGTTATATGTATATGCTGCTTTCGTACTTAGAACAATCACGTTTTATTTTTTTATCGTTCTTGCTTGCATATCTAATATCACACATCCGCGAGTCAACAAAACATAAATAACTGCGCAAGTGAAGAGACACCAACATCTATTTGACGTAAAGATATTTATTCCGAAGAAACGCCACGTTTTAGTAACTTGTGGCGTTTTTTGCGTAACGTTCTATAAACATACAATTAGCTTCAACATAAAGCCGAACAATATAACCATTTTACAAAATATGATCCGTTGACGTAAGAAAATACAGACGTGAACTAACATTTAAAATATTCTATCCAAACTATAAACTGCATAATGCATACCTATATTTAAACAGACCGCAAATTGGAAATAGTATTGTAGTTATATCACACGTCAATCAATTGTAAAAATATCTGGAAATAGCTAAAAATAATAAACAGAAATGAGAAGTAATAACTTTAAAAGCGCATGCAACTCATAAAACACAAGACATTTAACGAGTATGCTTTCGAATTAGTTAATACAGTTAAACAGAAAATTTCAATATCCATTCGAACATAAATTTAATATACTGCCACACGCAAACTTTATTGGCTTACATTTCAGGAATGTTTCTATGTTGTTAATTGTTCATACGAGCGCTATCATGTAAAGTAATACGAAGTTTGCTTGATAAAATATATGAGATGTCAGAAATAACACCATTATTATCAGACTTTTAATATCACTGTCTCGGTTTTAATAGAATTATTGAATATTTAAAAAATTCTTTATATGTGTTTGCTTGTGGTAATATCGTCTACCCTAGTTGAACGAGTTGTTGAAATTACAAGATCCATTTACGTACAATCCCCAAAATTGTTATTATAACCTCACTTGAGCTACTATACTGTTGTACTAGCCTTTTTGCTTGCGGTTTTGCTCGCATAGGCTATAAGACTTGTACAGTTTTTCATTTTAATCTAATTTATGTTTTTACGCCCATTGTTCATGTATAAATCGATGAACTATGTACACCATAAAATATTATTTCCGGTACAAACGTCGCCACTCTACGAGGGATTGGATTTTAAAACACCAAAACACTATTTACTTAGAAATACCTTTCACCTTCTTTCACCCCTGTTAACCTCCTTTGGGAACGAATTTGAAAGAACGCCGAAATTCATGTTTCATTCACGCTGACATAAATATTAAATTTAACGTAAATATGATCATAAAACCTCTATTCCCTTCTAATGCCTTCTTAAACGACGCCTACAATATAAAATTAAAATCATCTCCAAATTTCATATTTCTACTGTTAGCGATTTGGAGGTTGGCCTTTTATATATAGATTGTTTATCTGACAAAATGTCAGTAATATTTATTTATCGTAGGCTTCTCCTGAAAATCGACGTAACTATACAAACAATAGCCAGATGATTTTGAATAAGAATGACTTGTTTAAAGTCAAATATTTCATATTGCATTCTAAAAGTAATTTGAAACTGTTTAATACTATATAGCAGAAATTAAATGTATACAAGTAATCTTCCACTTATTCTTTAAGTTCAGAGCGGCAATGACCTTAAATGTTGACAATACTACTAACTTAGGCGAGGACGTTGAATAATGAAGTTTGTGTTGCAATTAGCAGTATTATTGTGTGTGCGTTTGAAATAATTCTTATCCGTTAATCTCGATATTACTTATATATTTATATATACTATTTATATATGACAGTTCTTTACGTAAGTAATTCCTTATTCAGAATTTAAAACATTGTTATCTGTAGTCTTTGTTTATGTATTATAATGATAAATTTGCGGAAATTTGTGCAATTATTATTACGGTTCAAAAGTACAATAACCTTATCAGATATTATCTCCGGATGTCAATGCATACATTCTATAGATTTATCATCATCTTGGGTAATTTCCTCTTCTTTGTTTTTCATTAAAATTCTTATAAAAAACCTACTTGGATTGCAACTTTGAAAATATGGGTCCTGTATCAATATTTTATATACAGTACAGTCGCGAAACACAAAAAATCTGAAGATAATAATAACAACGCTGAATTGTTTGTAAGTTTTACTATTAACTCGTACCTTGTTACCAGTCACAATATATGAAGTTATTTTCGTTTGAACCCTTATGACAGAAGCATTTAATAATACGTCTTTTTCACACATGTCGACATCACATAAGTGATGTCACACTAATGTCCAACTCATTGCACGTGGCTCATGTTTCTAGTGCTTCCAATTGGGTGTGTTACTTTATTTTAATCATGGTCATGATTTTCATTTTCACTCTCTCTTCCAACATCTTGCACATCTTCGACTTCAGTAATATCCCTATTCCATTCTTCAATGTTTCCGGTGGTGGTTCAGTTGTTTTAGTAAGGTAATAGCAGCAATTACGGCATCCTCTTCTTCAATTTTCCATTTTCTTCTTATCTCTCTCAAAGGCAGATCATCTTTTCATCAAATGCTGCATTACTATTTGATAATACATTATCTCAGCAATTTTTTATAACCACGAGATTTAATTCATCCCATGCTCATAATAAATTAATAACTGCATCTTTTTGGAAAAGCTTTTTAAGACTATGCTGTATTTTGTAAAAAGTATCGTACTGCAGATGTTTTCTGCAGAAGAGTTTGGTAAGTCTTAGGACCTTTTGACCCATGGGTTGGATCAGTGGCGTGATGTTTGAAGGCATATACATGACATATGTTACCATCACTAGCCTCTAATTCCTGTACTGGAGGATGTGATAGAGTATTATCCAAAATGAGAGTAACCCTTTCTATAAGGTTTTGATCTTGTAAAAGCGTGTTGACTTAAAAATTTTAACAATTTAAAACAGAGTTTTCAAATTTGTATGAAGACCTCAGAAACAAATAGTTGAAAAAACCAGTTTTTAAAACTGTCTGTTGTCATCCATGCAGTTTTATTGCTGTTGTAGATAACTAAAATTTTTTAAACATCTAGGTTTTTGGAAATTGCCAATTAGCAATGGTTTTAATTTTAATTTAATCCGGTTAATTCGGCATTATACAATTGCTGCTCATTTGAACCAAATTCAGTAATCTTTCGACTAAACTCTTCTCTAGACGGATTCCAGTTAAGATGATAACTTTTCCCCGCTTATTTTTAGAAACCATATGAAGTACAGAGAAAGAAAGCGTTGAGTCCGTAAATTAGGTTTTTAAGAAATTGCATTTTAATGGGATAAATCTTATATAACATTATTAGTATTAGTAAAGTTGTTAAACCAAAACTTTATATATATTATGATGATTGTCTATCAAATTAGCCATCATTGTAATTATCATCTTTCCTGTAATGTTTATTTAAATGAATACAATTAGATATTGGTAACTACCAAATAAAAAAAATAAGAACGCGTTCAATCCATGGGCAAGCACTTTTTGTTCGCGTTCTTTTGCTAGTACCTACCTACTATAATTTATTAAAGTACTACTAACAAACTGGTAAAGTCAAAATTTTGCACTTTATTGACAACAAAATGTGATATTTATATACTCATATATTACACATGTGGTATATTAATATAATAATCTTGATTGTCTTTCGACTAACAAAAAACTTTTAAATCTTGTAAGTGTTGGTATTGTGGTACAATAAGCCTAATGGTTGCGGTGCCTACCGGTGACCATAGGTCGGACGGGTCTGGGAGGGAGAAAAAAAAAGTGTTTGTGTTTTTCGAACGATATGGGAAGGAGACCTGAAAAATGTACAAAATTAGTAGTGAATAAAAGTAAGCAAGAAACGGTTGTCACCTGAATGTGAGAGTTCTGGCAACACAAACTTTCCAACGGCAAATTTGTCACATTGGATGCGTTTGCGTGATCCACTATATCAAACGACTCCCAATTCCCGTTATATGTCGTCCAAAGATATATCAACCGGAGATGATCTTTTCTAATTTTCGTTAAAATTTGAGATTGTTCTGTTAAACTATTATTTTCTTTTTTATTTACTTCTAAGCATTTCATATCAGCCAAGTATTTATCGCATGTGCTGCAAGTATCGGTTCTTGGATATCCAAAGGATATATATATATTTTTTTTAATGTGTGGTGGGTGCTTAGTTGCAGTGACTCCGTAAGCTGTTAAATTCGTTATTGAAAATTGTTCTATATGTTTCGTAAGATACACTAATTTGTGGATATTTCTCGTTGAACATTTTAAACATTTTCCTAATATTGAGAACTTCCGAACTCTACTTGAATCTTTCAGGCTGTTTTAGGCCTGCTTCGACTTAGAAACGACTTTATATGTTCACGGATGGCATTTAAGTTTTCTTCATTTATTCTTCGACGACGATTTTTGTTTTTATTTCGTTGATCTCGAGGTGCCTGACCAGCTTTCTTCAGAGCATCTACTAAATATTCGATTGTCTTTCATTTAGTTCCATGCAGCGACATAAATGCCACTTTACAGACTTCAACATCATTGTTTATACCGTTTTCTTCAATTCTGATTATATATTTGTAACTTGCTTCGTGTAACCTTCAGCTTGGTCTTTTCTAGGTCTTTTTGGTTGCACGGGAAGTACACTAATGCAACCACAAAGGTAACTGTTCTGACTATCTACCGATTCCATTAAATTAAAATTGCGAATTATTGTATTTTTTTCCTTATCTGATATTTTTTCAAAACAACGTTTTCGACAAATACGTGGTGGTTCTAACGTATGTGATTGTTTGTTAATCCTTTTCCTAGCTCCACTCAAACGCCCGTATACCTTTCTTTTTCTTGTTATAATCATAATTTTTTCACTGTTTGACCTGTCACTACCAGACACATCCCTTTTAAAATATTATTATCAAAACACTGAAAATCAGGAAATTTTTGCTTATTCAAAAATACACGTTTAAAATCGTTTATTTTGTTAGTTTTTGGGAAATACTGATTTTTTTGCCACATTGCTCTAGTGTTACCAAAACGTCGCGACGTAGTATTTTGATTTATATTTGATATTAAAATAAAAATTTTTTCGCAATATCAGCTTAGAATTTCGTAATTCGTACTATAATTGAGTCATGTTATGTTTTGCATGTGTTTTGTGTGTTTATTGCAATATTGTTTAAAATGTAAGTGTTTTATATTATAATTAATGGCCGCTTTTTTACCACAAATAGCAAAATTGAACGTTGTTTTTCTACAAATAACTAATAACCATTATTTGGTTATTACTGTAATATTATTTATCAAGCCCTTCAGATTATGATGTGTGTTTTGAAAATGGAGACTCTTGGATGTCTTCAGGTAGTATTTTGCGTTTAGTGAAAGCTCTACTTACTGGTGTTAAGAGCGGATGATGGCCTATCTGGATTGAAATCGATTGACTGAGTATCTAGTTGGTTTGACGATCTGTAGATTCTTTCTAGCTGTTTCAAGAAAGGTACCTCTAAATCGTCTCTCAACTGGCTGTTCCTTACATAGTATGGGACATTTGCGATTATCCTTAGTATTCAATGTTGGAAGGTTAGCTTTACTTGCGATTGTGTACTTTTTCTGATGATTCTTAGCGCGACACATTTCATCTTGTTGATGATCTATTTGGAAGTCTGTTACCGACCCCATCCGTTTCGTTCTATAACCTTCAATACAGTAGGTACCAAAGATTCGCTCTTGAGTACTATACAGTTTGACTGAAGTTATAGTCAATATAGAAGTACCGTAATACACACACTAGCGCATGCATATGTACATATACGTATGATTTAGAATGGTAGGTGTTGTCAGCTTGTAATAAGTGGGGATGGATTCCTTGTCTCCCGTTCAGTTTAGTATGCAATGATTGATATTGTAATGCGTACGTTTGCTTTTAAGAATTTCCGTCGCTATTAGAACGTACGGCCTAACTATTTACTTTTGTAATTAGGTAATGTATGTATGCATTAACATTGAACTGAAACAAAACTCTTGAAAAATTGTAACTAAAATAAAATTATTTATGTAAAAATAAAATTCTCATATTAAAAACGAAATAAAATTCTATAAGCAGCGAGCGCTGAATGCTGAATGTTCCTTTCCTCTTACCTCTCGCATAGTGCGAGTGGTACCCCACTACATTGCCGATAGCCCCTCCTCTCTATCACATACACACGTACATACATACATGTTTATGTGTGTGTATTTCAAGCCTAATATCTACTTTTATTTACGGCAATCTATATATGTATATGTAGTTGTGAGAGGCCCCTCATGAAGATAAAAAAGACCAAATTCCAACCTTGTGGAACTCCAGAGAGCATAAGGCAAATAAATGGCAATGCACCCTTGTGACGCGTTGAGAAAGTTATATTACAAAGATACGATGGTATTATCTTTACTGGGTTTTGATTCAGCTCCGCAATAATCGTGTTGTAAATCAACCCCGGATTCCAAATAGAGTCTGAGTCGAAATATACCGTCTCCATCGTCTCTCTCAGATGTAGGCGTTGTTGGACATTTCAGTAGCTCAGAATAGCTGCAAATCTATAGATAGGTCCTCTCCGAAACCAAATTGCTCATTTTGAATGGTATTATGAATCCAAAGTTCTTCTTTGACATTTCAATTAGAATCAATTAATAATTGTAACAAGAAGAGTGTACGCAAAAATAAGCCCGGAACAGCGTTACATACCTAAGCAATTGCAAAATTTAGACTAGCTAATACAATAATAAAATACAAATCAATTTTCAATTTTCAGAAAATATGTAATCACTGTCAACATATTTTAATATTGTATATGTCTCCCTCCAAATACGCGCATCTATACGCTAAATTTTATAATTATTATACTTTGTATTGTTTCAAAAACAGTATTTGCGGCGATTATAAATTATTTATGATAATGGCACATATTAATATTTAAATTAATTTAAAGAAACGTACAATAACTATGGAAATGGAGAAATTATTTAAAAATTCGATGCCGAAAGTCATCAACAAAACATCACCATGTAAAAAAAGTGAAGATCACTCATAATACAGCATCGCTAACTAGATAACTGCACACAGAACTCTCAAATCGCATTTAATTTGAAACTGACTGTACATTACAAATGATATACGTTATTAATAATAAATAACATGTTTTACAACTACATACATTATGTTGAAAATTACCGGAATTATAATTTATTTTCCATTTAAGATTACTTTCAGTAGCTAAACTACTGATATGCACATTGTGTATAATGCACATAATTAGAAGGTCAGTGTCAGTTAGTTATCAGCTGTTATCGCAGTTGATTTTTATTTTTACGTTTTGAAGGTTTATTAATAGTTTTGTGGGTGTGTATTAATTTGTATTTTGAATGAATATAGCTTTTTATTTTATGAATACCCAACTAATTGACGTAGTAACACTAAGATATGCAATATAATTAAGTGCAATTACGAGTATAGTCAAAATAAACGCAATATACACCGGTACACTAAACCTCCACATTAAATTCTTCAGGAATTGCAACAACTTTGTGGTTGATTTGAGGCTTAAGGATTATTTTCAACATTTCATTAGATAAACAAGTTTTAAATCATCACAAAAAACAATTTCGTAGTTGGCAGTTTATTCATGAAATAAGGTTGTTAACTTATGCTAATTAACATATTTTTTGGATGTTTATCCAATTCACATAAATAACATTCTAGAGATCATTTAAATACAAAACGTTCGAATTCGTTAAACTCTTAGCAAAGCTCATGAAAAACGTGACTCACATGCGCGATAGCAAATGTGGATATTGCACTGTGGAGCTATATAGTTATTTGTAATTAGTGCGCATCAGAATTAAACAGAACACGCAAAAACGAATGGATAAGTCAAGGGTTGGTCTGTAATACATGACGAAAAAATATCGGCAATGGCTCCATATATCATTACTAGTTTTCGTTTGCAAGTAATTTTAGTTTGTGTATAAAGGATAATTCTTTGGTAATTTGTTAAAAAGTCAGTATTCTAATTTATAACTTTTGATAAATGTATCTTAAACAATTCTCTGGGTGGATATAAGTACGATTTTTATCTTGGCGCGGCATTTTACAACTAAACATATTAAGTCCAATTACGTTACTGTGAATGGTGAAATAAAGAAACTGTGGTGGAAGACTTTTAAAAAGGCACTGAGAGAATCTTTTTGCGAAACAAAATAGCTTTAACAAATGTGCAGTTTAAAAATATAATAATAGTAACACCTTTTCCTTGTGTGATATTAATATCAGCAATATATGTCCGGAAAAAGCAAAGAAATTGGAATCGGTAAGTTTAGCAAGAAAAGTAATTACCAAGCGCATTGAGAAAATAAAAGCTCAGATACCCAGACAATTTCCTATATTTAAACAAGGCGATAAAAATGACCCCGGGTACTACAGACCTATATCAATCCTACCAGTTATTCCTAAAGTATTTGTATAAATAATGTCTCTGCAAGTACTTTTTTGTACGGAACAATATAGTTATTTAAAAAATAGATTTACTGTACTTGCTATTTGTCATTTTGTAGAAAATGTTATTAATAATCTTGATCATCAACGTGAGACATCTGCTACTCGGCTTGATCTCTGAAAGGCGTTTGACCGTGTAAGCCATACCGATCCTTTAGAGGAACCAAGTCGAGCTAGAAAAGAGATAGATGTAGAGTGGGCGGTTGTAAAACATATACGGCGTAGCATGCTGGCCAATGCGTTATTTCCGTAGGTATAAATTATATAAAAAAATTAGAATATTATGGAATAAGGGACAAAACTCTAAGCTTCTTTAAATCATATTTGACAGGTAGAAGTCAAATTGTAGAAATTAGAAACTCTAGGTTTGAGGAGGTGTATACAATTGATAGCGTCCCACAAGGCTCTAAATTGGGACCTATATTGTTCCTCACTTATGTGAATGCCCTACCCAGTAATTTGAACTGTCAAACGATAATGTATGCAGATGATACAACATTGATGGCCTCAGACGGAACTCTACGCGGGCTTCAAGAAAAAGCAGTCAAACTTTTGGGTATACAGTAGAGTCCCTATTAAGCGAGTCCCGAGTATCCGAGCTTCCGTATTAATCCCCGGTATAAGCGATCCATCCGGATTATAGACTTCTTTAACAAATAATTTGATAACTGTAACTTCTTTATTTAACGTGTTGTAAAGGTATGCAGTTTTTGTTTTCAATTTTTATTACACCTTTTATTATGCAGTATTAAATTCATTTTTCAGTTTTTAGTTAGGTTTAAAACTTGTAAATATTTTAAATTAATAAAAATATTCTATTCATCATTGCAAAAAATAGTGTATTTCTATTATAATATCGTTCCCCTGCAAAAATTAGTTTTTCCGTGTTAACCGAGTTATTCATTATCCGAGGTAGTCACAGTCCACATTAGCTCGGTTAACAGAGACTCTACTGTACATATATATCGACGCGGCATTGAATTGGAATAGGCAGATTCCACATCTGTGCAATAAATTGAACAGCACGGTGTATCAAATACGAAAGATTATTAATTGCACTGATGTACATAGAAACCGTAAAATTTATTTATTATGCCAATTTTAATGCGCAGGTAAATAATAGCATATTATGTTGGAGAAGTAGCGTAAATGCGCAGAGAGTTTTCAGAACACAAAAAAGTGTATGATTAGAGCAAACAGCAGGGAACATTCCAGACCAATCTTTATACAGCTACAAATTTTAACTATATCTTCGTTATTTATATGGAGATGTTTAGTCTACGCAAGAATAATATGTAATCTCGAACCACAACTAGATATCCATAATTATCTCACTATAAACAATGCTTCAATACGGATTGGATTACACAAATTTAGTGCAACCCAACAATCAGTAAAACACATGCTATAAAATACTTTAATCATCTTAGTGAAGAAATCAGGCAACTCCCTGTAAAAAGTTTTAAAACAAAATTAAGTACAAACAAATCTTATTAATAAGGCTTATTATACTGTAGACGAGTTTCTTAGCTGTAGTATAATTTAAAGTTAATCTAGATTTGAAGATATATACCGTTCCTTTTGTTAAAATTCTTTTTTGGCGTTCTTTGTAATTGTTTTTTTGAAGAAGAAATAAAGTTAAAGTTATTTTAAAAATGTGATTTGAATATTTTTCAATTGCCATGGACGAAAGCATTGACATTAGCGACAACATAATTGTTGATATTTGTAAAAGAAAAGGGTGGAAAATTTAACATAATCGAAGAAATGGCAAGTACACAATCACTAAAAGGAAAAATAAGCAAACAACCTGTATCGATGCATTTTGTACAGATTTTTCAGACACGAAGGAATGACGAAATTATGTAACAATCAACGGGGCACTTCATGTGGTGGATAATAAATCTGGTTTGATGAGTATATTCACCAAAGAAAATTCCACTCACAGCACAACCTTCTTGGACTCTATTATTCATCAGGATGTTCGGAGTAAAACTGCAATACACGTTAAAGACGTATTTGATGTTGTTAAATTTTATGTTATTTAATTTCCCAAATTCTACTATACCAAAAAAATTGGTTAAGTTTCGGCAATACTTTTCATTCAAACAAAATGAGTTCTTAGTCAATATGAAACTGTAGGATAACAATCAATTCCTGAGTGAACTTTGAGGACGTTTAAAATCTTTTAAAATGAATTAAAGCTTTCTTGATCTTGCATCGAGAAAGATAATCTTTCAAGCTTTCAAAGATTACAGCAGAAGAAACAAACGAATTGTGACTTTCTTGGAAGGACTTCATGACTAATATGTTAGTTATCGAGTTAATTAGTCAATCGACTTCAAGATTTAAAAGAATTGGAAATGTTAGATAACTTTTGTAACATTATTCTTCCGAAGAAAATTGTTCATTGTTTCAGAATTTTTATTTTGGTAGTAATTCGAAGTATAAGTACCTAGTAACCTTCAGAATTGTATAAAAACAGTGGTAATCGCTCATATCAAAAGTCAACCGTTTTATACTGTTCACTATTGTTAGTATTTCCAATGTTTTCGGTATCTTGTGAAATAATTCTAAATATCCAAAACATTAATTGATTTTAAACTCGTCGCGGTGTATGTAGTCAAAAATCAAAGCGATACTGACTGTTTCAATTATTGTAATTTTACACATCAAATATTCAGACAGCTAGTCCAATAAAAACAATCAGAATTTGTAAAAAAGGCTTGCAATTTTTTGTGAGACATTTGGTACATGTACCTCATTAAAGCACCAATGTGATAGTTGTTAGATGAAATAAACATTAACTAGTGAATTATACGTAATTCCACAAAATTCTAGTATTTTCAATACTCGTTTGAAAATTTACAGTAAAAGAAGCACAATTTTGATTTCATTCATCCCAAAATATTAAAAGTTCAAAATGATTTATGACTTTGGTGTCACTAATAAGTACTGTACTGCGATCAGTGCGTTAGCATGCTCTCTAATCATTACAGCTGATCAAAGTGTCTTACACCAACATTACTGTGACTCTACAAAATATAACTTCTTTGCCTTTGTGCCTTTACAACCATATAGGATTTATCTGCCAATACCATTGAACGTCTCACAATTGTGTAGTACATGAAGGACTCTACAAAGCCTATATCTAACAAATTCAGAGGACTTATTCCAGACAGTAGCCATGACTTAGTGATAGTCTTATATTCAGTAAATAATAAAGCACTTTGTATTAAAGTACATAGCCTCCGTGCAAAAGATATATGTATAATATGTATGCAGATGTAAACTAATTAATAAATATCACTGCTTCACTAACTGTTCATTTTATTCGTAGTTATTCGTTATGTACCGTATGTATATGATCATTCATTTTTATTAATAAATGTATTGCCTACATGTTACAGAAAAATTGTTGCAAATTTAACTTTTTGATGGTCACCTTCATACATGTATTTTATTTACTTTTTAATAGTAATCAGCATACATGTTTACTTGAAGACATGTTATTAAAGTTAATGATATGACTATATTCAGTGAATCAAATAACAAGTAGTGTTTTGATTTACTAATTAAGAAACATTTATTTTCGGCAAGAATAAAAAAACCAAGTAAGTTCATTGCACGATTTAGAGGACTACATACTCATTATGAGCATAATGCTAGAGCAAAATCCAACTATATCTCCATGAAAAGACGTAATTGTTTCATTTCATGATTACTCTATCATTAAGGATGTGACTAATTTAGATTATAGTGACCGTCGGAGCATATTTTTTAATAATCAGACTATCTACTAATACATTAAAATAACCAAACGATGCATTAAATAATGCATCGTTTGCAATATTTAATACTTTTTCATTCTAAATTAATATTGAATGACGCGCCTTAAAAGCATTTCAGCAGTATACATTCTGAAACATATGCAATAAATCGAAACCATTTAAAAATATTATAAAGCTATTACGGTTTCATGAAAGCTTCCTGCGTTGGCGGCATTAACGATCTACTTGTTTGTTAGTTGTTTCAGGAATGGATTGTGCAAGTGGGAATAACGTTCAAATTGGATTTCAGAGCATCTGAATATCGAATAAATGAAGATTGATTCAGGCTTTCAGAATATATTTAAGGACAATTTAATAAACTTTCCATTATATGTCTTTAGTTTCCGTTTCGCTTGGACGGAAATTACATCTATCTAGATTATACAACTATTCGTGTTGAGATTGATTGTCATTACATTGTTGCTATATTAATAGACACTTAAAAACACAGCAAAATTATATCTTTATGTTATAATATTTCTTCTGCGTATATGTAAAGTAATTTTATTCTGCTCAATACAAAATTCGAATAAAGAACGTAGTACTGATCCTGGAAGCGTTGTTAGGAGTTTTAACAGAAAATGTTGTAAATAGAAGTCTTACTTTTTATTATTCGACATATTAGGCCGAATTGTAACGCCATCGGATTTTTTTTAAATAGCAGTACATTGTTTGCATCAAAATTAGATAGCTTTGTGTATTCTTTTTGCGATCATATCAGAATATTATAACACATTTAGAAAAATCCTAGAAATCTAATTAAAAAGTAACAATCCGCTGTTAACGCTTTGTCACAGAAGGAGTTCTCTTCGGAACTATTGAAAAATGTTTGAAGAACACTGAAAAACGTAAACGGCAAATATTCTCGTAAGTACACTGACAGGTGACAGTTATGGCAGCGGCAAATTTGAATACTGACATTTTAGCATGTGATTTATTTGCTTTACAGAACACCAACGATTTTCAAAACTAAAAACACAACTACAAACTTCTTGTATTTTTCGAAATGTAACATTGTGATATTTTCATATGACTGTCAGGAAAATGCTCAAAACGTCGTCCTAATATATCAAATACTGAACAGTGACCCTTCTATTAACAACATTATTCCAGTCTTTTTATTTACTCTGTATACATACAGTTCTTCTTGTTCTTAAGACTTAAAATCGATAGAGTTCAGTAAAAAGTTTATGTTAAAGCATCCTAAATGAAATGTAGGTATAGCAAATATTAACATTAGTTTGTCTGTCCGCAAGACCAAATTATTGCTAAAAAGGTACACTACAACAGTATAATACAACGAGCAACTTTTAACAGTAATGCAAGAAAATTCTTCCGACACTACTTGAACGTTCCTATAAACATATCTGCAAGCCCGGAAAACCGGTATAACAAAATCGATACCTACCTTCTTCGCTGTGTTTTGAGAGCAATCGAGTTCTTTAATTATTTCACGGTGTAATCAAATAGTTTCTGCAGTTATCTAATTGTCATAGATTTTTAAATACCTATGTAGTTGTTACTGAATTTGTCGGAAACAGTCTAAAAATAATGTGACTATTAATAGCTAGATACAATAAAATCAACTTACGTTAATTATCAAAATTATCGCTAATTCTACAAAAAGTTAATTATAGTAATTTTATTTACGAGATTTGGTTAAATTATAAGTATTTATGTATTTATCTATGTTAAATTATCTCTATTAGATATAATACATTGTGCTAGCACTATTTCGAATTTCTGTTATTCAGTCATTATATTCTGAATATTGGCAGAAAATCGTCCATTTCAAGCTTTTTAATCTTCACTGGATCTCTTGGTGCAGAAGTAGAATACTAAACACTAACCCACTAAACACCAAACAAGTTTGAACTAAAACACCGACGCGTTTCAACAGCAATGCTGTCATTATCAAGGCGATAATAAAACTAAATTAAAATAAAATCTACAAATAACAGGTAACCTAAATGTTATGCACGGTCAATCCGATACGCATCACTAATTTCCGATTAACGAAAACAATGACGAATGCGGGATAGGGCCGTTTTCACAGTTCATTACACATGACTTAGTTTTACTTTCGAAAACATTTAGAAACTTACAATTATTTATTTGCCTAATTAATTTAACATTCGTATGATCGATGTTGTGATCTGTTTCAAAAATGTATTGGGCAACGCTCGACTTCTCAATTCTATTAAATCTAAGATTAGCCATATGCTCTTTGAATCTAGTTGAGACTGCTCTCCTGGTTTGCCCAATATATTTTTAATTACAATCTTTACAATTGATTTCGTAAATACCTGACTTTTCTAGAGGTTGTATTTTATCTTTAGGGTTACCGATGAGACTTCGTAAACTAGTCCCAGAACTGTAAACTATTCTGAGATCTAGCTGTTTGAAGATTTTACCCAAACCTTTAGTGATAAAGTGAGCGTAAGGGAGGGTCACAACGGGTGAAGCTTTAACACCCTCTCGAAAAGTCGTAGATTCTTTCATAGTTTTCTTATCATTAAACTTCTTTAAGCAATTGTTAAAGCAAGTTGTTGTTGGCAACAACAACAGTGTGAGAAAACTTATTTGTTATAAAAACTTTTATTTGCCCAAAAAAATTATTCTTGCACTTAATGCAGAGGCTTTCAAAAATGTTAAAACGTAGAAGTGCTGCAAATACGATTATTTTTAATTTTAGACACAAGTTAATTATAGTTCAACTAATAAATAATATAAAAGAAACTTATCAACTTCGTTCAGAGGAACATTTTATACTGAGATTAGTCCATACAGCAGATGTGATTATTACACCATTGCAGAGAGTCACACAGTAAACAATCTTGCCGAACGATCTGTTATTTTACCAGAAGTAGAGCTTTATACATACATACATACATACATACCTACGAACAGCACATACTACGCAGTCTTTCACATACAACACTCCTTAAATTAACTTCATTTTGACGCGTATTTCGTTCATATAATTAAAAACATAAACTGGATTTACAGTTACATTTATATAAAAAAATAATCTTAAAATGTATTGCTTTTTTCTTTATTTTATGTTCTGTTAATCAGCAGTAACCTGTTCGGCAATAAACGAAATTGATACTTCCCAATCAGATCAACTGATCGCAGCTGCCATCCCGCGATTAACTAAGATAAAGATAGAAACTATTACAGTTACTTCTTAATAGCAGTACGTAAATATCTCAGCACATTGGTTGTATGCAAATTTTCTGACAAAAAAGATGCTGATCTTCTTCCTAAATTATGCTTCAAACAAGATCCGAAATTTAATCAACAAAACGATACGCTTTCAATTTAACTAATGCTGCATTGATAAAATGCTAAAACAGACGACGGCGTCGTTGTACATCTCCACCTATAAAATACCTACAGTATTGCGTAAGTTAATGGAATCACAGACAAAAAAAAAGGTTTATTGCTTGTAAACTAATATTACAAAATTATATAACTGCCATTACACTAATTAATAGGAAATATGTCCACGTATGTATCACAGCTTCAATAACTGCTTTTACTCGTTTTGACATAGATTTCACTGATTTTTGACAGTTTGCAGAAATCCTCTCGTCACGACACCAAACCTGAATGGCCGCTTCTATAATCTTTGTTTTTGTAGTGCAGTCGGTTTTACACAGTCTAACTTTGCAAATAACCCACAAATTCTTGATAGGGTTAAAGTCGGGTGAATTCCCTGGCCAATTGAAAGCGGTTATCTTCTTATCCTGGAAATGTTTTAACACTTCCTTCGACAAGTGGTAGAAAACAGAATTTTGTTGAAGAATTGCTCCTTGTTGGGGTCAGCATTTTTCAAGCTCTTTGTGTAAATGCTATTCCAATATTAATTTACATTTTTGGCTGTTCATCATACCTTCGATTGGTACCACAGATCCAATTCCCATGTATGGAAACCACTTCACTAGTTTCACAACAGTAAAATTATAATAATCTTTGATTACTTACTTTCGATTAGTAGTTACACCACCGAATACATTGTGATTTGTGACAACTATCAACAGGTGATTTTATAGTTCTAGCTCTCATAGCTATAGAGCTATAATTATACATTACTTTTAGATAGATTATTAATCAATATAAAAATCATAACTTATTGTAAAAGTCATAATTACAGTTAATTGAATAGTTGTGTTAATAAAGACTGTTTACGCAATTACTTATTTGTAATGTAAGTTATTACATTGAGTATTTTACGATGATTACAACTGCAAGCGCCTGTTACATAGAACATTTACTGTCATAATTACTTGAGTTGTTATGACTGCATTGAGTTACTAGATAATTAAAATTAAAGTCACTTAACTTCGATTGTAATTAATTCTAAAACAATAACATGAGCAAACAAACATATGCAAACTAAACATACCTATTACATCTAACATAAATGGTGGTAAAAACGTATATGAAAAAGTTAATCTTCTTCACCTTCTTGGGTTGTTCACGTTTTCCTTTTTATATTGAAAAATAATGTTTGGGTTATACTTAGCTGCAATAGTTTTTCTGTCAGTAATCAACATTCCATTTACAAACTGGCGTCCTTATCTAGGTTTTTCTCACACTAGTTTTTCCTTCCGTTTTTATGCAGGTTTTCCTCATACAATTTTTCCGTGATCTGTGCTCAAAACCAGTGGCATGTCTTTTTTTATTTCGTGAAATAGAATATTAAGAGGATTAAGTTTTTTCTAATTTTTCCATCACAAAAAATCCCACACACATGAAAGAAAGCTAACTTTATTAGTGGCTTTGTATAAATTCAAAAATCGATAACCTTATCGGTAAAACCGGTATTTATTTACCATAGAGACTTTATCACTAGTAAAAGAACTGTTTATAAAAATGTAATGTCATATCCTTTATTCAACATTTTGTGTTTGCCCTATTAAGAAGTACCCAAAAGCTAAAGATGTGATCTGAGAACTTGAAATATGAATCATTCCAGTCGCAAAACGGTAGAATTTTTAATCGTAAGCTAAACTGAAATATAGTTCTCTAATGAAAAATCCTTTTTATTTCGCCCATAATCTGTTTGTAAAGGACTTCAAAGAAGATTTTTGAAATGTTCATATTGCGAAACGGAAGAGATAGATTCCTGTAAATACAAGGTCTACCACGGAACTATTAGAAATTTCGATAGTACCTAACCATTTATGAATTTGAAACTTACAGGTTAAGGATAATCTATATTCTAAAAGATTTGATTCGTTAATCTTCCGGTAGAACCAGAAATAACTTTTTTAAGATAAATGGTAGTATACTATAGGTTTCCTAATACCTATCTTCAATTGCTTTTGAATTATTGCGACTTGTCTTAAAATTTTGCCTTTTATTACAAAATATTTCGAAACCCACCACGGATTATATAGGATACAGGATGGTTAATATTTAGCTTCAAATCCGAAAACCTTTAAACATAAAAAGTAATTTGTTTCGAACGCGTAATTTGTTAAAACAGGTGAATAGTCACAGTGGTTAGCCAGCCAATTCTCCGACGAGACAGGTGACATTTTTCTTGGAGAATTGCATCGCGATCGATCTACACTATTCTCTGGTAGGAATAAAACAATTAACAGCTCAGCATTTTAAACAGTGAGATAGTGCTGTAAGAAGGCAATTGAACACATTTACCTACATATAAACTATACAGCAAGAGGTAGTTAGACAAAAGACCGCTGCAACTAGCACCCACCACAGACTACATTAAAAATGGAGTTAGTACGACAAAATAAACAAACGTTTATCTTGTTAGCGATCTTATTATTGTAAGTATCAAGTCAATTTTATAAAATGGAAGTAGTTGAAGAATATTCCAATAGTAATGTCTTAAATTTATTCTACATCCAAAGGATATGTGAAAATTTTTTAGCAGAACTTGCAGAAAATTTAATGAACGCTACTCCAATCTTCTATCAATCACTAACAATAAAATCACAAGAATAGAGTCGTATATACAATACACGAATTATTAAAGCAAGTAAAAACTACACAAAGGTATTGTTGAGTAAACTAACGAAGAGTAAGTAAGCTTATTTTCATGCTCATGTCGGAAATTCGATAGTTGTAGCTTCTTGTGAACTAAGTATTTCTCCAATATCGATTTATCGCGCTTTAAAACGTCATAGAATGTACCCTTACAAGATAACCTTAGTACAAGCCTTTCACTCTGAGGACTAATAAAAAAAGTTAAATATTGTGAAACTTTTATTGAAAATTCAAAAAGGCGAAAAGTTTGCTTCTAAAGTTGTGAATCTAAGTTTAATACGGAAGGGATTGCTAACTGACAAAATAATCAATTTTGGACAATAAAAGTCCTCACACTTACAGAATTGCTCATTTTCAAGTCCGCTAAAGTTTTAATTTATTCTGTTGTATTTTAAATGATTTAGAAGTTTACAGAGTTTAAAATTGCATTTTAAACGTACTGAAATAATTAGAACTAGAGGACCAATTACAAATGTTCTGCATACTTTACCTCCAACCATAAAGCAAGACTGTGACTATCAGCTGAGTGGTGCATCTGCCCACAACACTGGGAACATTTATCGGCAGTTAACAGAAATATTCGAAAACCGATGGTTTGGTTTCAATACATCTTGAGGATAATCTCCGTGATGACCAAGCTGAGTATCACTTGACTTTTATCTTTGGATGAAATATGAAGTTACACCTAATGATAACAGGCAATACCTTTTAAATCGAGTGAAAATAGCCTATCATTAATTAGACCAAAACGAAAAAAGAACAGCTACAAAAGAAATTGAATTAAGAATTATAAAGTGTTGGAGATCTTATAGAATATTTATCTTTATTTGATTTGTCTATTATTTAGCTTTTTTATGTTTTATTTATCATTGAAATCATTTTTATTTGTTTATTGTGTCAATAGAAACCATTAAATTCGCTAGGATTTAGGATTTGAATTAAGTAATTGTTTTCCTACTTGTCATACTGCAGTTGTAAGTGATGTTTGACTAATAGCGTTGATAACAAGAAAACCAACAAAAATAGGTGAATATTAAAAAATATAGAGGATACTGCATTTCTTGCATTCTTGTAATTTTCAAATTTGTTGGCTTTGTCTCTAAATCTTAAACACCCAGTCTATGGCGGGTTTCAAAATGTATTTTGTAACCCTAGTAGTTCTATTTAATATTTTTGAAACATGGAAATTTTACGTTTAAATAAGAATGAACGAAAGGCTATTAAAAATCACTTCACAAAAGACAGAAAGTCACAACAATTCAAAAACAGTTGAACGTACTTATAAGGAAACCTAAGCTAGCCTAAGTTCCATCGAAAGTTGTACGACATAGAAAATATTTTAGTACGCAAGGAGTCTATGCGTTATCGTTAACATTCATCTGTCCATTTATTTTAATTAATTAATAAACCTGAAAGTTTCAAATTCATGAATGATTAGGGTCTTTAGAACAGGTTCCGTGGTGCACCTTCAAAAATACTAATAAGTGTCGCTACCGATCAAGTCTTTATACTGCGCCTTTACCTTGAGTTCTATAAAAGATTTTTAAATACAAATCATACATACAACGACCACCGATTATATTATATCGGTAAACTTATGTTTTTGATTTTATTTAAAGTTCTGTTATCACTGTTTTGTGTTAACTTGACCTTTTGAGATGCTGTGTTTGCTTTCGAAATATTCAAATTTGGAATTTAGTGGACAATTGGTACTTTCCAATTTTCAAAACTTTACTATTACGCCACCTACTATTGAATATACTGTTTCCATTTTAATTAATTCTTTCATAATTTACTTCACATTTTGGAATATCGTGTTCTGTACTCTTTCGTGTTTTTGAGGTATTCATCCTGGAAACAATATCCTGCAGATCTAAATTTATTTAACTAAAGCAGACGGAACTGAGCACAAAACTAATACTATTAATTTGTTATTGTTCGGAAACCATTAACAAAGAAACCGCAAGTGTTCTCACTCAATAAACTTATTCTAACAATATTCCAAATAAGTACTGCCTTCCTTCTATGGAGGTCGATGAATCCATGTCCTGGAAATAGCTTTTTACAGCAGCGATTACCTTGGACTTAGACGAAAATCCCTTGCAATCGAGTCTTTTTTTTATGTGTTTAGAAGGAAATGATAATCTATGATCGCTGCGAGCCAAATCTGAGGAATAGGTCGAATGAAGCACTAATTCAAATCCAAATTCATGAATTTTTGTTATTGTAATCGCAGAATTGTCAACAGATACATTATCATAATGGAAAGCGCTTTCTTCTTTGGTAAATGTGCACATTTACCAAAGAAGAAAGCGCAGAAAACGGCATGGTGTTTCTCTTTGATTTTGTCGCTTAATTGTTGCAACAAATTGCCATAATACATAATATGAATAGATGACTAAGATAAATTTTATCAGAATCCCAAAAGACCGTTGCCATAATCTTTCCTGCTGACAAAACTGTTTTGCCTTCTTTGGTGGCGGTAAACCTATTTTTATCCACTATATCGATTGTTTTTTGGTTTCGAAAATCTAATAATACACCCAGGTTTCATCGACGGCAAAGAAACGGTGTACAAACTCCTTCTGATTGCGCTGAAAATGTACCAAAAGATCGCGAAAAACATTCAAACGATTGCTCCGGTGTGAGTAATATTTTTTCATTTTCAATTCTCCAGTTAAAATTCTGTGCACACTGTCATCTGAGATACCTAGAATATCTACTGTCTAGCCTACTTTTAGTTGACGATCATTGCAGACGATATGACAGACTTTTCTATAGATTAATCATTTATGCTCAAACGACCAAACTTAAATTTGACAATCCAATTTTTAACCATTAAAAGAGAGGGAGCACATCGCAATAGTGTTGAATCCAACTCTGCTTTAATTTCGGTTGGTGTTAAGGCTTTCCAATGAAAATATACTTTATCGTTGCTCTCAATTCATTTTTTTTCCATTATTACAAAATCGCTCGTGACGTTAACTTAGGCATACTGTCAAAAACAGACTAATTGACAGATCGCTCTGTACTGTCATATATAACTTATTAAAGGATGAATCTGAAGAATGGTGAAGAAATTCCTGCGAATTCCCGCCATCAGTGTGACGAGCCACGTAGTATCCGAACAATCCTCGTATGTTTAAATCTTATTTGTTTTTAATGTAAAAAGTAATAAAATTAATAAAGTAGGACTATGAACAGCAGCACATATTTATAGAATCTCGCTACTAAACAATACGAGTTCACATATTGATTTGTTATGAACTCAACAAAAGATGTTTTAAACATAACAATATCCTATCATGTTAATTTTTTTATTTCAGGTTAAAAGCGCTGGGCCAAAATTAGTCCCGTTTTTCAAAACAGTTGCTATTTACTTCGTGATATTCATGCCGCACGACCAACCCAGCATAGTCGGCGCCATCATCAAGATTCTGCCGATATTCAGCTTGATGATCTTTGTTTATCTATATGGAAGAGATCAAGCAGATGAGTAAGTACGCAATAAAAAATGTAACTTCGAGCTTTAATTAATGTTTTATATCTGTCGTAAAATAGCATTAAAATATTATTCCAAATGCATGGAGATATATATTTTACATGTGCGTTATAGGTTTTATCAATGTTATATAAACTACCATCCATACAAAAAAAATTGTTTTCGAGTCACGCTAATCGTCAATTAAATCAAAACGGTTCTAGTTCTAAACGGGAACTGAACGAAAACCTCGCCAGTGTCAAGGTAAATACATATGTTTATGTATGTATTCTATAAGCTACTACATATTCAAGTAATAATATCCTCGCGTGTGAGTTGTGTTATCGTGCACTTGTTTGTATTGCATGCATGATTTGAAACTAAGCAGAATGTAGTTGTTTATATTTTTTTGCATTCGCAAATAGATTAAATAGTTTCCACTTTTTAATCAAATAGATGACACTATGCAAATGCACTTGAAACGCCCATAAAACACGCGACAACTTACTTTTAATATTTGATCATTGCAAATAATCTCACAAAAACATTAATTATATGTAATTACAACATGAATTGAATTTAATGAATTGAATCTTATTTGCGATGCTTGTGGCAACGTTTCGCTATATTATCACTTGAGCTACTATTTGCTGTTAAGACACAAGTAACAGCGCAACATTATTTACAGCATGGTGATGTTGCAATAAAGCCATGGAAACTCATTCACAGGCGTAGTTTACACATCAAGAGCTAGTCAGCAGAGAGGTAGTCTCAACAAGCTTATGTAGATACAAAGTGAAAAGGGAAAGCGAAATATAATTAGTTACCTTTTATAAGTAATCGACAGAGCTATGTCCATTAGCAAAATGTTCATTTTTCTAGTACATGCTTTTCACACCTTCAAAAATTATTTGTTGGGAAATTATGCAAAAATATGTATTTTTCACAAATTTCCTATAACAACATAGATTTGTTTAGATTGAAATGTCACATCGATAGTAGTTAGAATTACCACTACCGAAAAAATCTCTACTCATTTGGAATGAGCCAAATTTTCATAAGAAATAGGAAACAGAAAATATCCTTAAAATTTTAGAAGATATCTTCTAAAGTTTTAAGGAAGCCTACCCTACATGAAAGTTGTTGCAAGTAGTATGTAGAATCGAAAAATATAGTAATATGACGTAGTGCCATTTGAAATTTTAATGTTCCATACTGGGGGGCCTAATGGGAGCCAGACATGATTTTGCCTTATTGGTTTCCTCCTTCAAACAAAAATTGACGTGTCTCGGCGTTTTCTCGTATTTCTTAACGTTTTCGACTTATTTAGGGTGGATCGTTTCCATTGGAGTGCTCTGTAATATTCGTTCTCTACGATTGCTTCCAAATTCAATTCTAAAAAAGTGGAGATAATACTAATTATGTTTAACCAATTTGTCTGCTTCAGTTTCATTTCTAATACAAAAGTATATGATACCTAGTAATTAAAAAAGAACGATCAATATCTTCGAAAGGAAGAATCAGAAGGAACGAAAAAATTCAGTAAGAAAAGATACTGTTAAGGACTCCAAGACATTTAAAACAAGCATTCTTTTTATTTTACATACATTTTCTATATATTCAGCATTTTGTCAAATTAATATGTATAAATCTCACGCTTAATGTAATATAGGTACATAATTATAATATAAATAAGTAATACTCAGCTGTACAACGTTAGGTGTAGAGGGAAATTAATGGGATTGCAGCTATTGGCGTTAGAATTAAGAAGACGTGAACCTTTTTTCGTATCTAAGCTTTCGCTAACTCTTTATTAGCTTCTTCAGAGAACAAAATGGTAGTAATTAAAGTACGGCAACATCACAAGACTCATGTGCAGTTAATATTCGGAAACAACAACATCAGACATTAAACAACGTATTTAAAAAACTTATTAACAATCTTAATTAAAACTCGAAAGTTCAACGTTTCACAAGGACTAACAGTAAGTGTTACTCTTGTTTAAATATGTTGTTTAATGTCTGATGTTGTTTCCGAATATTACCTGCACATGAGTCTTGAGATGTTGCCGTACTTTAATTACTACCATTTTGTTCTCTGAAGAAAAAGCTAATAAAGAGTTAGCGAAAGCTTAGATACGAAAAAAGGTTCACATAAATAAGTAAAATCATGGTAACGAATTAATAGAAGAACGAGCCACAGATAGCATATAATTCTAAAACGCAACTACGTCGGACCTATCCTCGTAAATGCAACTACGTCGGACCTATCCTCGAAACTGCATCGAAGCGACGAAAAGAAGCGCAAGCCGACTCGTAATATAGAGCTGACGTACTATTTGACTTTGCGCGGTCTGTTAGTGGTGTAGTCGCCCACGGTCATGCCTGCGCGGATCGCGATGCGCATACGACTGTGTATTCATTGGATTCTTTGCGTTCAGCACACGAACAGTGGGTTCGTGGATTTGTCACTATTATAAGGGGTCAGTGGATGGAGCATATAGTAAGAAGCGCAGATAGACGCATATAACATATTTACGAGAAATTAGATATTCCTGGACGTAGTTTTGAGTTGTATTGTGTTTTACGTGGTAGTGATAAACTATTGAACTGATTATCCATTGTCTCCCTAGTTCAGGAATCGCTCCGATACGACATCCGTTTGGCTCTCGTTAGTTCAACCCAATATAAAGATAATGTGCTTAAGGCATCAAAAACGTCCGTTTGGCTCTTTAAATATAAGAGGTACACAAGTACACATTTAAAATATCGTTTAATACGCATGAAAGAGAGACATTATTTGTAAATATTATTTTATACGCTTATACATTAGCCAAGAATTATTATTTTGTGTCTTTCATGTACATACAAAGAACTGCAATTTATGTTTTATTTCTTTATTACAATATATGTATTAAAATAAACTCACTCGTTTATTATCAAAAATCCTTACACTAGTAGTAGTATTTCTCCAGCAGCTGGGTCCAATAAAACAATTGGACCGTAACAGACACTATTCTTCGAAATCATACTTAATGTAGTCTATTGCAACTAGTGTATAGTGTTTCTGTTATTACTTTTTCTGCCGTACATTAATTGTGTTATTATTCTTAAGAGTTTGTGATATTTCTACTGATATAATAGTTTTGCATACATTCCTCAGCCCACAATTGTAAAATTCTAGCAGTTTTTAAATATACATATATTTACGATTGAACAGTAACGTATATACGTATATTTAAATTAATCGAAATCATTAATTGCTTTTATTTTTCCTACACTATACGTATATGAAACAGTGTCAACAACTTCGTAAATTCTACTTGTTTTTTTTAACTTGTCTAATAAATCATTTTTATAATTATGGTTTAGTACAGTACTAAAATTTCATAAAATAATTGCTTTAGTGCCATTCAAAATAGTTTATTACAAAACGAGTTCAGGTAGTTATGTTTTTAATCATTCAAAATAGGCGTTTGGAATGATGGGTAGTACTAAACATCCTATACCGACGAAGAGATCTTTGAAACCGTAAAATCAATTTTTAAATGGCAGCCTATTTAATAGTTCAAGAAATTGTTCACATATTAAACAAAAATTACGTAAATTTCGTTAACAAGCTATAGTAATGGAAAGAGATAAACGTTATCTTTTGCATTTGATTAACAACGAATTGGATCTGGAATAAGTGCCCGCCCAGTCAAATATTTTCTTTGGAAAGCTAACCACATTCAAAAACTTGTTTAATTACATCTAGACTATTAACAAATACGTTAGACAGTTTAGCTGGACACCCCCCTCGCAGAACATATGCTCAATAACACTAAAAGCTGTTCGGAAGAAGTACCTAATCTGATGCAACAGCTAACTACATCGCCAAACCCTCGGATGTAGAACAGCTGTAACAAGCTGATGAAAAAACTGCCCTTCAGGAGACTCTTAAATGCAGAAAACCTAGAAAGCCGTTGTATTCCCAATAGTGGTATCAGCTGTAGCCTTGATACTGCGATACTACCCAAAACCGTGATAACTAGCCATGGAGTTTATAAACCTAGAAAACCGAAGAACCACCTATCTAGCTTCTACAAAACAATTTCGCTGCTGCCCGTACTCTCCTCCGAACAAGGTCGCTCAAAGATGAGCAATTCGATACGCTTCAGCCCAACTCGTAGCGGACGCCGCAGAAAATTTGAAGTAACTGACGCTAAATACTGAGAAAACCTTTGACGGATATGAAATCCGAATTAAATTTAAAAAAACCTATCCAACCCCAGAGCAGCTGAAATAGGTGTGCCCTAGAGATTTTGTTTTAGTTACCTACCATACAATATTTACCCACAACATTTTCGATTAAACAAATACTTTATTTATTAAGGATCATTTCGCACAGAGTAAAGAAGGAATGTCTCCAGGTGTTGCAGAGGAATATAGAAACATGCCAACTGGTGGAGTGATGAAATTGAAAACAAGAGAAAAGAATGCTGTAATTAGAGAAAATAAAAACCAAGACACAACACTCACGGAATCTGGAGTAATGCTTGCATACAAACATTCTAAAGTAGAACTAAAGCATATGATCTTAAATGCTAAAAGAAGCAAATGGAAAGTATTCCTAAGCGACCTCGAAAACGATGGGACGACGGGTACATGACGACGGGTCATGCGCCAATTGGGGAAGCTCTCACGGCCATATTAGCCTGGCGTGAGCCAGCAGTTGGCCATAGTAAAAGAACTATTCCGAGAAGAGAAAGACTACACGCAAATACTTACCCAGATTGGGGAAAAAGGTTCTTCCTTTTCTAAGAGAAGAAATGCTAAAGGTCGCTGCAAAAATGAAGACCGAAAAAGCACTCGGAGGGGATCACTTGACTACGGAAGCTGTAACAATTTCAGCTCACTATTCCTGACGTCTTATTGGACATCTTGAATCAGCTGGTAAAATACGATCCGAGGCGGAACAAGACGTGGCCACTACCAACGTAATAAATATTATGTAGAGCTCTGAAATAAATTGGAAAAGAGTACTCAAATGCATTAAGAGAGTTCTATCGAACAGGGAACGAATAGAAGAGGAGTTAAAGCAAAAGGAAGACGAACAAGGAGAAACACTAACAACACCAACATCAACCGAATCACAAGACGATAAAAGATAATAGGTAAATATGTATGTATTTAGTTATGTCACAATACGTATTATACAGCAATCTCAGAAACTTCGTCTTGTGCGGAAAGAAATCTGGTCACTGGAATTCCTTTTTGTCATGCATTTTTATGTATCCTTTGTTGAATTTAAATTTTCAATCGCATTTGAATAAGATTTTCTCTTGAAAAAAATTCAATCATATATTGACATTGAAAATTGACTTACTGCGTTCAGTGACTCATATAATCTACTTTTGCTACCTTTTGATTTTGTTTAATATATTACAGTCGCATGGAAAATTACGAATGATTATGCACTTGTACTTACATGTATGTGTATATTAGTCTAAAATTACATTCCACTTAGCTTAATGTTATGTCAAGTAGTTAAATAGGAATGCACGAGTAATAGGATACAAAAACCTTGATAATACATATCCGATTATACATCCATTGCATCTTTGATTCGTTAAATAGAAACAAGCATTATATTACACTGGTCTATGTATCATATTATGTATATTGTGTCCTCAGATTAAATTTTCCCCATTTTTTTGAAATTAACCTTTAAATATGATCGATAAATTTAAACTCAGTAACGAAATGTTCACGTAACATTTTGGAACTCGTGATCTGTATTTTCCTGTAATGTAGCGTGTAAGATTGCCTGACATTCTGCAAATTACTAATTATAGAGCTCCAAATAAATCCGTATAAGCAATTTATTCTTTCTACAGATCCTAAACAACCCATAGATAATGAATTTAATGACAAAGAATCTAAAAGATATTCAGTTTTTAATATTCAATTTATCAAACGATAATAGCGAACTTGAAAGGATTGTAAAAAAATCGTTTACTATAATCGAAGTTGATTACAAGCAATATTTTGAACACGTCTATAAATTATTGGTTTATATAAATATTTACCAGAATATCTAATAAAAGAGCCAAAAAACTTTACACTGTCACGCTATAGATATTTAGATAAACGGTATGAAAGTTATCAAACAAAATCGTAAACCGATCTTTGAAACCAAGATCAAAAGTGTATGTGAATAAATTATTGGTTTAAAATGAAACTGTAAATATGCGAAAATTTATAAATATATAAATTCACAGCAACAAATTATTTATATACAGGGTGTGGCACGAAGAGTTTTGATTAGAAGTTTTTGGGGATGTAGTAATAGGCGAAATGTGAAATTTTATAATACTACACTATCGATAATGGTGAGTTTAAATATAATATTTTCATGAATGATCTACTTCCGGTACACCGGAAGTACATACCAACTCGTTTATTTTAAATAGAACATGGTATTTTTTATTTTATTTTTCAATTTTCTATCAAATTTTGAATAAATTTCATGTACCATGTCCTATACTAAAAATTAATAGTTTTTGAGATATTTCAATTTTTTTAAATTTTTCTAGAAAAACACAGTCCCAAATAAATCACGATATAGCTGCAAACAAACACGCTACTGACTTAAAATTTGACATGGCGAATTGCAAGACATCACTAAAGTGCCTCGTCCTTTGAAATGTAATTTTTTTATACAGGGTGTTTTCCACATACCACTCAATTCCAACAATTTCAAACAATTATAACTCGCTTATTTCAAATACAACACCCTGTATATTATATCAAATTTCAATTCCTATCTTCATTCTCGTTTAATTGATACTAGCATTCCCTATATCTAAATCTAACCGGTTTTGAGATATTTTATTATTTTACTTAACAATAACGAAACTTAATATTACAACATTAATAAAGCGTAGGCCGTGGCTGTCAAAGATGTGGCAACTTAATAGTAAATTGGATATGTTTTCACACTTTTCTTCAAAAGTTCATGTTTTATAGCAAGCAATGACAAATTTAGCATTTACAAATGACATTTTTTTAAATTTTATCATTATTTACGGCGAATGTAATAGAATTATTAAGCAGACGTGGCGTATTTTTGCACAAAGACACACAGAAAAAAAAAAGTAGCTGATGATACCTACAAATGATTTCTAGAAAAACGCAGTCCAAATAAATCACGATACTCCTGTAATCAAAAGGCTACTGATTCAAACTTTGTCACAGCAAATTATGACTTTACTAACATGTGTCAGCTCTTAAAATATTTATTTAAAATATTAATTTTTTATTCAAGGCGTTTTACATATACCACTGAATTCCAACAATTTGAAATAATTATACGAGGGAGCGTTTTTATATTCGCGGAATGGGGGATAAAGGGTGCAAATAAAAAAAACCAAATTATTTTTCTTTTTCAATATATTCACCTGCAAGACGGATACATTTTTCACATCTTTCAATTAATTTATTTATAGCCTCATAAAAAAAAATGATTTCTCCTTATCTGCAAAATACGCCGAAACTGCCTCCTTGACTTCATCATCGGCAGTAAATTTTTTACCCCGCAGCTCTTTTTTCATTTTCGGAAACAGGTAATAATCACTCGGGACCCGGTCTGGGCTGTAGGGTGGGTGATTCACAATTTCGAAGCCCACCTTATGCAGGGCAGCTAACCCAACGCGGCTCTTGTGGACGGGCGCGTTGTCGTGCAAAAGCAGCACACCTTTCGTCAATTTTCCCCGTCTTTTCTCTTTAATGGCTTCTTTTAGTCGCTCTAATATTGAAGCGTAATATTCTCCGGTTATAGAAACACCTTTATCTTTATAATCAATCAACAATATTCTTTCCGAGTCTCAAAATACCGTTGCCATGAGTTTCCCAGCTGATTGTGACACTTTAAATTTCTTGCGAGGTGCTGTGCCCTTTTATGCCACTGCATGGAGTCTTGTTTGGACTCAGGTTCATAATGATGAACCCAAGTTTCATCTCCAGTAACAATTCCACTCAATACACCATCCTTGTCTTCATTACAGAGGTCCAAAAATGCACGCGAACACTCTACGCGCTGTAGTTTTTGCGGCGGCGTGAGCATTCTCGGCACCCATCTTGCGCTGACCTTAGACATGCCGAGATGATCGTGTAGGATTTTAAAAATTGTTGTATTGGATACTCCAACCATTTCTGCGAGTTGTTTCTTCTTTAGTCGAGCATCTTCAAGTACAATTTTTTCAACTTTTTGGATAAGTGGTGGCGTGGTCACCTCAATGCTCCTGCCCGGCCTCGGGTCGTCTTCAAGGGATTCCCTTCCTTGTTTAAATAAACTATGCCACTTGTACACCATGGTTTTTCCTGGACAAGAGTCGCCGTAAACCAATGACATCTCATTCCTTATGGTCGCGACTGATTTTCCTTGGCTGGTAAGGAACTTTATAACGGCACGATATTCGATTTTTTCCATATTTCACTTTTCACTCCTGATTATGTTACTTGGTTGACGATAGCTCAAAGACTAACTGTCTAATAACAATGAAACTTCGTATTTATACTAATTATGAGTCGCTGCACAGGCAACGCCCCCAATGCGCCTAATCACCCCGCTATAACCCGCTCATTCCGCGAATATAAAAACGCTCCCTCGTAACTCGCTTATTAATACTATTAATAATAATAATTTATATGAGTTTTTCATTTCTATTTTTATTTTCATTTCCTATACCTAAATCTAACCAGTTTTGATTTATTTAACTACTTAAAAAATAATGTCATCTAATATTTCATTAAATTGGTTTCTTTTTATTAACTACACTAAAATTGACCAAATTGAGAGCAGTTTCTAACCAGTCTTCTTATGGTATCATTTTGCGTTATCACGTTTGGTTTTTCTGGGTACCTTTCTGTAAAAATACGATACGTCCGCTTAATGCTACACTCGGCGTAAATAATGATAAGTTTTAAAAAATCGTCATTTTTAAGCTAAATTTGCCATTGCTTGCTATAAAACATGAACTTTTGAAGAAAAGTGTGAAAACATATCCAATTTACTACTAAGTTGTCACATCTTTGACAGTCACGGCCTATGCTTTATTAATGTTAAAATATTAAGTTTAGTTAGTGTTAAGTAAAATAATAAAATAACTCAAAACCGGTTAGATTTAGGTATAGGGAATGCTAGTATCAATTAAACGAGAATGAAGATAGGAATTGAAATCTGATATAATATACAGGGTGTTGTATTTGAAAACAGGCGAGTTATAATTGTTTGAAGTTGTTGGAATTGAGTGGTATGTGGAAAACACCCTGTATAAAAAAAAAATTATTTCAAAAGACGAGGCAGTGTCTGTCAGTGATGTCTGGCAGTGATGTCTTGCAATTCGCCATGTCAAATTTTAAGTCAGTAGCGTGTTGGTTTGCAGCTATATCGTGATTTATTTGGGACTGTGTTTTTTCTAGAAAAATTTAAAAAAATTGAAATATCTCGAAAACTATTAATTTTTAGTATAGGACATGGTACATGAAATTTATTCAAAATTTGATAGAGAATTGAAAAATAAAATACAAAATACCATGTTCTATTTAAAATAAGCGAGTTGGTATGTACTTCCGGTGTACCGGAAGTAGATCATTCATGAAAATATTATATTTAAAATCAGCATTATCGATAGTGTAATATTATAAAATTTTACATTTCGCCTATTACTACATCCCCAAAAATTTCTAATCAAAACTCTTCGCGCCACACCCTGTATATGTATGTGACTATGTATTGTTTATGCAATGGAATAAAAAATAACAATCGCAATTAACTTAAATTCAAACTTGGATATAGTTCGTGACAGATTTAGTGGACGTCGCGATGTCCGCTTGGCAGTTATTTGTTCGAAGAAAGTCGAAGAAACATATTCCATGAAAATAATGTACACAGTAATTGTTACGATGTTTTAATAAAAAACTGAAAAAGCTAAGAATATTACTGTTAGTCGAAAATATCATAAATTTTTCCGATTAAATTGTCTAATTAGATATTTTAGAACACTTTACCCTAATTGGTACATAGCAAAGAAAATTCGTTATAGTATTTATCAAAACATATGAAACTCTTTCTTCATATATTATATTTATAAAAACTTCTCTCTTCTGAAAACCTTTTCTTGGCCAAGTATCGCACTGTTAGATTAGATAAGATTAGTAATGGGTTGTGTAGGCAATGCTGCCTCGCTTAACTGCGACCTATAAGATCTATTGTGAGTACCCTTCATCTTTTAGTCCCAATTGATCTCCAGACTTCTGAAGAAATCTAGGATTTTCTTGGAGGCTATGGTTCTAACGTCAGCCGGTTCTATGAGCCCCTGTTCGAGGTAGTAGTGCCTTTGTCGGGTCAACGCCTCACAGTTGCACATAATGTCTCCTTCATCTCACTATGCTCCGAACAGAATCGGCATTTATCACAGTCCACCTTGCCCATCTTCTTAAGGTCATACCTCAGAGAACCGTGGCCTGTGAGTAAAGCCGTCGAAGTCTTTTCTGTTGAGCTCCACCAGCCTTGTTAGCTAATAAAGTAATAAACTTTTTTATTGTCTTAGTTTTGGAGTGTTAGCGCAATGCAAGATTTTTTTATCACTTTTCCACTGTTGGAGATGAGCTCTTATATGGTTTTTAGTGAGACCATAGAATGGCTCTGGAATGCTGCGTCTTTCTTTGCAAGACCATCGGCAGTTTCATTGTCCTCACACCACCCACTGAACTGGTACCTAAGCTGCACTGTTTTTTCTAGATAACCTGCTT
This sequence comes from Holotrichia oblita, assembly GCA_023690525.1. NCBI lineage: Eukaryota > Metazoa > Arthropoda > Insecta > Coleoptera > Scarabaeidae > Holotrichia > Holotrichia oblita. The sequence goes on along the minus strand of CM043018.1, from coordinate 104,996,816 downwards.
ATTCCTGTATACGTCGAATTTTTAACAACAATGATTTATTTGCTACCATGACAAAGTCATACTCTCATCTCCTGGGTGCAGGGCCTGCTACAACAGTCAAATTATAGTGCTCACTTCAGATTTCAGTATCCAGTCACTTGGTTCCAACCTTCTCCACTAAAAATAAATAGAATACTTAATATGCTGTTAGATGGTTCATTCAAGAATACTACGTCAACACTTAGTCCCGTAATTCTTTGACAAGAGCTGAAATATTAAGTTATTTGACTACCATTCTACTAATTTTATTGAGACTGCAATCCCAATTAAATTATATTATTTACCATATACATACACATGTATACTTCGAAAGGTTTAGCGAAACAAATTAAATGATTGCCAAAAACAAATGCTTAAAATGATCTTTTCCACTATTAAATATGTATGTTTCAAGATTTGTGGAGACTTAACTTTTATTTTTGCTATTTTTGTATTTACATTCCTTCTTTGCATCTGCTATGGTCCTACATTTCTCAGTTCAGGAATAAAGTTTCAGCCTAGAACTTGGCTTTGTCCTCCTAGGGATGGGAGAGGGTGGTATGGAGACTTACGATATTCAGGTGACGTCGGCGATGTTAGTAAAAGTCCGATCTTCTTTGAACATTTTCTCACGATAACATGAGGCGATGGTCTGTCTTGATCGAGACCTGCGGTTTCTGTCAGGATGGCGTTCGTAGATTTTTCTGTAAGACTACAGAGGGATTCCAGGACAAAATATAATTTACAACGTGAAGGTGGTCGTGAGATAGTGGTGGTGTTGGTTTACTAAAAGATTCCATCAAGGCTACGCTGTAGGCGGCAACAGATAAGGGCTTCACTGTCTAGAAGATGTAAAGATTGCCGTTTCGTCGACGTATATTGCTATTGGCACCCTAAACTGTAGGCAGATTATGGATTAAAATTAAAAAACGGACCAGACCCAGGACCTCAGGCGATATTGACGATAGGAGCTGATCATTTTTAATTACTTCAAGATGATCCCCTTTGGCGGTATCAAAAAACGTCAAAGGCACATGCGATGTATAAAAGCAGTGCCTCCCCATCTTTTCCCGTGCTTCAAAGGCGTTTTCAACGTATTGCCTGTTACTGAAAATAATTTACAATCAACACGTTGGGCGAAGGGGTAGAGAGGGGAAGGGAGGGGTTGCCAATTATTACTAACTACTTATTATAATACAGTACATTATTATATAGAGAATTGCAAACAATACCCAAAACAATAGTAAAGCAAACATTTGGACAATTTTGATGCAGATCATCTTTAATAAACGCAACTTCATCGTTAAATAGCGTACCTACAAATATGAAAGCTCAGATTAGACCAAACATTGCCCACAAGGATAGGAAAGTTTTATTAAAAGGATGATGTATACTTAAGCGTTGATTTAAAACGACAAATATCCTTCTTAATAAAAATTACAACAAATTTTTGCTGAGACAAGAAAATGATTAATGAATATAGAAAATTTTGTTTTATTTTTTCTGATAATAAATTAATTCTAGATAACTGAATAAAAAAATAAAGAAAAATATTAATTTGCCAATGCAAAAGGCATAATTATTCAATAGTAACTAGACTGGATGGTTCAAAGAATTGGCGCCGTAGTAAAATGATGGTGCAGTTGCAAATATTATCATACCTACATATTGAAATAAATGATTATAAACTCATCATATCATAACATATATTAGAACATATTAGTTGACAATAACTTATTTTTGTTTTAATTATGTTCTCCATTCTCTTTTTTAGATACAAATGGTTTTCACGAAGGATTCTGACAGGACTGATTTTTTCGTCAATAGGTGATGTTTGTTTGGTTTGGTCAAAAGATTATTTCCAGTTCGGAATGGTATCTTTTGCAATTGGCCATATAAATTACATCACAGCTTTCGGATTCAAACCTCTAGCGCTTCGTCTAGGTCTCGTAGGATACTTATTGACATTCATATGTAAGTATTAAGTAAGTATTACGAACACACTCTGTTACTGACAGCCAACACATACCATTTTTGTATAACGACGATTTTCATCGAAGAAAATTGTTGCAATTGCTGTTATGCTGTTTCCATTTTATCCAAATACAATTGTTTTTGGCGACATTTCTAATAGTGCAAGTCAGTTAAGATTGGAAATATTTAAAAAATAATTACATAGTATGTTTATCTCGAGAAAGTGAAACAAATTAATTTAAGCCGCTTGACCAGATAATTAGTGTTCGTGTTTTGAACTTGATTGGATTTTATACAGATATGTATATAACTATTACAAACAATACTGATGTGGGTTTAATCTATGTACCTTGCACCATTCTTGGTATTCGACTTTAAACCAATTTAAACTTGCTTAAATTCAAGAGCCAAACTTATTTATTTAGTAAAGTAAAGTAATTCTTTATTTCGAAAGACCATGGAAATGGTATAGAAACAAGTCAAAAGCAGTATCTATAAGGAAAATATAGTGTACATAGAATTATAATGAGTGACAAGAAAATTCTTATTCTAAGTAGCTGATGTAATCAATTAAAGGAATATTCCAAAAAAGCACCTAAAGAGTAAAAGCAAGTGTCTGTTAATATACTTCTCATTTTTAATTTAAACTGAGAAGGTGTTAGTTCCTTCATTTGACGAGGTAACTTGTTGTAAATCTTTATAGCTAGTACATATTACACACGCTAGTACATATACACCTTTGAAATAATGTTAGTCGTGCGTTGGGAGTAGCTATGTTATCTCTGAATCTAGTACTGTAGTCGTGAAGGTCACTGTTTAATGTATATTGTTGTTTGTTGGTGTGTGCGTATACAGCTAATTCATAAATATATATAGATGAAAGTGTCATAACACAGTGACTAATAAAAAAATCTCTGCAAGTATCAGTGGGTTTCAAGCCAGCTATCCACCTCAAGATCCTCTTCTGACAAATAAAAACATTTTTAGCCATTGTGGAATTTCCCCAAAATTGTATACCGTAGCGAATTCTACTTTCAACGTAGGCGTATTACATACAAAGCATCTGTTGGCACGTCAGGGTAGCTCTCAAACATCTAAATAAATAACAAAAGGTATTTAGTTTTGAAACCAGTTTTTCACAGTGTGATTTCCAGCCAAGTAACTCATCCAACCAAACACCCAACAGTTTGAAAGTGTCTGAATTTAACAGTCGGTCACCGCTTAATTGAAGTTGTAAATAAAAATCTGCAGATGGACAGTATTGAAAAGGATGGAACCTAATGTATGTGCTTTTCAGGGCATTGATGGAAAGCCTATTTGAAGCAAACCAATCTGAGATTAGATTTAATATGTTGTTGCATTTTTTTGCAATAGTTTGATTATCAGTACCTGTAAGCACTAGAGCAATATCATCTACATAAAGGGTAATACAACTATTGTCTGTATTTAGTGGAAGATCATTGATAAATAAAAGAAAAGTAAAGGCCCCAACACAGAGCCTTGTGGAACCCCTATATTCGTATTTAGTATGGTAGATGAAAAGTCACTACTATTATTGCTGTTATAATGACGAATGTTAACATATTGTTCCCGATTTGCAACAAAAGACTGTAACCAACTTAAGGCATTACCTCTAATCCCATACAATTCAAGTTTTTCCAATAAGAGTGTGTGGTCGACACAGTCAAAGGCCCTGGTAAGATCTAGAAATATACCGACGGGATAAGTACCGCCTTCAATAGCATCAACCACACTACCCAGAAAGCTGGCAAGAGCTGAAGCTGTAGAGTGGCCTCTCCTGAAACCATGCTGATAGATTGATAAAATATTATATTTATCCAGAAATTCTTCAAGTCTGGACAAGTAGCAGTACTCAAAGATTTTAGAAAAACACGATGTCAACGCAATAGGGCGATAGTTCTCCAAAAGGACTCTATCCCCTTTCTTATGCAATGGTACTAATTTTGTAATTTTTAGTAAATTAGGGAATTCACCTTCAACAAAAGATTTTTTAATTAAAAAAGATAAGACCGGAATCAGCTGGTCACAAGCAGCTTTAATAATAATTGGTGGTATTTGATCAAAACCAGTAGAGAGAGTATTTTTCAGGTTTCGGTTTAAAATAAAGGCAAGCTCATGATATAATATTGGTCTTAGAAAAAAAAGATGCATTTAAACGTTGAGGCTTATTTTGTGTATGCCCAACAGGAATAGGAAGTTGACTTGAAATATTCAAAGGTAAATTGGCATAGTATTCGTTGAAACTGTTGGCTATACGATTAGGGCTCGATATGGTTATATTATCAATCCTCAGTTCAATATTTTTATTATCCATAGTAGAGTTCGATAACTCCTTCATAATCTTCCAGGCTGTTCTGGAAGAGTTGTCAGAATTAACAATTCTAGTCTGGTAATACTGTCGCTTAACATTTTTAACCAATCTTCTGTGATCATCCCTAGCTTGAACATAGAAACGATTTAACTGCGGGTATTTTTGTTTTAGGTGAAATAAAGTTTTTAAATTATTAGATGAAAAAATAACATTATTGTTGACCCATCGTTTCTTCTTTGGTCTAAGTAAAATTGTTTTAAAAGGAAAATGTAAGTTGAAATAGCATTTTTGAAAGTCAGAACAACTGTAAACCTCATACCAACTTTCATTTCTCAAATCCGCAATGAAACCAGCAATGCCACCACTGTTAAAAACCCTTCTGAGAATTCTTGTATTAGTATTTGTTTTAACAACAGAAAGTATGTTAACAAGTAAACTCCTATGATCCGAAATATAATTATCAACAGCTATGACACTGGTGGCCCCACTGCATTGGTTTAAGTAGCAATGATCCAGAATATATTTACCTTTAATAGGGATATTGATAATATTTTGAAAATTATAACTATTAAGAATGCTGTTTAAAATAGAAAAATGATTACTATCTCTGTGTAGGTCTAAATTAAAGTCGCCCAAAAGGATTATTGGCATGTTAACATTAAAAAAATTATCAAGCAAAATAGAAATTTTTTCATAAAAAGTGGTTAAATTAAAAACAGAATTATTAGGTGGTCTGTAACATAAAATTATCAGAGTGGTATTGTGATTAAATTTCCAATAAAGACCACAGAACTCAACTATACCTTCTACAGAAAAATCTGCCAGGTTCAGCTCCGTAGTCGTCACATATTTACTAGACGATAGCTACTCCCCCGCTTTTGAGATTTGAACGACTAAAACTGGAACGCAATACAAAGTCACCAAAGTAAATTCGACTCAAAGCATCTGCCGGCAACCAAGTTTCTGTTAAACATAAAAAGTTTAAGTTATAAAGATTTACATAATTAATTACAATTTCATCAGCCTTCTCAGGTGAAAGAGATTGGCAATTCAGCAGTAAAAAATTGTAATCTGTAAGTACTGTTTTATTACATGTTGTGTTATCATTAACCTTACCAGCTATAAATAATAAATTAAATTTAAAAAAATACCATTACTTTAAGTTAAAAAAAAGGTAAAACTTCATTATATTTTCTTGAAATAATATTGTAGCCATATTGTTTTTTATTATCAAAATTATTATCAAACATCTTTTGAAAGCCCACTATTGATTTTTGAATTATGCAGTCATTCATTCTTCGGTTAGTTGGTTAATAGAAAATCGATTCATGAAACAGTAAAACATGTCTTAACTTAACATGCAGTTAATGTTAAGAATTGATTTGAGAAAGTGGCATATGCACGAATATACATTTCAACAACAAACATATATTTAGAAATCAATAATGCACATGTAAACTGTATTAGAGACCATGTTTCCTAGTAAATCAAGGAATAAGAGTTTTACTATTAATTTGACACTATTATTACCTTTCTTACATCAAAGGTTTCAAAACGTTACATCATGTTGGTTGTAGTAGTAAAAAAATATATCTTAGGATTATATGGAAATATATGCTATATTATAGTATTATACAAACGAAATGGAATTTTAAAACAAACATTGGTAGTTGTATGTGGTTAAACCGTTATCTACAAATATTTTGGAATAAATAAAATAATAATAAAATTTACATACTTGTTTTGACATTTCTGTTAACAATAAGAGAAATGTATCGTTAGCCGCCGAATAATTATCGTATCTAATACGAGAATTTTTTTTACAGCAACAAGAACTTGTTGTTTGTGTTACAAAATATATTGTAGTTTTAATATTTGTACTTATAACTAGGGCTGGGCGATATCAGCAAACATTTACGGTATCACTTATCAATACTAATCCAGGTATCGATACTTGCCGATGTATCGGTTTAGTGTGAGGTATCTATTCTCAATACTGGAATCGGTTACGTGTCACTAACTACCGATACTTGCCGATACTTTGGAACCGATACACAGATTATTGACTTTTGTACGATAGGTATATTTTTCTCGGTGTATATTCTTCCAATTGACTATCATTGAAAATAGACCAAAAGAAAAAATCATTAATTTATTTACTATACACTGTGCACGTAATGAAGTAGTAGAACGAACACATTGAAGACGTAATGAAAGATATCAATATTTACAACCAATGGCAAGAAGTTTCTGAGAATTTTTGGAAATATAAAAAATTTTAATACACCATAAATTCGCATAGCAATGGTAGAGGACGAGTAAGAAAAACCAGGCTTACAATAACATAAAAATAGAAGTATCTATTCAAGTTTAGAAACAAAGAAGAGCAAAATTGAAAATATGAAGTTTGTAATCATGAAAAACTCCTTTAGAAACGCTAAAACGTTTTATGAGGGCAGCAATCAGCAAAATACATATTCAAATAGAAAATTCTGTATACATTATGAACCAAAATCGATGCAAAGACATGCTAGCGCATAAAATCAAGATATTTATATCGTGCATAGGGTTTTTGTTATTATAATGAGACGCACAGTGGATACTAGGTCAGGACGAACATGTTGTGTAGGCATGAATTCATATGGTACATACATATACATACATATGTAAAATGTGTACATGCATGCAATAAGATTTACTGTCGTCTGACTTACTATAAGAGGTATCGATTCGACTACACTATTAGTAAAATAAGTATATCTATAAAGAGGAAGAATTAATATAAACTTCATTAAAAAAACAAGTGCATCAACTATGTCTTACTTTTCTACTTGAACGCTGAATTCATTCTGGTATTCAGAAAATTAAAGGCTAATTTATTTTGGTAACTATTATACAACATGTGAGTTTCAAGAACAATAGTTGCATAGTTCTTGTGCTATTTATAATCAGATACCTTAGTTCAATCAGGTATTTTTCTATGTATTTTTAACGTTGCAGTCAATACTGCAAACGATATTTTTAACACCATCGCTACATATTTAATCTCTCTCACATAATCATTTTGGAAAGTTCAACTAAATTCTTTTAGATTTATTTTACAATGCGCGCAAGTTTCGTAATTTTAATTTCTCAAAAACGCCACAATACATAGATTGGGTAGGGTAGCAACATATAACATTTATACTACTTCACATTAATTACCACAGATGTATGGATAGTAAGCAGATATTATATTTAGTAGCACATTATCAATGTAGATAATTACAAATAAAACTCGAAGATACAATAAAAGTTATTTCTATAAATATTAACTCATTTCATCACATCAGATATCTAGATGTGTTTAAGCATATAGATAATCAAAGTTTATAAACTTCTGTAGTATATAATAACAGTAAATTAAGAACTATATTCGATACAATGGCTATGATACCCTTGTAGGTGCATATGAATATACATATATATTAGATAATAATGGCAGTGATAACTAAGATAAACACAAATGATGTATTACGTTTTCTTTGTGTAGTAATTTATATGTTTATGTTTTAAACCATGATTATTAAATTAATTTACAAAATAGCACAAGTAATCACACTTATATGAGCCAAAAAACAACATGTAAAGTAAATTTAAAAAAATTGCATGTATTGATTTGAAATGTTTCGCCGCCACTATTTTGTCATAACCTTTTCATCATATATAGACGTTTCACCGCTGGTACATGTTGTGTATTTGCTATGCTAACCAAGGTTGCCAAGAAGTTTTACCCAAGTCATTCAGCTTTAGGAAAAACGATCAAAAAAAAAAGACATCATTTCTTATCCGCTTAACTTTTAGCATTGAAATCTCTTAAAAGGAATTTGTGTGTATGACATTCAGAAAATTTATCTTTGTACGATAGTGGCCCATATGAAGCGAGAAGCTACCGTTTTGGAAGACAAAGTCATATGAAATGCTTTTTGGGCAACGCAACCTTATTTTTTAAGTAATACCGTACTGCAATTTTAAGATGCATTCCAACCTTTATAAATTTAATCATCGTGTGTTTATACAATAATTTTATACAACAATTACAGAATGTTTTTTCTGAAAGATCGAATAATCCAGATAAAAAACTCAGTACGACACAGAGACGAATACTGTAAACATGTTTCAAACAGCATTGTTGATATATAATTGCATCAAATTAGTGCAGGTGGTGTAGTGTAAAAATGAATGTATTCAAATTGTTAGAATAAGAAAACTGATAGATTTCTTCGAGATATTTACTTCGATCTAATACTTTTAATCAAAATATACAAATGACTTTCATAAAATTATGTAAATGATTCAGAAATTATTATACAAAGAACACAAAAAATGTAAGCTAATGCGGATTTTTAAACTGAATAAATAACTAATATATTTTTTCTCCTTTAAAAAAAAAAGGTGCGTAATTTGCATTGTTTCTATTGTTTCGTACTTTTAACTCGTGAAATAAAATAGCACTTTTAACACTTGTATCGTAAATAACTATTTTATTTAGCTCTGCAATCCAGGCCTCCACAGCTTCGATCACCTTTGTTCGAAGACAATTTACGACCTTTTAATTTTTTTTTTTTTAGTTGGGGAAAGACAAGATAGTCGGACGGGGCCAGATCTAGTGAATAAGATGGGTATTCGAGTAATTCGAACACTGAATCACCAATTGTTTACATGGCAGCATATCCTATGCAAAAAAAAAAACACCTTCGGACAACTTTCCGTGTCATCTCTCCATAGGTTTTTTTTCCTAGAGTGGTCAATAACGTCGAATAATGATTTCCAGTTATTGCTCCGCCCTCATCTAGAAAATCGATCATGATTACTCCATGACAATCCCAAAAAATTGAATCAAGAACTTCGTCGGTCTTGCAGAACCAGAGTGTCTCTATTCCATCGATTGTTGATTTGTTTCTGGGTCGTAGACATGTACCCAAGTTTCATCCATAGCAAATACGGCTTAAGATGTCTGCTTCATTTTCAAATCGAGCACAGATCGAACGTGATGCTTTCACACTTGCACTGTTCAGACATTTAGAGATCCATTTTGCAGAAATTTTTCTCATGTCCAAATCGACAATCTACGAACTATATGATGGACGCGTTCGCATGAAGTATTCAGTGCCTCAGATATTCGTTTGAGCCCAATTAGACAGTCTAACAAAATCATGTCATGAACTGCATCAACATTTTCACAGAAACAGGCATTCCCGATCGACATTCCATCTTCAATGCAAAATTAACTCCTTTTGAAGCTTCAAATCCATTTTTTCACAGTTGCATACAAAGGACATTGATTGCTAAAGGTATTTAGCATATCTTCGTAAATCTGCTTACCACTCAGCCCGTTTAAGTACAGGTACTTAATGATGGCTCGATATTCCAATTTTTCGACTTCTAAAATTTCGGTCGACATCCTTTTTTTCAAATTTTATTGCGCAACTTTGGTTTGACTTTTTGACGTGAAACTTTACGCTCTTTACGCTAACACGCCTAATATGTTATTTTTTCTTCAAACGACAATAAAACTGACATTTCTCGACTGAGTAGTCGGCCGCCAAATGTCACTTTTCCTCTGCCGGAGGTTTACTTTTCACTTTTCCGCCGCCGGAGGGAAAAGTGTTATTATGGCAACGTACAAACCAATACAAACACATAATTTCAAAGTTGACACTGTGTCCACTTGACAGTTTTATGATGAGTTACGATAGAAACAGCTCGTACTTAATCATCGGTCTAAACGTCCAAACATCCTACCAAACTCGCTTATCTTCAATAAAAACAGATATTTTTGCATAAATTTGCCGAAGTTTGAAGAAAAAATTGCATATTTTATGTGGAGGAAAAGTTACTTTTCATGGCTTGCTCTCTATTAGCGCGCCATGAAAAGTATCACTTTTGCTCCGTATAAAATAATATACTATATCGTTGCTCCGGTATCGCAATACTATCTTTATCTACGGAACCGGTCTAGGCTAACTAGATATCAATACATCCTCGTATTTGAGCTGACATAAAACATCAAGCTATATTTTTCATGGTCAATTTAATTAAACATCTACCAAACCATAACAATACGAAAATGAATCTGAGGAAGTACTGCTAATTAGAACCGAGCGATATCATATTGATATCGATTGTCGTTATTGAAAATAATGATATATTAAAATATATCGATATATCTGTGTATCCTCCTGGTTCTAGTACCTACTAAATAATTTAACATTAGATAACATTTAATTATCATAGATATTGTTACCAATGCTATTTAAGATACAAAATATTTATTTAAATTAAAGGTAACGCAGAATAAGTAATATATATTACTTATTTATCCCTATAGTTATATAATATTATGTATATGTATGTATATAAATTGATGATATAAACAAGTTATTGATGTCCGGTTTGTATTTGTAATAATAAAGTAATAAATTGCATCAAATACTAGCTGAAAATGAATGTAATTAAATGTAATTTTTCTATTAGCCACAATATTCATGATGCCAGGATTGGATGGTGTTTTGGTCGCAGGAGTACCCTTATATGGCATTATTCTATCAACTATGATCTGGAGAGCTATTGCTAGGTTGTACGATGAGGTAATAAAATAACTCTTTTTTTTTCTTTCTAATTATCTGTAGTAATACCATAAGAGCTTTGAATTTATCGATAATTTCACGAATGCTTGTTGCATAGCGACGAAGACGAGTGTCAATTTGACAAGCATTTAAATCACGACAGCCCGTAGGACTCTAAACGGAAAACATTAGAGAGATTATTACAAACTCTTTGTTTAGTAAGACAGTGATCAGTGAACTTATAGTATACATATATCAAAGATAAAATGCAAACAACAATTTTTTGACGCATTAAATGTCAATTTATTCCTTTGTGGAGTAATTTTAAGAAAACATAATTTTAATTATTGTGTTCTGGAATAAATTCGTTCCTCTTTTATTAACGTACCTTGGAAATATATCAGGAATTAAAAGATGTATAACATTCAACTCGGAGAATACCAAAAAAATTTATATACATATAGGTATCCAATTGGGAATAATGTTGAATATTATCAAAGTAAGTAAAATTAATCGTATGACCTATGCCAAACGAATATTCTGTAAATATTGTAATCGTACAGATTACATTTTGAAAAAGTTTACTTGTTTATTGGTTTTCCACACATTTTTATTTGGATTTTTATTCCATTTATTTAATAGTAATAAGTTAATATTTACTGTACGCATCGATGTGTTTAAGATCGTTCTTTACAAAGCTTAATAATATCCACTCCTTGATGGGTGACAATAAAAAAGCGAAGGTGGTACAATTAAATGTGTAAGATGCGACAAGTATTTGACGTGTACCAGTAGCTGGAAGTGTGAACGCCACCTAAAAAGTATAAAACACTGTCCTGCAAGCCGTGGCAAACGATGCAGCGAACAATTAACATTTAATATAGCTGTTTGTTTTATTCTATGTAATCTACGTTATGCCATCTGCTCGTGACTATGTAGAAAGAGGAATTCAAATAGAATTGAAAGATAAAAAGTTGTGATTATGTGTGGACGAAACAACCGATCAACAAAAAAAAATCTGTGGTGAATGTGATAGTACGTACAATGGAAAAATTTGAACCGTCATCCTCTATCTTACTTCCTTCCAGAAGAGTTGCAAAATGTATTAGGGATGAGATTTTAAAAGTGGTGTTGAGCGCATTGAATAAATTTCAAGTTTCAGCAAACCAACTTTTAATGAGTGACGGTGATGCTAACATGCTTTCCTTAGGCAGATCGCTTAAAGAAGAGAGTGGCAATCTGTTATATGTAACATGTAAAATTCATGCTTTAAACGCAATTGGCGCAATTGATACCTAAATGTTATCCACGAGTAAGTGCTTTAATAGCTTATATGAAGGCAGTATTTGTAAAGTCCCCAAAACATAAAAAAAAAAATTCGGGAGCTGTGGCCCAAAGTGGCTGAAGCACCACAGCTGATTACTACGCGTTGGGGAACATGGTTAGAGGCTGCGTTTTACTACTGCGAACATTTTTATAATGTAAACAGGGTAGTTTTACAATTCAATCCGAGACACGCCGATGCTATCAAGAAAAGCCAGAAAATGTTTCAAGATAGTTAGTTAAAAAGTTACTTAGAAACTATTCGAAAGAACCACTATAGACTAGCGGAAGGAATTGAAAAATTACAAAATAATTCGATGTCGTTTATGGATTCTGTTCAAATTGTGTCAATTTTAACCTTCAAATCAGATAAGTGTACATAACACTTTCACTTGACAAAGTCCTTAAAACACGCACAACCAAAGACTATTAGCTGAGTGACGATTTTTGTCTGAGGTTACGGTAGTTAGACCTGAAACTCGAGAACTGATCTTTGAAGGGCGAAGATTTACTATATCTCAATACGTCCAAATTTTGACGTTTCTTACTGTCTCGTCTTTAATATTTTCACAAATTGCTCTCACTGTTGGGTTTGAAGTCTAGTATTTAAAGTGTCTCTGCTAACCTTTAATCTATAAAATAATTTTTAATTACTTATTAATAAAATTTGTTATAAAATTACATTGTCGTTTATCGTTTTCTCATGTGTATTCATCATAATACTTACGTATCTACATTGTATATACTAATTCATGTTATTTTTTTATCTTTACAGCAAGTACGCACATGGAGTAAATTATTTACAGCGTTGGGAGCTATTAGTTTCGCAGTATCCGATGCTGTGATTGGAGTGGATAGATTTATGTTTAGAATAAATCACAGTCAGGTAATAACAATAAAATTTATTTTCATATATGTTGTATTATCTCCATACCAAACTTGAAACAAATGTAAAAATCTGTTCTATGCAGGCGCTGGTAATGTTCACCTACTATGCAGCACAACTAGGTCTCGCTCTCAGCGTCGTAGATCCACGATATACCGCGATCAAGAAGAAGGCTCAATAAATTTATAGATTAGGAAAAAATTAATAGTTAAATGAAAGACGACAAACCGACAACATATAGAGTTCTTCGCCAACGTTTTTCTGACTCATTATTCGTTAAGATATCTCTTAAGATACTTAGACTATATTCGAAGATATTCTGACCGTATCTGTAGATATAGGATGTTCCGAAACTAGTTGGTACTCGTATGCATGTGATCTCCTATGACGTCGGATTTAAATTATATTGAAAGATTCCTATTCAGTATTTTTATTCTATCAGATATTTGTATGGTATTAACGCTCAGTTTTAATTAGCGTTTTGTAGCTGATTTTATTCATCGTTTTACTTAATTTTATAATGGTCTACTTATATTACATGCATGTTACTACAGGCTACATGGCTGAAATACTTTTTTTCATAATTTTCAAAAATTATTTTTATAATTAATTGAATGTCAATTGTTTGTCAATTTTTACACACAAATTATTGCTTTTCAGAGAGTATTTATAGGCGTTTTAACCACAAATTACATGAGCAAATATCTGTGATAGCGTGTATAAAAACGCAGACATATATGTAGACACTACATACGTGTTTTCATAAATTTATGATTTTGACATAACATGTTTAATAAAACGTATAGTGGTAATAAATTCATTATTTTACTTTTAATGATATTTTATTTACATTGTGCATTTTGTTTTTGTAATTACTAATCTTATTCTTATTACGATCTATTACCTTGTTTACTAATGAAAAAATATAAATTTTTCAAGTGTAGTAACTTTACATATACCTATATAGAATCCTTGTGTATCAGATATTTAAAGAAACTACCTAAAAATGCAGGTGGTACATTAATAATGGATATAAATTAATATTATTTTTTTAAATCAATTAATTGAAGATAATCTTTCGAAAATTGGAACAAAATTCTTTTAACTAACGACGGATCCACTACTCCTAATTAGTTCTTTCAAAAATTATACTGCCCAAATTACTGAATACCTCTCAGATGGCTGATAATTTTTTTACAAGCCTAAGGCCTACCCAGAGATATATGTGTGCTGGTCAGACATAAACACGGTCGCTCAAACAGCTAGTATTCTTTATATAAATATAATACATATTAATTTTTTTTCGAAAAAATACTAGTTTTTCCCACTTTAATGGAACTCTTTTAGAAACCCTTTCTGTGATTTCTGGGAATTCCTGAACCACCTTTTGCAATAGAGTAATGTTAATTGATTTGTTGTATGTTTTGGTATAAATCAATTGAATTAGTTGAACTATATTCCTCTCCAAAAGTTTTTGTAAACAACATCCGAAGAAATCTCAATAGTAGATTGTTTTTACAATCATATTTAATGTTTTGAATCCACGGTAGATTTAATACGAGGAACAAAAGTTTATATTACGGTGATTGACAATGTTTATTACTAGATTAGTATTTGGTGAACTACCCAGCAAGCACTAACAGACGTACTTATGTTGGTCGAAAGTTTTCGGTACGATTAGCCCAATTCCAGCAGCTAACGTCAACCTATCTAAAAACATAACAAACATAAATATATACTTTCGATTATTACTTAATATGTTAATAGATTCTCTTGTAGACCTTTTACCTCTGTCATATGGCATTAATCTTTTTTCGTTTTTGTTCTTAATATTTGTCGCGATTTAGACATTACTACCTTTCACTTACCATTTCTTATTAACTCCTATTCATTCGGTCATTGTTTTATTAAAACCGTTACACATTTTAAAAAATTGCATTTCGATTATTAGACATTCTCGTCTTTCATTGTAAATAGTATTTTTGTTCCTTCGTTAAAATTTAGGAAATACAATTAATACATCTACTTATATTATGACCTGTAAATCTTATCTTTCAATTCCTGAAGTACTTCCACTTTTAGGTCAATGAAACAACAATTTAATTACATATGAATTTATTGACCTAAATTTGGAAATACTTCAGGAACTGAATAATAATTTTAGGAAATGAAAAGAAAACAGATAGGTAATAAAAAATAATAAATTTAAAATCTAATTACATATCTTCTAATTCATTGTTTCGTTTTCTTTTCGTTGAGATCTTTCAGCGGACTGGGTTTTGCATTCCGCTTCCATGAGTCTATAGAATGTTCCACTTTATTTGTAGGTACTTCCATTATTTTGGAGTTTGGTTTCCGGCTTACAACTATTGTAACGATTCAACGGGTCGATGGCCGTAGTGGTTAGGCGGCTGACTATCGTTGTGAGAGGACGATAGGTGCCGGGGTTCAATTCTCTGGAGGGACGGTGACATTTTTTCAGAGAGTTTAATCCCGGATCGACTTGCCATTCGCTGTTGGGAGCAAAGTGATTAACAGCACGGCATCATAAAAGGCGATATGATGCTGTCACAAAGCCATTTAAACACAACTTACACACACTAAACTACACCGCAAGAGTTGCAGTGATAGCCAGACAAGTAATGCAGCTTACGGAGTCACTGCAACTAAGCACCCACCACATTAAAAAAAAATACACAAAAATTGAATACTAGGAGCCACATTTGTAAATTGTAGAAGCAGATAATTATAACTTATATTGGCAATTCTAAGATTATCGTTTGAGTGTAGAAACATGAAAATTGACAAATTTACTTACAAACAATGAGCTTAAGAATATTGATTTTAACTTTTAGACCATTTTTGTGGTTCTGATCGGTCTAGTTTAAGTTTAATGCCAATTCATAGCTAATTAAATATCTGAAGATAGTGTATTTAGTAGTATTTTCAGTCTATATTTTATTATTCACCTTTATTAACCACTAGACTTTAGCTTTCCCTTCAAAGAACCATCTATCGCACCACTCACATTAATCTAAATTTATTGCTACATCTGTATGGTCTTTAATTCATATTATATGACAGATCTGTCTGTTGGGAGCCAAATGAACCGAGGACAACCAAGCAATTATGTGGCGCTAAATATATACTCGAACTGAAGTAGGACAGTGGTTGCTAAACCAATGATTGGCGTCCCGAAAATGATTGAATTTAAAGCAGTATCTTTTCATCTGATAATCAGAAAACCCGCAAATATTTGACAATGTTCGGCAAAAGTATTACTAATGTCATAGAAGATCTTCGTATACGTTGATCAATATTATTGCAGCCCTATGTGTTTGCTGGGTATAAATTGACTTGTTACTTCCATGTCTCTTGGTGAGCAATTGACTTGGTATAATGTATTTTCTTCAGAAATTTTAGAAACCGTATTAAATAATAAAGTTAAAGGGAATTCATCTTATCCCTGATTAGCCTTTAATAAATATTAGAGCGGCGTTGAAGCGGCCATAATAATGCAAAAACCGGTGCATTAGTTAAAGTTTAAGTACTCTTGAGTTAAATTCGCGACTTCATAACTGAGTTCGGCGATTTTCCCGCTTACCGGTCATTTATTATTCATTTATGTAAATTTTACATCAAAGATTGAATCGGCATCAGCTAACGTCGCTAGTTTATGTTTCGAGAGTTCCCACTAGATGTAAACATTTTGAAACTATAATGACAGGTTTGTCAAATTGACCTTATATTGCAGCATGCTATTCTCTTTTACATTATTTATGAATATTTATATTTAAACGATAGCTGATGGGTTAAGCAGACATTTTCCTATTATCGTCTACGTGAGTTGGTTTTTATTGCTCCAAACGAGTCGTGAGAAATTACTGACGTCTCTAGGAAGCATCTAGGGATGAACTGATGAACTTATATACATACGTCTTTTGTGAGAATTAACTATTACATAATGATATCACTTGCTATCAATCCTCAGATCATGAATACTATGGCAAAAATATGAAAGAAGCCATTATGAAAATCTAATTCACTTTTAAACAGTTTATTGTCATTCACTGCTTTATTAATGTGAAATTGTGGATATTTATATTTTTGCTTCAACTCTCGGCAAAGTTATTCAACATAATAAAATATCACACTGGAATGTGATTTAGTAAGTTGTTGCGTAGCTTTTATAAAACCACTTCTTTTGCTAATAATTTCGCACTATCTAAATCTATAGTTTATAATAAATAAACTATGATATGATGAAAAACGTCATATCATAGAATATGGACGCTGGATATGTATCCAGACATTATATTCTGTGGTCATATACAGACGTGCTATTAGTTATATATTAAAGCGCTTATATATATTCCTGAATAATAATTTCATTTGTAATTGACTGGTTACATTAATTTGTAGATTTGGAACAGATTTAAATATGAGGGATGAAAGAAAGGCATGTACAAAAATGGGTTATATAAACTACAATAATGTAATACATGCATATTTTTACCCAGTGATATTGGATAAGAAAATATGTAAAGAATATGGGAATTTTTGAAACTTGTATACATGTTGTTACATGTTAAACATAAATCAGTACTAAAAAATTAACAGGCTATTTTAAAGCTACGAAAAGTATTATCAATCACAATTCATGTGATTATATTTACTGAATTAACAAATAAATGACATTAGTGTATTAAGAACTACAACGTAAAAACTAATAGCATGTAAGCAGACAGCTATCACATAACAGGGTTGCTACAAAATTGTTTGAAAATATGATTATGCTAGTACGTTAGATGGTTTTAAGATAACTTAATAAAAGACTTTGACTTGACTACTAAGTTTGTCATTTTATTTTCAAAGTAGCTATTATATACAGCTGTATTTTCATTTATATTAATTGCTAAAAGTACTGAATCCAGTGTAGTGTAAGAGTTACATTGATTTCCTTAATTTCACAATATAGGGCAACAATAAGTATCAAAAATTTAAACTATTTTAACAGTAATCTGGTAGTATCTAATTATGTAGGTTGCATAAAAAGTATCAGCAAAAAACTTAGCAGGTTATTAAGAACTAACAAGATCTAAAACGGTATTATCAGAAATATGAATAGGTCTAATTATTGTAAAATGTAACAACCCTGTTAAAATAGTAATTTGGATAAACAAGAGTAACTGAAAGAATGACAGTATCATTATAGTAGTAGTTTGTTTTAAACTAAATAATATAATGATAACGACTCGGAACATTCTGTATAAATATAGTAGATTACATAATGAAATACACATGACTAGACTTTAAAAGTTCGTAATAGTTAGTTAGGTAGGTATTTTTCCTAATAGAGTAAGTTATGTACTGCCCTATATTGTAAGTAATCTTTAATGTATTAGAATACTTCGTTATAAATGTATACTGATTACTGATGTCGATTTTAGAATAAATTAATGTATGACTATGTGTCAGTCTTCCCACAGCATCAACAAGAAAGTATGTTCTGTAGTTCTAGTGATTCGAGTCTTTTGTACGATTTCATGAACTGATTCAAGCTAGATTGTTAGGTAATAAAGAAAAATTTAAAATTATTAAAATTTCGAGAAAGAAAATGGTCTTTGTTTCTTATACCTACATCTAATCCCTAACTATTAACTAATACACATTTTAATTGAAAAGACATTGTTATAGTAAGTTATTTCTGCGTAATACATGTTATATAATAATCTACATAAGTATTACGCAGTATTCAAACTTTTCTAATTTATGATAAGTATACAGGGTCTTTCACGAAACCCGTTAGTTAGAAAGTTTACGGAATCTACTCTTAGTACAATTCTGAAATTATGACAGTTGCATTTACGGCATAGGTTCTACTGTTTTAAAATATTTTCAACGAAATCTGACTTTCGGTTATAGCGGAAGTAACTAGCAACTTTGTTAGTTTAAATAGAATGGTATAATTTTTTCAATGCAATCGATTCTACGCATTATTTGCAGATATTTTGTATTAGCGTTCTCTATCCCTAAATTCAACTGCTTCAAAGAGATTTAGTTTTGCTTAATATTTTGCTATTGCACCATCTTAAAAAAAAATTAATATTGTAAAGCCTTTTGAAACGTAAGGTACCAAACTTCTGCAAACGAAAGTAAAAGGTGATAGATATTGAGAACTGTCGTAACTTTCAACAAAGTTTATACAGGGTGTGCAGAACTTAGCAATCAATTCAGATATCTTCAAACATTAAAAAAAATTCTTTTTTTTAATGGCACATAGTACTTTTTATTTAGCACTTAATTCAGCAAGAAATTCTACACCGATTCGTATTAAGGTCTCATATACCTATCTTTATTAATTTTTGAGTTATTAGAGATTATTGGTTCCAACTACGGAAAGTATACTATCTATTATTTTTGTTTGATAGTTAGCTATGGAAATAAAATATTTCGGTAAGAGTTCTCAAATGAGTGATAGTTTTGTTGCTTTTCATGTACACCAAATCTCAATTGGTTTCAGTTAGCCACACTTTAATGTCATTCCATTTTCTCGTAAATAATGTATGTATAAGTTATTATAAAAAGAAGAGAAGAAACTATTCATGTAATTTATATTCTACATGTTTAGTGTAAATGTAGGATTGCATTAAGCACAACCATTTAATCAAAAATATTATTAATACAAAATCTATCATCTGTCATATATGTAAGTACTATTCATTTCATAATGATCTGGGACAGTAAAACTGATATAACGTAATTATTTTCATTTTTTTTATAGTGTAGATGTGACATTTAACAAATTTCAATGCGATAAGTCAAAATTGTATTAGTGACTTCAGTGCAATTTACAATAGGAAATGCATATTGTCCAGATCATTATGAAATCGATAGTACATACAATGAGATTTACTTTAAAAAAATTATTATATGTGGATTTTCTGTTGTCCAAGAATGTAAATTTCATCAATTAATCAAACCCTCCAGTGTAAATTTCAATACATTCAATCCAAATTTTTTTTTTTTGTAAAAGTTCTTTCTTCCTGAATTTTTATTATCATAAATACACAAAATTCAACATGCTTAATATTGTCTCCTGGATGTCATTTTTCTAATTGAAATGAGTATGGTCGCATTTTGTGTCGTTTCAAAATTAGAAAAACGGAACTGTTTGACAGTCCCAGATCAACTGCGAGTGCAGCGATTGAAGTTCTTGGAAATATATTACAATAATAATATCGTAATACGTTCTCTTCATTCGCTTAATCATTGATGACAGGCTTGGAATATGGTCTTTTGATTACTTTAATAGTTCCATGATTTAAAAAGTTAATTTCAATTCTTTAAGTTTCACCATGGTCATAAGTGGTAAATTGTGGATATTTCTCATTATATACAGGGTGTCCAAATAGTGCGGTGTCGGGCGATATCTCAGTACCAGTTTGAGATACAAAAAAAATTTTAAATAGAGGATGTTTAATTTTTCTTTAAAAATTAAGCATTTTAGGTTATGCCTCTTTAGGCATAACCTAAAATGCTTTCGTTTATATAGAGTATCTCAGAAAAGCAGTACTGAATCGAAGTTTTAAAATAACATACTTTTCATATACCATTGTCTATACCTAGTCCTAATAGTTTTTGAAATATTTGATATTTTCTCTAATAGATGTCATATGCAGATACTATTTTTCTAAGTCATATCTTACTTATGTTTGACCCCAGCAACAAAATTTTTGGTATGCGAGTAGTCTATACTTGCGATAATTTTTACAAATTGCTAAAACTATTTTATTTAATACAGAGTGTTCAAAAAAGGGAAAGCAACATAACAAATTTCAGATTAAAAAATCTCCATTTCCTTAAATGGAATACATAGTTTTTTCATGCTATTTTACTCCTAAAGGAAAGCGCTATATTTTTCCTTAAACATGTCATATACCTATCTGCAATAGATTTCGAGATATTTTCGTCTTTAAATTAGCTTTATAAAAGACTGCATTTCAAGACAGCAATATGTTAAAACTAAGATGGCCATGGAAAACAAATAACATTCATCATAACTCTAAACTGTCAAATAGCTTACTACAGTATTTGCTCCGATTAAAATGTGTGTTCTATGTTTTAAAGATGAATGTCGCTCTAGAAGAACTTACCAGTACGAAGACACTATTCTAATTTCAATTGTTTGCGCATAATATCTTATTCAGTGAAATACCTATAATATTAAGTTATATGTATACTGCTGTAAAACTAATAAAATGAAAAGGAAAAAAAGAACAAATTTTTATTTAAAGCAAGAAATAATAAGAAAATTAAACAAAAATATTACTGCGCAATTGCCATATAAACTGGAGATAGCGAACTGTATAAAGACTGCAGCCTACTTCCAAGATACAAATTACTCCCCAATACAAAACAATACTATACAAAACATAATACAAAACTATACCCCAATGACACTCCCTAGACAAGGTGTTCAATATGTCCACCATTTTGTTCTTGACAGACAGTAATTCTGTGAATAAAATTTT
Source organism: Holotrichia oblita (assembly GCA_023690525.1). Classification (NCBI taxonomy): domain Eukaryota; kingdom Metazoa; phylum Arthropoda; class Insecta; order Coleoptera; family Scarabaeidae; genus Holotrichia; species Holotrichia oblita. The sequence continues at coordinate 104,975,141 of CM043018.1, read as the reverse complement.
GATGCACCCTTTGAAGCATATTTTCATCAATCGATTCAAAAGCTCGTTGTATTCTAAATTTCATATCTTCCACTGTTGTTGGGGCAGTTTTGTATACCTGCGTTTTGACATAATCCCATAAAAAAAGTCTGGTTTCGTCAGAACCGGAGTTGCGGGCCATATCACTGGTCCTCCTCTACTGATCCATTTATTCTCAAAATGTATATTCAGATATATGAGACCTTAGTACGAATCGATGTAGAATTTCTTGCTAAATTAAGTTCTACAATAAAAAGTACTGTGCCTTTTGAAAAAAAAAAAATTAGTGTTTGAAGATATCTGAGTTGGTTGCGAATTTTTGCACACCCTGTATAAATTTTGTCGAAAGTTACGACAGTTCTCAATATCTATGACCTTTTACTTTCGTTTGCAGAAGTTTGGTACCTTACGCTTCAAAAGGCTTTACAATATTAATTTTTCTTTAAGATGGTGCAATAGCAAAATATTAAGCAAAATTGTAAATATCTTTGAAACAGTTGAATTTAGGGATAAGGAACCCTAATACAAAATATTTGCAAATAATGCGTAGAATCGATTGCATTGAAAAAAATTATACCATTCTATTTAAAATAACAGAATTGCTAGTTACTTCCGGTATAACCGGAAGTAAGATATTGCTGAAAATATTTTTAACAGTAGAACCTATACCATAAATGCAACTGTTAAAATTTCAGAATTGTATTAAGAGTAGATTCCGTAAACTTGCTAACTAACGGGTTTCGTGAAAGACCTGTATATGTACATATGTATAACCTTCCCTATTGCAGACTATATAATTTATTCACTCTAGCGCAAATTATCCTTCTTCCTTTGGAAATGTTAAAGAACACGGCAGCTGAATAAGAAACTCAATTTTACAAAACAATTTAATTTCTTTCGCTCAAGGGGAAGAGTCTATGTAAAGCGTAAAATAGACGAAGAATTTAATCCAAGTTGTGTAAAAGCGAGTGGTAAAAGCAATAACCAACCCCACTCTCAAGAAGCTTCCCCCAAACATACATATGTAATGTCCAATGTCCTGAATGCAGTTTTTATCAAACATCTGGAAAATATATCTTCATTATCTATAAGCCCAACAGGATCATTTCCTTTCATTTGTTTAGAAAAAGTTACTACCAAGTAACTACTTATCCGATTCTGTGATAGGTCTTAAAGCAGCATAAAGTAAATCAACATCAGAGGTGGAACAAAGCAATTATCTTTATACTCATGTGTACTCTGTATCTTTGTGCTCATGTGAGTACCTATTTTCTCAAATATGAAACTTAAGTGACTAACTAAAATGCACTACGTGCAATACGCATTCAGTGTTGAGTTATTGTCGTACTCTACGCATGTACAGGGTGGGCCACTAAGAGAGGCAAGCGGCTGTATCTCGGAAAGTATTTGTCCTTGGTTCTGCGCGAAAAAATGTTGATAGTAAAAGTAGCCAAGAGAAATTTCTGGAAATTATTTTCAAGTTCCAGATTTTACCGCTAGGGGGCGTAACGATTAGTAGTAACCAATTTTTCTGATTTTCTTTAAAAAATTAAATGGAACGATACTATTGCGTTATGGAAACATAATGAGTCGATGTGAAATTTCCTTATCTGTATATAGTTTAATCCCCACATTAGTACTAGAACTTTATCGTTAGAGCTAGGAATACCATGGACTAGCGTCCGAAGAATTTTTCCAGGTAACAGGTAGATTTACATATTCTAATCTAATATTAATGTACCTCGAAAACAACGTGATAGGCACTACTTTTATCAATTATTTTTGTAATTAATAATAACGCATAATATAGTGTTGATTTTGGATTAATTTAAGTTGTGTTACTATGACTTTCAAACGTAAGTGTAAGTACAGGTTTTAATTCATATTTGGTAAAAAGTGTTAATAACGTCAAAACCGCTAAGAATAGGTATAAGGACACTTATAGTATCGATGCCTAAATTAAATCTTCATCTAAATATGTGAAAATATACAGAGTGTTCTATTTGAAAAAAATGACTTTTTTGTGTTTGAAGTTTTTCGGCTTTGCCACTAAATTTTAAACATTCTGTATAACTTGTGATAGGTTTGCAAAGTATTTTGCGAACCCTTATGGTTTTACTTCCTGTTTGTAAAATATCGAGGTTTTGCATTTAAAGAAGAGCAAAAGAAAGACCATTAAACATCCCACTGCAAAACGCAATTTAAAAAAAATCACAATAACTCAAAAACAATTGAAGATAGGTATAAGGTAACCTAATACAGTGTATCGTAGAATCGATTGTTCAATTCAAAAATACAATAATATACACGGCATACCATTTAAATTAAGATAGTTGATAGCAATTTTCGGTTCTTCCGAAAGTTGTACAACATCGGAAATATTTTACAACAAAAGAAGGCTATGGGTTAATCTTAACCTGAAAGTTTCAATTTCATAAATAGTAAGGAACCCTGGAAACTTCTAATGAACGGGTTCCGTGGTAGAACCTGTATACACGCACCATAACGATTTGTAACAATTACTCGGTTACTCACTGAAAATAAACTATGTAATTTTAAAAATTGTTTATACGTATGTAGATTGAAGGAACTTTGTCTTTCATAAATTAAGGTCAGACGCTTCAATGTAAGAAGATCCATTGAAAATGAATCAGTCTCACTTCGCGCTAAGACCTATAAAGCTTCGCCTAACCGCCGGCAAACCACTAGGGGTGCCTTCATCAAAAGGTTCTGCCTTTCCATTGCAGATACTTCTAGTCTTTGTAAATTATACGAGGAACAGCGAAGATACAGCAGCCTAGGCAGGACTTGCGTATCGTGATATGATTGGTCCGAATTATGTATTTCTTATTTTACATGAACTTCTAGTAGTGAAACAGTATATTTCTGGAACATATCTGACAAACGATAGAAGATGTTCATAGAGCACATAACAGCAGCAAATTTTAGCCTATCTTTTAGTTATACCGCATTTATGTGGTAAAGAATAAGGCATTTGGAACTGCATAGTAGGTTCCTAATAAAGTCGTAAACAGAATTTTGCAGTTGGTGAAAATATCTGGGACTATATATCTTAGGAAGCTTGATCGAAACAATGAAGTTCATCCTGAGGATATTGAAATTCAGACATGCACGACTAACGAGATTTTTTGTGTGCGGATGTGTGTGGACAGAGTTAGAAATATTTACTTCTAACTAATTCAGTGTGTATCGCAAACACAAATACACGATATAACGGTTTAATCGTTCTTTTTCTCCAATACATCAAAGGAAGGTGTCTGTTCATTGAATTTCACTGCAATTCCTACTATCCGTGGTTCTATGTAATGGCATCAACACATGACTTACATGACGTAATATTTAATGCTGTGGCTTCAAAAAACAACGAGGCTAAGTGGGCTTCCAATTATGGTACCATTATATAGTTATATATATAGCTGTTATATATGTATATAGTATATACACATAGTTGTGTAGTTATTATATAGTTATATATATACAGGGTTGTCACCCAAGCGCGCGCTAGTCTATAGCTCCTATACTAATGATGTTAGGAATTTCGTTTATATACTAATCTATACTACTTGCAAGACTCTATTTCAGGAAAATATTTTTAAGTATATAAGGTGACCCAAATAAGTGTGAAGATATGGAAGTAATTTTTTTTTAATGACACCCCTTGTATTGTGTTGCACATTTCAGTTCATCTCAATGCACTTTATCAATTCCCAAAAAATTATTTCATTAGTCCTAGTATTTCCGGAGAAATAAATTAAAAGTCATTAAAATGAAATTTTACGCACTAAAAATAAAAAATAAAAAAAAACGTAGGAGCAATTTTTTGACTCACGATTTAGTATGGAGTGAGTCGAGAAAGGTCTAAGGTTACTCTCACCTTGTTTACATTTCGTAAATTTTCTACAGGGTTACCAAAATTATGGTCGAACAATGACATATTTCAAACTAATTTTTCTCACTTTTTTCAAATGGAACACCCTGTATATTTTTTCACCACTTGATGCAGAATTAAAAAACAAATATTTTTTGTAAGTACAACTGTATTTAAATTCTCGACGGTTTTCTAGATATTTATGGAAAACCATTTATTTGGTTTTCCACGGTAAATTTGTATTAACATTTAACTATGAATAACATTAGAGAATTTTACACATGATTAAATTAAGTATTCAAACAATCTACCATTTTCTTGTAAACACAGATTTAACCTGTTTGTTAAAGACCTATTTGTATTTTGTAACATTAAAAGAGTAACTGTATCAAAGGCTTCTCTTATTCTTTCCCGCATGTTTTCTGGTGTAGTTGGTGGTATACGGTAGACCAGATCTTTAACATACCCCCACAGGAAAAAATCAACTTTGGTCAGATCTGGTGACCTTGCGGGCCATGGAACAGGTCCTTGTCTTCCAATCCAGCGACCTGGAAACTTCTCATTCAAAGTATGTCGAACTTGAATACTGAAATGAGCAGGCGCCCCGTCTAACTGGAACCACATTCTTCTTAACAGCCCTAATGGTATATTCTCTAGAAGGTTATCAAGGTCTTCGTCCAAAAATCTTTGAAAAATATCACCATTGAGATGTCCATCAAAGAAATGGGGTCCTATAATATGGTCTCCAATTATACCTCCCCAGACGTTTACATTCCACCTGTGTTGCCGGTCAACTGCCCTCTTAAAATTTGAATTCACATTGGCGTAATAATGTAAATTATGCCTGTTCACATGACCATTATTGTGGAAAGTTGCTTCATCGGTAAACAATACAGTATTAAAAAACCGTACATCTTCTTGAATTAGAGCGAGACCCCAATTACAAAAATTTATCCTGTTTTCGAAATCTTGCCCTAGAAGTGCTTGACTCAGTTGTACGTGATATGGATGGAAATGATGCTTCTTCAAAATCTTTTTAACTGAAGTTTGACCTATGTGCAGCAAATCACTAATGTCGGCTGTACTCCTATGTGGATTTTCAACACTTGCAATAATGTTAAATTCGTTTTCATCATTTAATATGGGCTTTACTCTGTCATGTTTTTCATATTTAACTGTCCCAGTCCTGTTAAATCGATCCATCAATCTTTGAAATGCTCTTTCATCTGGGTGCCTTCTATCAGGAAACCTCTCGCCGTACACTCTGGATGCTAGAAGACAATTCTTTAAACATTCTCCAAGAATGTAAATCATATCAGTTGATTCTTGGATCGTATAGTTCATTTTTATTAAGAAAGAAAGATAATATGTGCAAGATGTCGCCGAGTGTCAGAATAATACGACAATAATTAATAACATTGTCATACCAACGAGTATTTTTTTTCCATAACCGATTTGATCTATTAACAAAAATTTACCGTGGAAAACCAAATAAATGGTTTTCCACAAATATCTAGAAAACAGTCGAGAATTTAAATACAGTTGTACTTACAAAAAATATTTGTTTTTTAATTCTGTATCATGTGGTGAAAAAATATACAGGGTGTTCCATTTGAAAAAAGTGAGAAAAATTAGTTTGAAATATGTCATTGTTCGACCATAATTCTGGTAACCCTGTAGAAAATTTACGAAATGTAAACAAGGTGAGAGTAACCTTAGACCTTTCTCGACTCACTCCATACTAAATCGTGAGTCAAAAAATTGCTCCTACGTTTTTTTTTTTATTTTCTATTTTTAGTGCGTAAAATTTCATTTTAATGACTTTTAATTTATTTCTCTGGAAATACCAGGAGTAATGAAATAATTTTTTGGGAATTGATAAAGTGCATTGAGATGAACTGAAATGTGCAACACAATACAAGGAGTGTCATTAAAAAAAATTACTTCTATATCTTCACACTTATTTGGGTCACCTTATATACTTAAAAATATTTTCCTGAAATAGAGTCTTGCAAGTAGTATAGATTAGTATATGAACGAAATTCCTAACATCATTAGTTTAGGAGCTATAGACCAGCGCGCGCTTAGGTGACAACCCTGTATATACCGGGTGTTCAAATTGAAGTCGGCACTATTGCTAACTTCGTTATTATTGATGCTACGATGTCGGTTAAATTAGCAAACTAGTAGAGTTTTTCCTTCCGAATACGATGATAAAATTTAAAAAACAATTGAACTTCGCGTTTTTGAGATATTAACGAAAATTACATTTTTTTAAATGGAATACCCTGTATATTTTTGCACATTTTAAATGATAATTTAATTATAAACAAAATCTATTAATACATAGACACCCAAAAATTAACAAATAAACGAAATACAAGCATTAATGGACAATCATGTAGACATTGACTAGTTATCGAAAAATACATTTTGCTCTTTATTTTTGCCAATATTAATCTTATTTGAACAACAAAAAAGGAAATTCTGAATGCAAAACATTGAATGCATAATCACTCTACTCTTAGAAACTATAAGGACGTAAAGGTAAAGCTAGTATTATTATTTTCTAATTGTGTAAATGCCATTGTTGGAGCAAATTCAAATAGCTGTGTACTTAAGATGTTTAAACTAACACTCGTAACTTTGACAGATACTATGTATCTTTTGTTGCTGTCCTAGTTATCCCTGAAAAATTTAAAACAAAGCACCAACGATTTTTTGTTCGCTTTAGATGATAGATAATAAAATGTTTCTTTTACTTGCCAATAGTCGGACATTCATTGGCTCTACACGATATTTAGATCAACTTGAACTGGTACATATAAATGCTTGTAGTTCATTTATTTGTTAATTTTTGGGTGTCTATGTATTAATAGATTTTGTTTGAAATTAAATTGTCATTCAAAATGTGCAAAAACATACAGGGTATTCCATTTAAAAAAATGTTATTTTTTTTAATATCTCGAAAACCCGAAGTTCAATTGTTTTTAAAATGTTACCATCGTAAGCGGAAGAAAAAACGCTACTACTTTGGTCATTTAACCAACATCGTATCTTTAGTAGTAACAAAGTTAGCAATAGTGCCGACTTCAATTTGAACACGCTGTATAGTTTATACGAGAAGTACTCTAATGTTGCATATCTAATATAGACACTACATTTCTTTTTTTTGTAGTTTTTAAATCCGTCCATATAGCAATTTGTTTTATATTTCAAATTTAATTCAGTCTCTCATTTTTGTAAAATTCGTATTTTTCAATATACCAAATATAATATTAATATAATTTTTATACCAAATATTGACTTTTTACTTAAATAGATATATTATAAATATGATTTTTGTTTAAAAATTCTCCATATTCAAAATTGATTATGTATAACGACAAATAACCCACTAAAGTAAAACCCTGCCAAGATAGAAAACAAGAAAAGTATTTTATTGAGGTACTAGATTGTTGTAAAACATTCAATCCGCTAAAAGTATTATTAACATATACGTTACGTTTTCTAGACGAAAATAATGTATTTAGTTACATATTTTGAATACCAAAGTAACCCGCCAGAGAATATATTGATTTTCACTGTTTTTCCATGGAGTATACAGATGGCCGCACGCTCGGAAAATATACCTATAAAAATAGAAGTGATATGATCTGGCAATTCATTCAAACATTCCTAGAATATTTTGTTTCCTAGAAAAAATATTTAAAACCAAAATGCTGTTAAGAAAATTAATACCAAGAAAGTATAAAATAAAAAAAAAACAATAATATAATAAAAATTGTGTTTACTACATTATAAATTTTATTCCAAATGACCAACGAGATAAAGACAATGTCTTTAAGATATATTATCTTAAAATAAATACTTTAGAAATATCACCACTTGTGTTTTAAAATTAAAGTTATATTATTTATGTAAATTGACATTTAAATCTAAAAAAATGCCATGCTATTTAATAATGAGATTTTTTTTTAAATAACGTAAGCATTCCATAATTTTTCTTCTCTCCTAAAGTAAGCTGACAACCTATTCTTCACGATATAATAGACAGTAGCACTCTATTACATATATAATATTATCCATAAATTTCTAGATAAATTACAATTTTACAATATTTTCTCTAGAACTTTAGTCCAATTGCTAGATTTCATATGACAATAAAATATGAGCTGAATTTGCATAGAATATTTGTTTTGTTTTCAATTGTATATCCAGTCATAATAAAATAAGCGAAGTTAGTGTGTAATATACAGATCAAACAGCCGCCCTATAGTCGGGGCATCGTATGTCGGAAGCATTCGGGAGTAGAGAAGTAGGGATGCATTAGTAGGCTTAACTCGACACCGCACAGTTGTATTGTATTAGCGAGATAAAGTAATTCATGCTATCGTAAATATACGATTATTATTGTTACTATTACTGATGCTGATTGTTCTGTAATTCATTATGGACACTTTTACCCTTCAACAAAAGAAACATGTTACAAAACAACATCATCGTGGTTACTCAATAAGAGATATTGTACGCCTATTTAACGATGAGTTCCAACAAACTATTTGTTTTGAAACAGTTCGTCATATAATCAATAACTGTGAAATGTGTGGCTGTTTAAATCCGTGTAAAACTTGTATTTACAGACGAATCTTCGTTCGCTTCACATGATCGACACAACCCAAGTGTTGCAAGGTATTGGTCACAAGAAAAGAGACCTTGTACTTATCACGCTCGAACACAATACTCTGCAAAATTAAATGTTTGGGCTGGCCTATTACATAACAACATAATTGGGCCATTTAATTTATTTATTTATAAACAGAAATTATTGTCTTCGTTACGTGTGTAATTGCTTCTCTTATTTGTGACGAGTTCATCATCTATATTTTTACCACAAACTTCTGTTTAGTTTATAAAGTTTATAGAAATTTTGAGAATAAGCAAACAATTATTGTATTGTGCATATGTATTGAACAGAATACAACCGTGCGGTCTCGAGTGAAGCGTGCATCTAGCTATCTACTAATACATCCCTACTTCTCTATTCCCGAATAGTTCCGATATTTGATGCCCCGACTATAGGACGGCTGTTTCATCTGTATACTCGTATTCGAGTCGATAATAAAATGCGAGAAAGCAACCTAGCTTTTATCCTTGTACATATATGTATATTTTAAAATTATATAATTATTCAGAGTAAAACAATAAAATGTATAAAATTCTTGTAGATTTAGTGCGATTGCAGTTTTTTGTCTTCACAAAAATGGAACGCAAAAGTGTTTTTCCTTGCCTAACGAATTGACTAAAATCTATTTTTGTGTAACTTTTAACTAATTTCTAAACTATTTCAGGCAGTGGTATGTACATATATTATCGAAAAGAAAAAAAATATGTATGTTTGCAATTCTTGTTTTCGCATAGATATTTTGTTTATTGCAAAATAATGATAGCATATCTGGAAAAATATGCATTTGCAAACGATTTTGTTTGCGGCTCGCCCTATTTTTATCTCCATAGATATCATCGCAAGCAACTATAAACTCGTTAGTAGTAGTCTAAATAAGTACTACAAATACCAAGAAGTATACCACCGGCAAGCATAAATTTCATTGATGTGTTTTGTGCGCGCGATCGAATTTTTACGCCGCGTCAGTTCGCGGGCCCTCGGCCGGGGTGTCATTTCTATTTCTGTTACCCTACAAACACATACTACTATTACACCACCACAGCATAATATAGCGCGAGCGGTCCCGAAACAGAGGGTACAACGGTAACCCAGGCAACCATTCAAGTGCTCTGACGTCAAAAGCTATTTGGCGAAAACCACCACGCTGGGGCCCGACGACGATAACGACAACGACGCTGACTTCTGCGAACTTCCGTAGGAACGCTTGCGTCTGGATGCCCTTTCCATCTCCTCCACCAAAATGCGTGACATCACGTCACCCACATAAGCATAACCAGCGGCGGCTAGTGGTAGAATGTCCTTCCAGGAAGAATTACTCAAAAATATTTTTTCAACTTTTATGAGTATATCTCCAAGTGGCTCTCTCAAGTGTCAGAGCAATTTTTTCTTGTACACAGAACGTAAAAGTCGTATTTTACATTTCCTTATTTTTTGTAAAAGAAAAAACCAAACAAATTAAGTATTTTTTATCCGTGGTAGGTGCAACTGCAGTGGCTTCTCAGCTGTATTGTTTATCAGACTACCTCTACAGCTCTTGCTGTGTATTTTCTGTGTGTAAATGTGTTTTCCAGACTTTGTTACAACATTACCTCGCCGTAAATAATATTGGGTTGTTAATTGTTTCCTAACAATGAATGTTGCTTGGGGAAGGAACCAATATTAGTAAAACATGCCATAACACCACGACCTGCATTTGTCCTTCAGAACTATCGAACTGCCACTACAAGAAAACAACCGATCTGCCACTGTGACCACTAAGCCTGTCAACTGTGACATTTAGACTTACATACACATACACATTGTACTTAATACTAAGACCTCTACTAAATTTTTGAAGATTTGGTTTTAGAACTACCTGAAGTGCCCCTGGATTACATCAGCTGTATTCCTAATGATTTAATTGCTATTTCTGTCATTCAAATTTCATTGCATTCGCTAAGAACTGTGCAAGATGTAGGGTCATTGTCAAGGGTTTTTATGTTCAATGAAAGAATTATTCTTTCAGCTAGGCAATCTATTGATGTGATTCTTTCGTACTTGACATGTTATTTAGTAAGATCGTAGTAAGTTAGTAAAGAAGTAACTAATTTTCTTTGTAGTGAAAAATGTAGCGAACTTAACTTCTTTCCACGCCGTTTTGAAATATTCGAAAGATTTTATTTTGTAGGTGGCACATTTCCTGTCACCATATTTTTGTATGACAAGTCATTTTATCATTGAATTTAGACTTAAAGCTATCTCTCTTTGGATGGCGTTAAACTATCTCTAAGTTTTGGTGGTAGAAAAAATAGGTATTGCAAACAATGAAAATATATGACAGCAATTCTAGTTCGTTTTCACATTAGTGCTTTTGTTTCAATACCATAAATGTTTCGGGCAAAAAGCTTCCATCGATTGTCAATCACTCTTTGAAAGACATCGTTTATCTTCTATCGATTTTTACATACAAAACATATATACTCTTCTCTCGATACTGCTCGCCAGCCGCCACTGAATACAGCTATCTTCCTCAGAGCGCAATGCTTTCTCCTTTTCGGCGAAATCGATATATTCATCTTCAATGATTTATTATATGCGTTCTTATACTATTAAACTTAATGCTCTTCTAACTGTTCCTATTTCAAAATATTTAAACAATTTTGAATGAACGACTGATAAAACTAACTAACTTAACTATTCTAACTTTTATCGCTTTTTCCTTTTTTAATTAAGTATAAATTTTAAAAATGCTTGAATTAAAAAAAATCTATGAGGGGCATTAATGTATTAAAAGCATCATCTCCGGAACCTGATCTTACATTTTACAGTTTCTGCTATTTTGACGTGTTTTTCTGGCGAAAGGGCGCACGCGTGTGACGTCAACAACGCCTCCGCTGTCAGTGTAGATACGATGTTTGGGGTGTTTCAACGTCTATTGCCAGCTACCGGGGTCAATTCGATATTTTAAGCGGTACAGAAAGCGCGCACCAACCACCGAAAAGAATCCCACCTCGGCGATCGCAAAATCTTAAAACAGTGAACATGTCTGTGATAACGAAGAAACGCACATCAATAACCCCGCATACCAAAAGGAAAATCGTCCCGGCAAGAATTTAGTTAGGGTAAGTCCTACCACCTACACACTCTAATATGCGCGCTGGATATTATCAATGAAAATTGCATATCAAATCACCACCCAGTTCCTCAGCGTATCCCACTGGAACCATCCCATACCTTCATAACGCGATGAATGAGAGAGATTTCGAATTAATGGAAAAATATGGGTGAAAGAGAAGTGTATATATAGATGAGATGGTTGAAACACATGGATCAATACATATGCTGAGAATCTTACCTATACCGTAGCCCATTCATCTGTCGTTTTCATAATAATAATCTCATTTTCACTATTATGTTATCATATCATTATAATTTCAATGTTCATGATGAATCCATTAAGTCTGTGCGGGAACTGATATCTTTTCACTGATATGAAGCTCACAGTAACGAAGGATATCATAATGTGTACGTAGAAATACGATTTTTAGAGATTAACTGCGTTCTGTGCATATCGTTCATTATTTTTGAATCACTGTTGCGCTGATAACAGGCAAGACGTCATATGTCATATATGTAGGTCACCGCATCTACTATCACACAGATTTCATTCTGATACCGATCTAGCCTTGTCGTGACGATTCGACGCAATTATTTTATGGTTTAATAAATTTCCTTAAAATAGCATTACGCAAAAATTAGAAATCGACAAAATGTTAACTACTTTCAAATTTCGTAATCGCTCTAAATGCCACCGTCGAAATTTCATTCAAGTTTTTCAGTGTTGGTTTATTTGTTTTAACTGTTATATATGAGTATATTCACGAAGTTCGTTGGAATAAAATGCAAACCGTGTAAATGATAAAATTAATTATGTACTAATTGTGTATTAATGATAATGAAACAATATTTCAATTCTCGATACCTGTAAATACGGGAAATGATCTCTTGAGTATATTCAAAGATCTTTCTGTCGTAAATACTGTCTGTGTCCACCATTTTCTTCTTTTAAATAATAGTAGTTAATACTTCTGCATTGTAACCAAACGTATTACTACATATTTTAAAGTATCTGCACCATTGCCATAATTCTTATTGTTTTTTCAACATAGTTTTCTTATCCATAGTCTTAAAACAAACGGAACCAAATTCGTGTGTTTAATTTGTATTGCCAAATCTATATTTCTGGTGTGAAATATGAGTAGGTATTTCATTTGGTAAAACTTATAAAACACTTTAACGATAAAATCGGATGATATTGAAATTAAATTTTCTGGTATTATTTTTTAACAGTCTTCCACAAATATACCATATTAGTTGACGTCCGGTAAGCAAAATACAATTCAAACTTGGAATCATCGCTTAAATTAATTAAGAATCACATGATATAAACTGATTGTGAATTATCAAAAGAAGAGAACTTAGAATCAAGTAGTTCAAACTGAGGAGTCAGTCTTCAATGCGGAGTTTTCATTAAGTAAACATAAAGTTTGAAGAGAAAGCATTCAAAATGTAAATATCAAGATTATAATGTGTCAAAATCACAATTAAATGTGTTGAAAATTACCTTAAGCACAAATAGTTGTAACTCACAAGAGCAACAAACCGACAAAATATACAAGTTTATAAACCATACTATAAAAAATAAACCAAAAGGAAATAATAAACAAAATTTATATCAACATGATAATGGTCGGAGAACAATGATAAAAAACAGAAAAATACAATACTATACAAGACAACAGATGGCTAATATGATATAAACAATGGTTCGGACGAGCTATAGTTTAATTCAAACAAAATAAAGTCAATATAATCAGTTGCAGTCATCTATACGAGTTAAAAACGAAAATAAATTTTGGTGGAGGTGCCAGTCACAGACATTATACTCCATTCACACAATCATCCCAGTACCATGCCCCATTATTGTTTTGTATAATATAAGGTAGATGAAAATACTGCTTCTTTTTCTTCAACGTATTATCATGAAGTAGGAAGAGTACCACATCAAGAAGTGTGTTTTTAGGTATTTTTATACGATAATATACATGTATCTCTTCTGCATGAAACAATACTAAATAATAACTGAACATTTAGATATATTTAAACACAATTTAAGTCGAAGAGTAATATAATCAATAATCTAAATGATCTCCTAACAACAAAAATAAAAATGACTCTAAATTACTCTCCAGTACCAACTCTAGTCATTTTAGTGAATGTCGGCAAAGTTAACATTTTTCTGTTAAAAATGAATTGAAAATACGTTGTTGTACAACGTATTTTATTTTTTCTCAAATGTGATTGCAATTCGCCTCCGAAAATATACGATCTCGTTAATAATTGGCTTAACTTATGGCTTGTGTCTATTCTGTTACAACAATGTCGATAAAAATCATGTTCTCTTTTCTAATATTTTCAATGGTATCTATGTCCAATGTTTTGCTCATCAATGGACAAATCACAAATTCTAGTTATTTCACCTAAGTCTTGCATACTCTTTCTGTGTTTTGTAATCTCTCTGTAATACATTTTTGCAATACTTGTACCAGCTACTATATAATTTTTGAATAGTTGCATTATTTACAAAAATACGAGTATATGGGAATACTACCTCCTCTTATACGCATTTACTTCTTCTTAATGTTGATCACTAAAAGAATGCAAGTACGGACAGACACGAAGACTGACAAAAATATCGCTTAAAGCAATGGGATATGACATCTTACCATTGGTTTGGTAACTAATAGCTGTTTCTGTATAGGTAGTACATACATGCATATGTATGTATATACTCCGACTAAAATTTCGTATAGGCTGTGTAAACATGCATACCAATCTTTTTAAGAAACGTCGCATCGGTCGAAAAGAGAATAAGTACATAGATTGTATTGCAAAAGATGCTCTTACCTTTATTACCAGTACAGAATAAGTGTAGGATCACAAATAACTCATTACTGTATCTACTTTTTGTCCTTTATTGACTATACCTCTTACCTTATTGGTTTTTTTTCAACGTATACAATGTAGCCTTGCAGCCCTTCTTTGAAATAGGTACTTTAAGCAAGTGGTTTCATTTAGAAAGTAATTCATAAATATGTAATATCTTCATTGTAATTTCTTTTAATATATAAACAATAAGACTATATTTTATGGAAAATTTATAAGTGAAATATATGCTCTTCTATAAATGTAATATTTTTATTATTTATTTAAAATCGTTTTCAATAAATAGCAACTGTAATGTTTTCGATGAGGTTTTGGTATCTCTTTATACTATATACTAATATAAAATTGCTTATTAGATATTCCAATACTGTTCTGAATTATACTGTTATTTTTTCTCTTCACTTGATGAACAACACTTTGTTTATCGCAGAAAACTAACTACCGGAAGCAAATTTTGCAAAGATAATTTATTACGTATCCTCAAACTTAAAAACATCATCATAGTCGTGTAAAATTGTTCTGTTTTATAGATTTGTAAATGTAAAAACAAATAACAAGTAAACTGAGATTGCATACTAAGCTATGTACAATGAAAACGAGGTATTAATAAACTGAGAGAAAGAAAAACAATTAAAACAGTAAATTCCGTGAACCAATATGAAGCTCTAAATAGTGGAGGTAGTACAGAAGCAATCCCACCTGGATGCTAATTGATAAAAATAAAGCTTCATAACACGATAGATTTACACGTTATTATATCAAAAAAAAATCATAATTAGAGTAGGCTATGTGAATGGATTGTTACTTTAGCCACTTTCACATAATGACATTTATTCTTTGCCATTAAATTTGAGGTTATAAAATGTCAAATAATAAATGTCATTATATGGTAGTGGCTAAAGCAACGATCAAAAGCATTTTCATAACCTACACCAATTATGTTTTTTTTCGATGGCACGTTATATATATGGCTGTACATTCCTGTCGGGATTGTAGCCACCCCTTTAGCGGGGTCCTATAGACTAAGGTCAATATGGATCGTCACTCCATTCCACTTCACATATTTCTCCTTCACCAATCTTCATATCTTGCTGCTTCTTCTATCACTGTTCTTCACTCACACCTGTCCTGCATTTTCTCTCTCCATTTTGTAATATTCATACTTCCTATGTCATTGATTACCTGTTCTTCCCATCTTAGTTTAGGTCGTCCTCTTGTTCTTGATTGGGGTTTCCATTTCGTCATTCTTTTAACTACTGCATTGTCACACATACGATTTATATGCCCATACTATCTTACACGTTATTAAAGGAGCAACATTTTGGAAATATGCCATGTTGTCAGAAAATTTTTACTTACTATGTATCAAGCTACTGTATGTATTACACTGCGCAAGTTTCTTGTTAAAAAGAGCTATTAAAAAGCTATACTCTGCAATTTACAACTACGTACATATATACCTAATTTTTTAAGAAATATTCAATTACAAAGTAACAGTATATCTTCCAGTAAAAAATTATTAGTGATGGGTAGAATCCAATTATTTTCATAATCGCATTAACCGTAATCGCTAAATTTTACAATCGAATGATTCATTAAATTATTTTTCGTGAAAAACTAATATCTAAAATTATTCGCTTAAAATATCAGGTGACAAAAACCATTAGCTTGAAATAGTAGCTAGTATAAATCATCAAAGGTATTTTGGAGGCACCTTGCCATTGCTGGGAAGGATAAGTGTGACATTCCCGAATTTCTGAAAGATCCTCAGAAAATAAAAACGATTATTTTGTTAGTTCTTCGAGAACAATCCGTAACAACTGAATCCATACAATTAATTCTTATCTAACTAATGTTAAAAGTATGCCCAAGTTTTTTTGTTTCTGTTGAAGTCAGCTCAGTATTTAATATAATTAAAAATAGGCTTGGACGCATAAGCATGGATTTGTTTTCCCTGATAGTTAAAAATTAATAATCCATCTAAATTTAGTGATCTTAGGCCAATTATTTTGCTTAGTTGAGGCCAATGTATTAAAAATGAAAACTTTTTACCGCCAACTCAATCTGGTTTTCGGGCTGGTCACAGTTGTGAGACTGCACTTACCGATGTTACCGTCATCTGTAGTGAAGTGGACACCCTGTGGTGGAGTGGTCCAGACTGAAATTTTCTTATAAAATAGGTGCTGCCATGTAACGCGCTTGAACTAAATTGAATCTCACGAACAAAAGCGAATATACAGAGTTCAATGCTCATTAAAGACAATGTTTTAACCTCAGAACGTTAGAGGTTGGTTTTGTTTACAGGTTTTACGTTCTAACAGAGTTTTGGTTAGTTTTCTATTGCTGCTGAAAACTCCTCTGATTGAGTTAGACCAACGTAGAACTTAAATCTTGTTCTAGTTTATATTAAAAAGGAGGTTATCTGAGACCATGCTTTTAAAGAAAAATGTTACAATTTTTTTCTATTGTTTTATAGGAAAATAACGTTTAAAGTGATCAAAATGTGGATATTAAACATATGGACCACTTCACCACAAACATGGGGCGAAGTGGACCACTTTTTGAAAAATAAAAAAATATATATAGGATTTTTGTTAGGTTAATTCATTCTGACGTGATGTTCTTAAGATATGCTAAAAAAACTAGGAAAAAATGGTCCACTTCACCACAGATGACGGTACTGATAATATTTTCAGAGCAACTGATAACGGTTTAGTCACCTGTCTTGTACTATTGGATTACGGTAAAGCCTTTGATACCGTTAACGTAGATGTACTATTGTCTATTTTGACCAATATTGGTTTTACCAATAATGCACTTTAATTAAGATGTACTTTACAAATAGAAAACAATAATAATAATAGTAATAAACGCCTTTATTTTGAAAACAAACAACAAAAAAAGAAAAGAAACAAATTCTAACAAACAGCATACAAGAGTAATTGTGAAAACCATAAGGTGCGGTTCAGGTGCTTTAACAAGAAACCTTAACTTATAAAATAATAAATTATCCCGATAATAATGCCTACAATAACTTAAACTATAAATATATCTGTGATGCGTCAAACCCAGTATAGCATACCAAACCAAACCAAAATTATCTATTGTATTGATTGAATCAGCCGTTACTTGCTGGAACGGCTGATTGATGACCCTAATTATTATCTATTGTCTTATAAGCAGATATCTATAGACTACACACTTGAACGCGAAAGGATGGAGAGACTTCAGAAAGGCAGGCAACTCATTATACTGTATATAAATATTGTAGGAAAAGGACCTCTCAAATAAAGTGGTACAGTGTACCAGTGGGGTTATGAGTCCCTTGCTACGAATGTTAACGTTGTGAACGTCGAAGTGGTATTTAATTTTATTCCACGTACGGTTTTTGAAAGTATATTATTTTATGAAATAAGTTCTGTCAATCTGTTGGGGTCGATGGCCTGCAATCTACCCCACTTACTGTTCTGCAGGAAGTCCCTCCGGACTATGTGTTGGGTCCCATCTTATACACAGTACATATATACTTTCAAGCTTCTGTATTCTCTAAATGATTGTAAATCCCATTCATATGCAGATGATGTACAACTTCAGTTTTCTTTTGAACCATATAATTGGCAAGTGGTTTTAAATTGTATAAATTCCGATCTTGCAGCACTATTTAATACGTTCACTGATCACTATCTCACTATTAATCCTGATAAAACCAATACGATTCTGTTTGGCCCCAAAAGAGTTTGTAAAAATCTCTCCAATATTTTCCGTTTAGATCAATGGGGCACCTATTTCAAGCGTTAATAATGCTTTAAGTTTGAATCGGGAACAAATTTCTTAATATATTCGCAATGCCTACCTGAAATTGAAACGATTGTATCCGTTTAGTCATAATATACTGAATAAAGAAAGATCTATGTTAAACATTTGTATTATTTTTCATTTTGTTCCACAGTATCATAGTGGTCTGGATCAGTACACAGCTGCTCGTGTTCAGAGAGTTCAGAACTCCCGCCTTAGATCTACATATAAACGGCATTAAAAAAAATCATACTTCTCATAAGCTAGAATCTGCGGGTTGGCTCACTATGCAGAATCGTAGATACTTAATCTCGCCACCACTTCATAGGACTACGATATTTAAGATATTTTACTTATCAAATGTACTCGTTATATAATGACATTCATTCAAAATTAAATTGAAGCAATTTTTATTGACGGGGGAAGCAAGCCATTTACTTACCTGACCTACTAAACGCACTATTAGAGCTTATTGCACCTATATATCCATAATTGAAAAATTTAATTTAAATACGCATTTTATTTGTTGCGTCTATAGAAGCATTGTCATCACAGGTTTAATTTAGACATATTTCTTTAGTTTACTGTATGATAGTAGTACTGGAGTCACCTTGTGATTGTAGTTTAGTTTATGTTTGTTATTATTATTACTCATTAAAAAAATAGTAGTGGACAAAAACAAAACAAAAATTCATAATCGAAATGCTGTTTGCTAGAATCAATATCCTTGTACCTTTTAATGAAAATATCCCGTAAAACTAATTATTATTAGCAAATTACTAAATAATTCTAAATTTAGCGAGTGATTTTTGATTATACCAATCACCAAACAATACGTTAGATAAAGAAAATTTAGAAAAGCAAACTACAGTTATAAAGCTTTATAATTGGACGCTATATCAGTTTACATAATATATTCAATAACGTAGGTATTACACTCTGCGTTTCCACCGACGTATTTTGGAATGTATTTTTGGATGTAACTCTCTTCGATTAGAAATTAACAACCCATTACATTCGATAAATCAATAAAAACTTCAATTCCTTTACCGACATTTTAATTGCCTCGCTATACATATACCTATAGCTATATCGCTGAAAGTTTACAACGTTTATACGGGATAAAAATAACTGTAATTTTGGTGATAGTTATAGCTACAGGTGACTCGTGGGTTGTGTATATTGAATTTAGCAAAGTATGGTAATAATCTATGCCTAATATTAGAACAATGCGTCGAACGATTGACAAAAAGGAAATAATAATAATGTACAGCCTATTTTAAGCTTACAATACAATTGTAGATCTAAAACACTAAAAATAAGATGAAATATCGCGTCTACTATATTTTTAGTTTAGTAAATTGACGTGGAAATATTATTTTTGCGCTTTGATGTCGACTAAGCGACGTATATTTCTATGTTGACGTATTTAGACTATTTTACGTTTTTTTTGTCTTGTGATTTTTTTTATTCAATTCCCCTTGCAAGCCAATAAAAGACGTTAATGCATTTCAAATCTATTTATTACAGAACACACAAGTAATGTATTGATAAAATGTATTCGAATTCTTGGAGCATTGACTTTAAAAAAAATTTTAATTTTCATCTACTTTTTTGTTCTATTTATAATTTCTGTTTCATTTCTAATAAATGAGTCAAATGATTTCTAAATTTGAAAATAGTCAAGTAAAAAAAAGATTAATTTTATTCGTTCATCTGATACAGTGTGCTTGTACAGTGTGTTGATAACGATACCCTACATCTTTTTTGATAATCCTTTTCTCTTAAGATGATAATCCATCTAATCATCAACTTAATTTAATCAGGTTCAATCATTCAATTATTCGTATTTATTCTAAAATTGATTATAGTTTGTTTCTTCGTAATGTATATTTATCCTTATATATATATTTTTCAATAGTTATCAAAATCGTAGTTGTTGTCTATTTTTGAAATCTTTAGATGGTTTTCATTACTACGTATTGATGGTTATAAACACGATTGTTTTTGGATTAATAAACATATTTTTATTGTTATTAGATGTACAGTTGCGGAATCATAAAGCAGGACAACTCTTATGAAGTTATTCTATAATTTGTTGCTAATGTAAGGTGTAATCATAATGATTAATATCATGTATCACCTACTATTTATTTCCGCTTATGGTATGTTAGATTCAACCTTTTAAATTTATATTTTATTTTTCACTCAAACTTTATGTAAATTTTGTGAAAGGCGCATATGTTTCAAATGTTTAAAAACTGATAAGTTGGAATCCATTGAAAATTAAATTTTTATTCATAAAATAAGCAGTTTTCAGCCTCTATTTATTATGAGATATGACCTGTAGATTAGCAAGTATTTGTTTGTAGTACACCGCTGTATTTATTGTTAGTTTCATTGACATAAATTCATAAATATTTTAATACTATCAATTTCATTTATTTTTGGATTATACGTGACTGAATTGTTATATTACAGGAATAACTTCTCCAGAAATTCAATCAAACATTTACACATGCTACTCTAATTGACTCTGATACTCACATTCCTGACCACATACCTACTTGTAGCGCTACATTTGACAAAAATTTCATTTCTACAATGTCGTGCGTGTTTCGTACGTATTCAATGTAAATATTGTTATAGAGAAAGTTCTATTAACTCTAGATTTCCATGCTCCTATGTTGTCTCTTGTAGATGTGATCATCTAGTGCGCTATGCTGCAAACTTTATAAATTATTCATGATCTACAACTAAAACTTTGGTATTAATACAGACGTGTAAAAAATGCAAAAATAAACTGATTAGGTATATGTTACAATTAACATAGCAAAGCAATAAGACTCTAAAAATGTCTCCAAAATTTGAATCCTTTATCACAACGTAACAACAAAATTGATAAACTTCTAAACAATATGCGCAAATCAACGGTTTTTCTGCTACCGTATATGGCCATCGGCATCGTAACAAGGACGGAATAAATTTCTAAATGTAGCCAGCATCCAAATCGGTGCATTAACGCGATTATGTCCTAGATATTTCTTTTATTAGCGTAGACCATGACACATTTCCACTGCAGTCGATGTTTCATGTGCAGGATAATGTCCAAATAATGTGCCAATTTTTTGATAATTCATAAGTGAATAAAAATCGAGAAATAGGCTAATTTCTAAAAAACTTGGTCTATGTTCGTAAATGGATGAGCTTTACCGAATTTTATTCGATTTTATAATGCAGGCGCCTCCGCCAAAATTATCTATTTGAAGAATGTCTGTTATGTAGAAAGTTACATATAATTATTAATTAAAATAAATCAATTACCTCTAACGGAACACTTGCAATAACAAAAATACAAGAATTATCTTTTTGGCTGTTTGGATAAGCATCTATAATATTAAATATTACGCAGTTAAACACAATTACATTACACACATATGTTAAACTGTTACTGATAACAATTCACAATCACAGCAGCCAATTATGTGATTTCCAATTCGATGCTTGGCGAGACCAAGCAACGAAGTGCGAGTTTGCAATGAATTTCACTTCGAATTTCGTGCCAAAGTGTGCTCTGAAGTTGTTGTAAATGCGTCAATTTTAACTGAACAATTCTATTAATTGAGATCATAAGATTGGACAAGTAACTCGGCAGCATATGTCGCTTTACTGCCATTAAATTTGATTACATTGACCTAAAACTAAGAATGACTTGAATTTAGTTTTTAAGGAAATATTGTTAAAGTAATTAGATAGGTAATATTTTTTGCCCTTTATCTATTTATAAATAGTTTTATTTACTTTTCTTGCCGCATAAATACACTCAATAAACTTGCCTTATGGGCACAATAAACTTGCCTTACCGGGAAGTGCAGCTAGAACTCCCAAAATACTAACGCCTTATAGCTGGAATCATGATCGTGGTTTTTTCTTAATCTCCATTTTTGTGGTTTTTTAACTGAAATACTGTAAAAGATTAATTATTATCGTGAATAGTTAATATAAAAAGCAAAGAACACTAAGAAGGAACAAATAATAGTGATGCGTACGTTTCAGTTAATTTCCAATACCCCATTTTTCAAAATATTGTCTCTCTTAATAGAAGTCTTGAACTATTTACAATAGGATATTAAGGCGGCTCTAATTAAATTAAGTTAATCTTGGGCACATTAGGAGATTTTAAACCATTTATATGTTGGTCAAGTTTCATTTAAATTCGAAATATACAGTAGACGCTCGCTCATGTGAACGATATCAGCCAAGCACCAGTTCACATTATTGAAAGTTTACATTAGCGAACTCGATTTATTTATAAAGAAATTGCAATGTATGTACAGATATGCATATGTTTCTTTATTAAAAGATAAATAATAAATAACACAATACATAATATGAAATAAAAAGTACATTTTACATTATTATGAGAAATAATGTCCTATTCTGGTTTGAGTAAATTTACGCTTGGCATCTTCCTCTTCATGTATCTCATCCATCTCTTTATCGTCATTCCATAAATTAACATCGGTTATGGTACAAACAAATTGGGAAATAACCGATACCCTAAACTGTTTACATTGTCGAATTGTACGTTGTACATGCTTGTTCACATTATCGGGTGTTCCATTTCATCCTATAGTAAGAATTTTCTGTTCACATGACCGCGATGTTTCCATTATCGGGTATTCACATAAGCGAGCGTCTACTGTATAAAGTAATGCTTCTCCTAACGTTTGGAAAAACGTCGTATCGAATAGTGAAAATCTAGTACACGTTATTTACTGGACTTTTTAGGAAGTACCAGCGAAATGAATATTGACCAACTAAAATGCGTGATGTTACAGTAAAAGTAGTTTCGATGTGCGCTTTTTGGGGCTTATTATATTTTGATAAAAAGAACTAGGTATACCATTCACGTATTTTCATTAATAATTATATAAAAACTGGCATATATTAGTTGATTTTCAGTAAAATCTGATAGTATTATATCCGTTTCTCTACATATAAGCAACATATTACACTTACATATTACACAACATATTAAGCTTATAATTAAGGTAACTACTACATTTTATCAATTCAATTAATCAAAAGAATAGACAAAAGAATAATTCATAAACACAGTACAACAAATTAATCCTGATAAGTTGTTGTATATGTATATTTCATAGGATGCCATTTAACATTATTTGTCGCGTTGTAAAGAAGTGATGCTCAACCTACACGTCTGCTACTCTTAAAAAAAAGAAAATGGAACAAAAAATGAGAGGGAACTTTTCAAAACCTCTAACTTTCGTAATTTTGATTTTCCGACAGCATGAGACTTTATTAGGAGTTTTCTTATTACTTTTCCAATCGCTAAACTTCTTTCTCGTGATCGCTGTCTTCAACAGCATTTTACTAGGTGGATCATTTCAGCAATCATTTATCTAGTTTCTGATCAGTTTGCTAGATGGCCACTGTCGAGTTATCGTGCTTTCTACCGTGGATATTTCATATAAAAAAACTTCATGTCTGTTTATACAAAGAGTTTAAAGTGAGATCATACTTTGAGAATATGTATACAGGGTGATTGTAAATTGAGGGCCAGTGAAATTACAGGAATGTTGAAAGCAATAGCAAATATTTTAGATATTTCAAGTATTTTAGCAGTACAAACTCGTAAAATCAACTTCCGGTTTAACCAGAAATTTAGTCGTTTTCGACTTTTTTTATGGAACACCATGTATTTTATTAAATAAATCAATATATTATTTTTGTACTCGCTTATCAAAACCTGTCATTTCACGATTCGATTTGCGTGCGTAAAAAGTCACTTTAAGCACGAGTGCGTAAAAGTAAAGTTGGTACTTCCTGAAACTTGATTAATTTAGTGACATTTTAAAATCATAAATCCCTAACCTTAATAATATGGTCATAAACGATAACGTATTTAACAATATGTATTATTATTATAGTTCTCGTACAAAAAATATTGTACAAACTTCGTGCGTGAAACATTTCGCGAATTCGTGTCCCTCCGGCTCGCGCTTTAAACTGGTCACTCATTCGCGAAATATGATTTCACGCACTTGGTTCGTAAATAACTATTAATTGTCTATAAAAAAACTATTAAACATGTATAGGCTGAAAGTTAATAATTGACGAGATATTTACGTTTGAAATGTTCTATGCTACTAAAACTAATACTAAGTATACATATTTGAAACGTCAGTACCACTAATCTGACTTTTCTCTGGTCGCTGCGGACTTGACTAATGCATGACAAGTTAAAATCATCTGGCTGTAACTAATTTGAAGTTAATCCTAGGATGCCATGAGCAAACTACTATACATGTATGACTGTGTGACAATAACCGTAAAGTAATAAACATCTTATTTTACAAGGAAAATAAGATAAATCATTTATAAAATAGTAAATTAATATTATAACGACAAGATAACACACTAGTTTTAATAGATTTAATTTAATAAGTATTCAAAGTGTTCACCATTAGCTTGTAAGCACAAATGACATCTCCGAATTATACTTGCTTCCGCATTATCCAACATATCTGGAGTTATTTGATTAATAGCGTTTAAAATCCTATTTGGTAAATCGCTTAAATCACAAAGCCAATTGAACACAACAAAACACACAAAAACTACACCGCGAGAGTTCGTGGTATTGTTTGATATACTTTATCCTTTATAAATAACAGCGCACACATGCTGTCAAAAAATCTAATGGTGTAAGATCCGAAGCACACAAAAAAATCTAGTGGGGCAATTAACAGGACCTTGATTGGCAATATATCGGTTGCCAAATACTGTTTGAAGAAAGTTACTTATAATATGGCCATTGTGAGCAGGCGCCCCATCCTGCTGGTACCAAAGAGTTGGTCTGATATTCTGTAGTAATACCACAAGAGCTTTGAATTTATCGATAATTTCACGAATGCTTGTTGCATTTGTTTAATTGTCAAATTGACACGAGTCGAAGTCGTTATGCAGGAAGTATGAGTGAAATTATCGATTTTAATTCAAAGCTCGTATGGTATTTGATTAGATTATTTTACGTAATACAAAATAAATGAAAATGAAATGACATTCATCTGTTGTGTTACGAATATTTTCGTCATGTTCATTTAATAACCAGTTACAATATCGCAAACGTCTAATGTAGACGTTATCAGGCAAACCTTGAACTAGTTGAATTTTCCACGGCCTGAACTTATGTTTTTTCAAAATTTTAAAAACTACATGATATGGAACGTCAGTATCGCGTGAAACTTGCCTTATCGAAGTATTAGGATTTTTACTTCTGAAATGTGCTAATATTATGTCTTCATTCGGAAATTCTCTGTACATTTTGTCTACGCCTAGGAATGCTGGAAAAGCTGCCGTGAGTTCGCAATTTTTCTTCTAATTTGGCAAATGTGCGAGGATGTGGCTGTCGACTATTTGGGTAGCGATCACTATACATTTCAGCTACCCGTGCTGAATTTCTATGACACAAAAAAAATACTTCTAACGTGTTCACACGCTCATCATTTGAATATGCATCCATTTTTGACGCAACTACAACGCGCACATGTACTTTGACAGTTAAATAAACAATTGCTGTTTTGTTGCATTTTGCTCATGGCCTTATACGATTAGCTTCAAATTAACTTCAAATCGTTTCGTTATAATATTAATTTATGGTTTTATAATTTTTTTTTTGTCAAATAACTTAACGATTATTCATATTTCACCAATTATTAACTTTCCTCGTATACATAGTTTAGTTGATAATAGTTTGCTAATGGCATCCTAGCATTAGCCTCAAATAAGTTACTGCTAGATGATTTTAACTTGACATAGATTAGTGAAATGCCCAGTGGTCAGAGAAAAGTCAGAACAATAGAGCTGACGTTTCAAAAAATATACTTATTGTTAGTATTAGTTTTGATCGCATAGAATATTTTAAACATAAATATCTCGTCAATTAATAACTTTAAGCCTATAAATGTTTAATAGTTTTTTATAGGCAATTAAATCATATATTGATTTATTTCATAAAATATAGGGTGTTCCATAAGAAAAGTAAAAGACGACTCAATTTGCGGTTAAACCCGAAGTTGATTTTACGAGTTTGTACTCCTAAAATACCTGAAATCTGTAGCTGCGACACTTAAAATATTTCCTATTGTTTTCAACATTCCTGTAATTTCACTGGCCCTGAATTTACAATCACCCTGTATAAATATTTCAAAATTTTATTTATTTATTTAAATTAACTGTTGAAGAGAAGTAAAAAAATCAAGCGAAAAAATAAAACTAGTATGTGTAATAGTTATACCAAAACTCTTGCACGTCTTATATCTACCATCGTCGGAAGATTTATTTTGTGCTTTGAATAACAAACAAAAGTATGCAAACCATAATTTAAAATCTAAATTATAAAATTACATATTGAAACCTTATAATTATTGTTCTCTCCTTCTTTATTTATGCATTAGGTGGCTTCAGATAGTGAATTTGTGAATGAATATTTTGATGTCTGCTACAACTAAAAACTTACCAAACCCAACATCCCATTGTTGACTAAAATTATGCAAAACTGTTTTCATACACTGCCAATAAAATTAGGGGAACACTTTTTTCAAACCTGTAACTTTTTAAATAAGAGGTCAAGGAAAATCAAATTCGGTATACTTCAACTGCATATATTTAACTAAAGAAAATTACAAAAACAATTTTACAACTTTTACTTACTTCTAAGTTACACTTAAAAATGTAAATTAATAACGATAAACAAAATGGAAATAACTGTCATAGTATCGATGAGAGTAGAGTTTTCTGTGGATTGGTGATGTTTAATACCGTGTATGCCCTCCACGAGCACGGATCACTTCTTCACACCTGCGTGGCATGCTTCGCACTAGTCTGCGAAGATATTCGTGGGGATGCTTTCCCATTCCCCAATCAGGGTTTGTGTCAGTTCCTGTATGGTTAGTAGTAGATTAGGGCGCTTGCGAACGCGTCGGTCAAGCAGATCCCACACGTGTTCAGGTCATGACCTAACGCTGGCCTGACTCCACGTTCTTGTAAAAAATTTCTGGTGTTGCCGGCGGAGGATTATTCTGCATTAGGATGAAATTGGGACCGACACCATATGCAGCAGGCACCACATGGTCCTCCAAGACATTTTCGATGTAATTCATTGCATTTAGTTTATTAGGAACCACAACAAGATCAGTTCTGTTGTCTACGCCGATTCCAGCACAAACTATCACAGATTCAAGACCAAATCTATCCACTTCCTGTGTAGTAGCGACTGAGTAGCGTTCACCATGACGTCTATATACACGTACTCGACCGTCGCAACGAGTTAAGCAAAATCTGTTTATAAACAGCACAGGCGTCCAGTGACGAAGTTGCCAATGTCTGTGATCCAGAGCAAACCACATTCACGCTGCTTTGTGATGTTGCGTAAGGCATGGTGCGCGGACAAGTCTTCTTGGATTCAAATTCACTTCTTTTAATCTGTTAAATGTTGATCAGAAATTTCTATTCCATGCGCTCGTCGTAGGTCGTTTAGGAGGTCCATTGCTGTGGCAATACGCTTACCCAAAGAGGAAAGGACAAGAAATCGGTCTTGATTTTGAGTTGTTTTTCGATTTCGACCTTGTCCAGCTCTTCTAACATATAGACCAGTCGACATGTCGAATAGAGTTGCCATGCTGAATAAGGACGACAGCACGAGCAACTTGCACTTCACTAAGATGCCTCATTTTACTTCTAATCAACGAAGATTGACAATTGAATTTATCTGTCATCTTTAGAAGGCTTTCATACGTCAATTCAAAGCATACTTGACATTTTTTCCATTTTGTTTTGCGTTATTAATTTACATTTTTAATTGTAACTTAGAAGTAACTAAGAATTGTAAAATTGTTTTTGTAATTCTCTTTAGTTAAATATCTGCCGTTGAAGCATACCAAATTTGATTTGCCTAGAATAATTATTTAAAAAGTAACAGGTTTTGAAAAAAGTGTTTCCCTAATTTTTTTGAGCAGTGCATGTTATATACAGGATGTTAAGAAAATAACTTTAAACAATGATCTGGGTGACGGTAGAAATGAAAGCAAGGAACAAATACACATACGTGCGACACTCAATTATTTGCAAGATATGTAATTTTGAAATTTGATCAAGCATGGTTTATTAATTAACTCGTGAAGTAAATAAAACCCCATCTATTATTATTATTATTGCAAGCACTAGTAAGACCTAAGTACATCGGATATTTCCATGCATCTCTAAGCCAAATATCGTATGCCTTTACTGCTTTGTTTATGGACAATAACCACGACATAGTGACATTTCAGTTATTTATTACTGAGTAACTAGAATTTAGCCTTTCAATTATTCAGACATAGTCCATCTCATCCAACGTTTCGAGAAATCCATCGTAGGCTTAAAGAATTCAGATATTGTACAATCTGCTCATGAAACTTTGAAGACACTATTTTGGACGCTGTCGAAAATAATTCTCGTGTTAGTTAGCAGGCGAAAAAGTAAAACTTTAGCGTAAATCATGTATGTTTTTGGGAAAATCTTAAGGTCTTAATGCTATACGTAAGTCCTATAAAAGGAACACTATCGACGATTACAATTTACCAAATGGCTGAAAGACGAAAATTGTATTTACAGACAAAGCCTGCTTTACACCTGATGACGTTTTTTATTTTTATAATTTGCAGGAATGTACAGATGAAAATTGACAATTTTGGTGTTCCATTAATGTTTGAAAGTATATTGCAGGTGATTACTTTTAAAACCATTTCATTCGTTGTATTGTTTAGATAATGAATTAACTTAATTTTTTTACGAGAAAAATTAAATGAGATACTATGTGTGTCATTAAATGTTACTCCAGGCATGTGTTTAGGCATGATGGAAATTTAGTCCGCTTTTTCATATACAGGATGTCCCCGCTGGCGCGGTTTCTTTGATAATTTGTTTATTTTACAGTATAGAGAAAAAAGTTTCAAATAAAAGTTGTCCCTATTTATACGATGCATAGCCAGAAAATATTTTCAAATATACAGGGTGACCCAATTATAGAAAAAGCGTATACTATGTTTTTCCTGTATTATTTCCAATTTATATTTTGTTTTTCTTGGATATTTCGCTGAATCTTAATTTTAGGCCACATGAGTTTTAGTACTTTTCTACTCACAATTACATCCTTTTTCAGAATTTGTAAAAAAAAGGCCATGTTCCATTAAAAAAAAATTACCTTTGTATGACCTTCAAACGTTCTCCTTGGTGAACGACTGCATAATCATCAGATAGGAAACTTCTTGTAGTAAAACTTTTACTTGAAACTTTTTTTCATAAAACTGACTGCTTCCAAATTTTTCGGGAGGTCACCGCAAATGGACCACCCGGTATAATAGAATTTTCGAGAATTGTAATTACTATTTTTTTAATTGTTTGTAGATTGTACAGATTTGGGAAGTATGTCGGTAAATGAGAAGGTAGCGAGGAGCGTTGCATTGGAACAGGCCTACGTGCATGACGTTTACGAACTCTTCTGCGACAATCCGAAGAGCAAACCTTGGCCACGAGTCCAACATTTCCTCGAGACCTTAGAGCCGGGTTCATTGGTGTGCGATGTCGGCTGCGGCAACGGCAAGTACCTGAACATCAATTCGACCATATTCAACATGGGTGGTGATAAGTGCATTCGATTGAGTGAAATTGCTAGAGAAAAAGACAATGAGGTAAGATTTATGAAAATTCTATGTAAAAGTTGGAGCTAACAAATATTAACTATAAAGTTTCCACTTCCGTTTGATTAAACGATTAAATGGTTAAAAATGTTATTATTGAAAAGCGATATCGGAAAGAAATTATTATGAGCTATCGCTATAATTACAAAACATTCAAATATAGCAACGTTTCAATAATAAAAAAGAATTGAAAAAAACATATCGATGAAACTAGAACAAATTAATTAATCAATTACTTATTTAAAAAATGGCAATACGTTTACTTTAGACATACGAATCATTAATATCTACAAAAACAAGAATAGAAAAATACAGATGATCGCTATTGTAATAATAAATGAAAAGCATTTTTTCTTGTAATTTATCATATAATAGTTCCCCATACCATGCAGATATTATAGAAGTTTATCGATTTTTGGACCAGGTCTTAGTGTTCGACAATTTATCATTGCCATTCCGCGACGAGAGCCTAGACGCCGTCCTTTCGATCGCAGTCGTTCACCATTTCGCCACGACGGAGAGGCGGGTATGCGCATTACGAGAACTTGCTAGAGTGTTGAGGATCGGCGGCCGTCTCATCATTTCCGTGTGGGCGATGGAGCAGAGCCACAGAAAATTCGAATCGCAGGACGTGCTCGTACCGTGGCACCGCTCCCAGCATCTCACCAACACGCCCTCCGTGGACCTAACATCGACAACGAATACGTCCGAAGACGACGCACCGCCGCACTATCACGCCTACTCGCAGTCTGATACCGATTCGTATAAGTCTAACGGCAAGTAAGTATCAATCAAACTAATATAAAAGAAATTTGAATAAAATGAAATGGGGTTAATGTAATGCCTTGTTAATTTGGCTGGATTTTATGAAATGAGTTGAATTTTCTTTACTCTGATTTACTATACTCTACCAAAATTTTGTTATAAGCTTTGACATATACACATCTAGTATAATATCTTTATTTATTGGTTCGCATACAGAGGTTAAATTAATTTGATATAAACTGAAGACAAAACTTTATACCGGGTGTTAAAAAAGGTTGTCGGATATTTTACCCAACAATCTTACGGGTGGAAATAAACAAAAAAGTCTTCGTCAACATGGGTCCGCAATTCAACTGTTTTTGACATATCGTCGATTGCATATTTTAAAATAAAAAAATTCATTTTTTGGTTTTGAGAATAGTTCCTTTTGTCAAACAACTGATTGTGACTTAAAATTAGTTCTGTCAGACATGACTCATCAGATTATTTATCATTTACGTCAATTTTTTAAATAACCATTTGTTTAATTTACATTGCGATCAGAATTTCAGTTTTGAAAATTTTTATCCTATTAAAACAATATGAAATCGACTATATGTCAAAAACAGTTGAATTGCGGACCCATGTTGACTAAGACTTTTTCGTTTATTTCTACCAGTACTATAATTGGGTAAAATATCCGACAACCTTTTTAACACCCTGTATAACAATGTTTTCGTATAATAAATAGAGCCACGCTGGGGCATTTTTTTAACTGCGGCATGTACGTTATCTGTTAAAATTTAAATTTTGTTTGACTAGATACAATCTTGACTGTTTTGATTTGTATTCAACTACAAAGACTTAAAAAAGGGTCGCATTTGTCCCACTGTGCTCCGACTCAGGGTAGACTGAAACAGTGCTGGAATACTTCGAGACAGGACTGATGTACTTTGGGGCATATAAAAAAAAAGGAAAAATTGAGCACACTAGATGATGTATTCCAACTGTGAAATTTTTTTTAAAGAAAAATATTAAAACAGGTGTTTGTCAATCAAAATTAAAAAAATAATTTTACCTAATATTATATATATATATATATATATGTATATATTAATAAATATTAAATCTAACATTAAACAGAATTCGCGAAGTCCCTGCAATGTTGATTGGTACGATGTCCAGTGCGTTTGGTAAAACGAATTTCAAGTTTTTCTAAAGAAAATAATTTTGTATTCATTTGTAATGGTACTACGGGAAATGAGTTCAGGGCATCCTGGTTCAAGACATGGAAGTTGTACTTCTTTCTTGTCAGCTCTGCTCAAACATACATATATCAGAATCTAAAGTTTAAGCTTTATCAATTATTTTTTAATCATCCGATTTTTTAAACGATGAGGATAACCAGCTAGTTTGTTTCACTGTAACTTGTGTTGTCTTCTTCACTGCCCTATTGTCTTATGTAAACGCCTTCTTTCGCTTTCTAACATGGCGTTACAACACTGGCGTAACCGGCTTATTCATTTCCGTTTTCACGCGCTTTATAATGGATAGAGAATCTTTTTCATGACAACTTCGTTTTTAACTTTTTTTTGCTTTCCTTAATTCTTTTTCTTCTGTAAGCCGCTTCTACTCCTTTTTTGTTCTATTCTCTCCTTACCTGGAGTGCCTGTATGAACATGTAACCAGACGTATTTCGATTTCCTCTGATTTTTTCTAGGGGAATATTATCTAAATAAATTTGACAAACTCTGTGTTACCTATTCTTTTCATTGCCTTCAGTAACAGGTTGAGTACGACTCTCTCAAATATTCTTCAGTATAAACTTGAAAATTCACAGATCAAAGACGCATGCTCTTGAAAACTTTTATAATATTTAATAGACAAATGAGAGGTTTTGATGGGAGACGATAATCAAATGCTGTTTTTCAATCCTTAGACGGATCAAATGTTCAATGTCCAGTAGCTGCATCCTGTAGGTGCAATTTGTAGGACAATAATTGATATTGGTTGAAAAATGTGCCAAATGTGTCCTTTTTAGAACATGACAAAGATCTTAAAGATGATGATGGCAGCGCCACTACCGATATGAATATTTGTAAATAACTTAAGAACGTTTCGGTTTCAATAAAAGACGCTTTAACTTTTCTGTAAATTTCAGATTCATTTAAATTAATAAAACGGACAGATTCCATTAAAAAAAATCGATTTCAATAAACAATACCTAGAATTTCTAAAGTAAAGTAGGAAATTGGAGAGAGGAGAGGGAGAAAGGTTCTTAGGACTTCACTGTTCTAATTACAAACAACCTATCATTGAATATTTTAATTCTATTCTCTAAGATATAGAATGTAAAGCCAAAGATTATGTCTCTCGAAAATCCCGTGAGGTGCAAGTTTTTTGTTAATCGTTCTTCAAAAAATCTGAAAATTTTTCGTTACATCCACAATATATTATATTTACGTCAACTTTTTATAAATATTCTCAAACTGTCAATTTAAGGTTGCCGTATACCTCGGCGGAAATTTTAACGTCTTCGCTGCGGGTGACGGGGGATAGAGCTCGGAGGAGTGGCGTATCTTTATCCCAATCAACTTTTTTTTTAATCATATGTTTCAGATCCCCGATCATACAAATTTCAATTTTTAATGGATTATTTCTTTATTGTTGAAAATAGAAGAAAAATGTATTAGAGATTATTGATTAGAATAAAATTCTGCAGGCGCGGACGTATCCAATTTTTCAAAATTAATTTTTTTTTGTGATTTAGTTTACTTACGAAATTAAAAAAAACATTAGGTCGGGACCTACAGAGTAAACTTATAAACACATTTTATATAAATCATTTTTCACAAAATCTTAAATTACAGCCATAATTTATAAAATTCTTTAAACGCAGCTATACGGCAACCTTAAAGGCAACTTTTAGACAACATATTCTGCTCACTTTAATATCTTATCGTTTGTATGGTATATTAATTAAACTTTTACCCATTTTATCATGCATTTATTTTATACTTTATATCATTATTTTCTTATTATTCCGGTCTACTCATTGGACGTTCTATATGTGCTTACCGAAAGCAGAAATACTATTCTCAAATTATAATTCTGGGTTTTACTATGGTAATATGGATATCTTTTATTAATTAATGACTGTCAGCAATTCAGGTTATTTTATGTTTAAAGTTTGTACTAATCACAAGCATATTTGCTACAACTTCAAATTACAGTTGATAAATCAGCAATACATTTTTATATTTTGGACATAATAATGCTGATATAAAAAATTACAGTTGTTTGTAGGCTATTCAGAAAATGCACACATTTGCATCTTTTATGAATTTATAGCGTTGGACTGATAAGACCAATTCAAACTTGTTAATTTTTTATTTAAATTTCTAAAGAACAAGTTACATCAAGTTTATTATCATATTTTGTATTAGTTTCGACTAATATGGTCATAGTTTCTGTCCAAAATATTTAAAATTTTTAGTTTTTCATAACGAAAACACTTCATCATTCTTATTACAACTCCAGTTTGTTGAATAATTATTAGTCCTTAAACTTGAACTTAAATTAAACATGAAAATATATAATAAATAAAAATGATATAATTTCTAAAATATCAGTAGCTGCACCTGATTATAGAGGCAGGATTATTAAAATTAACTTCATACTTTCAAAACAGTGTCTGACAATTAACACGTTTCTCACGATATCTTCGGATAGGTAAAAGATGACGATACCCGGTTTTCGTTGATTTGTTGGTAATTTAGCCTACATTTTTAATCTGCAGTCAACAATGTATGTTTCCACTTAGTATTTTCGATAAAAAATTAAATTTTTGAAAAATTCAAACAACGCCCTCTAGCATGCATGTCACTTATTAGATTAGTTTAAATTTGTACGCACTAGATTGGAGAAGTAATGCTGTTTCCAACGAGACTTAGTTTGCAAAATTCGGTTCGACAAAACCGTAGTTATAAGCGTTCCTTCAAAACAAAGTTTCCCCTGCTCTCCTTTACCCCTTATTTGGCAAAATACAAAAAATTTGTCCGGTGCAAAATATGCGGAATTTTTAGAAGATTTGCATATTGTGATAGACCTTAAATTGATAAATTTTATATAAAATAAGAATTTAAATTGTTGGTGTACAGTTACGCCATCTAGCGGTCATCCTAGACTTTCCTAAATAATTTCCAGATATTTCTTGGCGCCACTTTAGTCAGTGATATTTTTTCCCGAAGCTGTACTACAAACAGTTCCAGTTCATTCATCCAGTTTCGTTATCTTAAAGAATATTAACGCGAAGTTTCAAGCATACTTTACCATAAAATATTTTTTACAAACCTTTCCGCACCGTTTTACCCTTAGCGATTGAATTCTAAACCATTCATTCATAATTATGGTAAAGAACATTAATATCAAGTAAATACGATAAAATAAACAGCCTCTCCAACTTCAAATTTACATCCTTAGAAACTTGGGCAGGATGACGTGTTAGTCGGGACAAACCCTATTATACACAGGGCGCGTCTAAAAATTTGGCATATGTAGATTATAGATGGAAACACATTTTTATAAAAATTTTTGAAAGCTACTTCAAATTGCTATTCATCTTTATTTTTATCTGTCGTTTGTTTTATGAACAATTGGCTTAAATGCAAAATTTCCACATTCGACTTGCTGGTAGTACAGCATCCTGTTGTGAAACTCTTCTCCCCCTCGTTGAAGTATTTCTACTGAAATTCTGTTCTTCCATATTTGAATGTTACCAAATTACGTCGTATATATCTTGCTTTTTAGGTAACCTCATAAAAATGAATCCAATGGCATCAGATCTTGAAACCTAAGAGGTCTCTTTATTGAATCCAGATGTCCTATCCGTGTATGGGAATACTCTTTCATTGGGATATCATACTGCGACAAAATAGTGTGGAAGAGCGTCATCCTATTCAAAAGTTATTTGCAGATCTCCAAATTCACGAGCATTTTCCTCTAGTTTCCAAAATTTCAATAGCATGCTGTAACGTTTTTAACGACAAACCTGACACCTTGAAAATACAGACCCGATTCTGTGGTTCACATTCACTTGTTCTAGAAATTATGTACGAGTCTCATGCTACATGTGCCGATTCTTATTGTTCCAACATCTTACATTTTGAGTCAATGCGACTTGTTGACTCTATTGTCATAAAATAAATTGACACTTTGAATTAATACATGATACATAAAAAGTTTGAAGATTTGAAGTATTTCACCAGTGAATAAATGTCAGTCTAGACGCGCATTGCATACAGATGACGTAGTAACAAAATCTCAAAAGATATTTCATTTATTTCGAAGATGATGTTGATGTTAATTCTCACAGTTTTTTTTATTTCAGAAGCAAATTTGGTAGTAAGAAACGTGGAAAGACGCGCAACAGAGGCCGTTCAATCGACCCCAAAAAGAACTCCTCTCCAAGCAGTTCAAGCCTAAGCAGTCCCAACGAAACCTGTTACAGTTTCGTTCGCAGAGCCATCCAAAAATTAGCCGGCACCGGCAAACGTGTCGGAGTTCATAGACCCTGGTTCCTCGATAGTTGGACCAATTGCACCAAAGAAGTACCGCCAAAGCGATACGATCCGGATGGATGCGAACAGTGCTTCTGTGAAAACGTCCAAGACATTCCCATTGAATTAAGACGCGTAGATGACGACGATGTGCCGCAGAGACGTCAAACATTTCCATCGTCGCTGATTTTCAACGATGTGTACAGCAATTTGAAATCGAGAAGTATGACGAATATAAAAACAGCCGATGGAAATGAGATAACGCGATCTAAGTCAAACATTCATAATATAATCGATAGTAAAACGGAAATAGTACCGGAAACAACGATTCTTCCTAACAATAATAAGATATCTACAATAAATACTCTTAATAAGCCTAAATTAGTTAAGCAAAAGAAATCCATATGTGAAGAAGATGCTGATGAGGCATTAGATGAACCAACCGAAATGAAACAAGTGAGTAATCATACTGAAATAAGATCGATGAGTACTAGAAGAAATGTTTTTAAACAGAGATCATTAAATGAAGAATTGATGTCCACAGATAGATTACAAGAGAAGGAAAAAGTTCGCCAAAATATACAAAAGCAAACATCACTTAACGAAGATCTAATCTGCCCTAGGCATCACACCTTTGATTCGATTAAAGATAGTTTATTTTCACAGCATCAACAGCTAAGAAATTACACTTGATTAAAACTGGTTTCACTAAAAAGATTAAAAATTCCACCACGAACATCGAGAAAGTGGCCGGAGGTTCACTTAAAAACGGATTCGTAAAGATGTTCCAAAATTGGACCAGTTCTGAATTGATTTCCCCGACAATTCCTGAAGATGACAACCTATTAACGCCGAAAAAGGTTATTGTCATCGAAAAGAAAACAGAGTGTGAACGACGGCATTCAAAAGAAGACGGTTCAGATTCGTCAAAGGACAGTAGTCTTCAGAGTGACACGAGTGTTGATTCTGAGGACAGTTTTGCTTCAGTTATATTCGTTCCAAAATGCGATCCTATTTCACCTTCGTTGAGTCCGGGACCTACATCGCCTCGTTTGAGTACATCTTCCGTCCCGAACTCGCCTAGGATAAAACAATCATCATGCCCTACAAGTCCTAGAATCAAACAGATGCCTTTGAGCGTGTATCCGTTAACTAAACAACTTAGTTCTCCCAAACCGACGATTAGTAAATTTTCAGAAGTTACATCACCAACAGATATAAATAATAAGAGTAACAAGAACGACGTGTCCTCTAATAAATCGCACGAACCAGTTAAAGATAAGAAATTCATAGAAAGTTTAGCAAAAAAATACGCCGTTCAACAAATTCCTAAATTTAAGAAAACCCCATTGAATAGCGGCGAAAAGGAAGTTGAAAAAAATGGGCAATCACAAAAGAACAAAGAAGAAACATTGAAGGAAATTAGGGAATTGTTAAGTAAAAAAGCTAACTTCGGTATGAAGTCGACGCGTGCAAACTTTCCTATAGTTCGAAGAGCTTCTGTTAGTAATGGTAAATCCATAGCAAAACCCCTGCCTAAACTATTATGCTTGGAATTGTTCAATCCGGAAACCGACGATAAAGACAGTGATTCAAGCGCCGTATCATCACCGGATTCTGTAGATAGTGTAATAAGTATAAGCCAAGAGAAATCGCCTACAACTACAAAATCGCCTAATAGTTCGAAATTTAGTTTTTCCGAAAACGAAACGGAAAATAGTAAATCAAAAACCACTCTATTAGAAGCAGCCGCTGAAGTCGCGAATAGCTTAGACGAAGCCGTAGACAAAGTGATAAAATCTAGCCCGCGCGCACGCAGAAGGGAAATTAAAACTGGTGAAGTGATATCGGTAATGCAAAGACAATACTCTTCGGAAACCACTCCCTACTTAGCGATGTAGAAATTGAAAACTCGTGGAACGACGAATGTCATAAACATCTGACCGACTTCGCCGACAGATTAAGTGAGAAACTTCTGCAGGAGATCGATCAGTACCAAGAACAAACTAAGAAAAGCTACCAGCATCATATAAACGATGACCCGTATATCAATCGTTTAAGTCAGGAATTGAGTGACCTATCGAAGTTGAGTGCGGAGATCCAACGACAGAACGAATATCTGTCCAAGTTGAGTGCTAGTGATAAACTGTTTACGTTGAACATTTCGTCGCCCACGGTGACGACATCATGTAAAAAATGCGAAACATCACCGTGTCGTTGTCATCACAATAATAACAACAAAACAATATTGAGAAAGGACATTCAACAAGCGCCGCAAACTAAAACTAGTGGCGAATACAAAATAAAGACTGAGGAACAAGATTCGCTTTATGTAGATAGATACAACGCAGTAGACCACGCAAATATAGAAATTATAGGTAAGAAATTTCTCATGTAGTACATTTATTATTTCGTGATTACCTATGATGAACTGTAACTAAACAATATAATTTTCATCGACATGTATTTCTGCTAAAATATAATTTAAGATATAGTTACAACACGCATGACCAACACTTTAATAATGCATTCAAGGAATATATTGAAGCATAAATTGTTGAACTAGAAACTGAACTGATTTGGAAAAAAATCTCATATGTACAGAAATTTGACAATTATTTTCTGGAAACAACATTAAAAATGAACCCGTAAGTATCGCCTTACAGGCTGTGTACTTAAGGAAGATCTCGATTATTATACAAGATACATTATAAGTTTTAATTTGGCAAAGTTGTTAAATTTTGGTGTAAATTATAATCTAATAAAAAATCTTAAAAATAAATTCAGGGCCTACTCAGTTATACCGGAAAAATAATTTCCTGCTTTTAATTTTTTAAATTTCTATCATTTTGAAAAATAAAAAGCACTTATTTATTATTTCAACATTTCGGATATGCTGAACCATATTCAAATTCATTTTGTTTTTACTAGAAACGTATTTCATTTATTTATCTTCTAAGTAGCTTATCTACTTCTAGTTGTTGTTTTTCAATGTCCTATCTGTGTTATATGGTTAAAATCAACATTGTTATATTTAAACCTACAGTAATTTAAAACAGCCTGTACATGCTTTCATCTGGTTCAGAAAATTTTGAAAGACTGAATAATTTGATATCAATATCAGCGAAACATCAATTACACATTTCTTCACAACTATCTCCGGAGAGCTTTGTTGCAACAAGATATTAAATTTACTCATTCAAGTAAAAATGTTCTTGAGAAATTTAAAAAATAAGCTAATTAAATAAGTTACCGCAGTATTTAATAGAAATTGCCATATTAGCACTTTCCATGAATTGCTGGTGAATGTGGATATTCGTACGACAAGCCTAGAAGCCAAGAAGTTAACTTACAGCTACTTACAGTATAAAGAAAATTATTATAGTCACTTTAATTTCTATTCTTGTTGCTTCTATTAGGTCAGCTTCTGGAGCTCTGCAAATGTACGCATCGCTTATGATACTTCACAAAAAAGTCTCTCCTCGGATATTCTTATTGATACAGCGACTCCGAATGTAAATTGACAATAAATATCCGCATTTAGGTTAATTAAATCTTTCAGCTACATTGCCTTTTAATTAGAATTTGAAATCGTCATAAATTAGCCTTTCACTGGGAACATTTTTAATAATTTAGTAAAATTGGACCACACTAGGGTGTAATTGGATAAAAACATACAATAGTTCTAAATTTCTACTTTTTTAATAAAGTCTAGTTGATTTTAACAATCATCATGTTAGAAAACCAGCAGACCCTTAAAGTGCTGTTTAGATCTCCAATTATTTGTAGGATTATTTAAAATCAAAAGTTTAATCACATACCTACATAATTATATAAAGTTAATCTAGAGTTTTTTGAAATGCTTAAGAAGAATATCTCCACGAGTTTGAATATTGTTAAGGGAGTCGAGGATGGCATTGAACATTTTATTTAAATTAATATTTTAATTCCTTGGCTTTATAGATACGAGTACAGTAGATAATAAAGTTCAGTTCTCCAATCTTCCAATGAACTGTATTTAAAAATTTTATTATGTGATGTATCAAAATATAGATGTTATCACTCAAAAAACGAAAGCTAAGAATTCAATGTGACGTCATAAATTAAAATCGACGCTTTTCAACAATTTTCCAATAATACAATTAATAATGATTTCTTATGTTTATTCCATTATTTAAGAGCTTACCATATATAAAATACAAACGTTAGAACAGTATTTATGTAGTCGCGTTTATGTTAGGTAAAGTTATTGATTGGCATGTGGACCTATTCTGCTATCGTTATTATTGTTTTTCTAACTAATAGATAAAGTTGTTGAATCAGTTGTACAACACTGCATTATGTGGCCTCTCTAGCACACCGTCACTATATTTTTTATAAAATAAATACTAAGCTGTACTGATACGATCTCAAAAACAACATTAGAAACATTTAGAAGCTCAATATTACATACGGGGACGATCCCGAAGTAAAATAGCCTAAAAATAGGAGAGAAAAGTTATACTAAACACTGATTACTGTTTAACATAACATTTCTGTATAGAAACGCACTTTAGCAACTTATTCGCATCTCTATGATTTCATAAAAAATTTCTTCAGATATGTCTTCAAAATGCGCTACAAATCACGTTTGAAATCAGTTCTCATAGTTACATTTCTTTATCAAAGTCTGTCTTCAACTCAAAAAAATATTAAATAACCACGAAGTTTTCCAACACATCTTACATATGTAGATGTTTGCAACTCAACAACAACTGGGGCCTCTAACACAAACATTACAATTGCAACAATTACAGATAAACATTTTATATTTGTAATAATTCCGTAAAACAAAATATATTGTATGCACAAGTTCTCAATTTGTAACCAAGTTGTCTGCAGTTATAGATGCGTTCTATAACACAAATTGGACAATTATACAGTGCGTTTTTTAACTGTTGCTATAGGGAATTGCATGGTAAAAATTCATTTTTGAAACAAAGATAGAAAATTCTTTAAACTATCGGATAGATTACATGTTCTAAACTGTAAAAGTTTTGAAAAAAAAAAAGTTTGTGTAAAAGTGTTTTTTGCCACTATCAAGCGGACTGTGTTTTAAAAACTAAAAGCGAAAGCACCTTATGACTAAATTAGCTTTTGAAAGATAGAACATGTAAACATTTATTTATAAAAAAACAAAACGTAGAAACCATTAAAGCACAAATAAATCAACAAATTAACAATGATTATCAGTAATTATCAAAGGAATTGTTCAAAGTGTTTTCGTTCGACTGCTAGACAGTGTTTTGTAAAGTTCCACTGTAATGGAATTATAAGCTTCAGTTATTCTTGCCCTTAGTTCCTCCGCAGTTTCTGGTTGACCTCTTATGAGGTCGTAAACTTGTGTTCCTAAATGTCCCCATAAGAAAAAATCGAGTGGTGTTAGATCAGGACTTCGAACCGGCCAATGGAACGGTCCATATTGGCCAATCGAACTATGAAATGTTTTCGTTTAAAAACTCTCTGACGATGGGAGCAGAATGGGCTGATTCTCCATCCTGTTAAAATATTATTGCTCCGTTGCATCTCAAAGCATCCACCTGCACCTACCTCCATTTGAAGAAAAATGGTTCAAATTTCCGTCAATAAAAAATGGACCTACTGATTCCCTAAAATTCCAACCCACACGTTAACTTTAACACGATATTGCGTATGTGTTTCTTGTGTTGTGTAGGGATTTTCTCTTGCCCAAACCTGTATGTTTTGTTTGTTAACTTTGCCATTTAATGTGAACGAACTCTCATTAAAACATAGAATATTATTTAAAATATTTCGATTTTCATTAATTTTTTTCATTCAAAAATTCACGGAATTCCATTCTTGGAAAGTAATCAGAAAGTATATTGCAGGTGATTACTTTTAAAACCATTTCATTCGTTGTATTGTTTAGATAATGAATTAACTTAATTTTTTTACGAGAAAAATTAAATGAGATACTATGTGTGTCATTAAATGTTACTCCAGGCATGTGTTTAGGCATGATGGAAATTTAGTCCGCTTTTTCATATACAGGATGTCCCCGCTGGCGCGGTTTCTTTGATAATTTGTTTATTTTACAGTATAGAGAACAAAGTTTCAAATAAAAGTTGTCCCTATTTATACGATGCATAGCCAGAAAATATTTTCAAATATACAGGGTGACCCAATTATAGAAAAAGCGTATACTATGTTTTTCCTGTATTATTTCCAATTTATATTTTGTTTTTCTTGGATATTTCGCTGAATCTTAATTTTAGGCCACATGAGTTTTAGTACTTTTCTACTCACAATTACATCCTTTTTCAGAATTTGTAAAAAAAAGGCCATGTTCCATTAAAAAAATTACCTTTGTATGACCTTCAAACGTTCTCCTTGGTGAACGACTGCATAATCATCAGATAGGAAACTTCTTGTAGTAAAACTTTTACTTGAAACTTTTTTTCATAAAACTGACTGCTTCCAAATTTTTCGGGAGGTC
The DNA here is from genome assembly GCA_023690525.1 of Holotrichia oblita. Lineage (NCBI taxonomy): Eukaryota > Metazoa > Arthropoda > Insecta > Coleoptera > Scarabaeidae > Holotrichia > Holotrichia oblita. The sequence goes on along the minus strand of CM043018.1, from coordinate 104,932,207 downwards.
ACCGCCAATGGACCACCCGGTATAATAGAATTTTCGAGAATTGTAATTACTATTTTTTTAATTGTTTGTAGATTGTACAGATTTGGGAAGTATGTCGGTAAATGAGAAGGTAGCGAGGAGCGTTGCATTGGAACAGGCCTACGTGCATGACGTTTACGAACTCTTCTGCGACAATCCGAAGAGCAAACCTTGGCCACGAGTCCAACATTTCCTCGAGACCTTAGAGCCGGGTTCATTGGTGTGCGATGTCGGCTGCGGCAACGGCAAGTACCTGAACATCAATTCGACCATATTCAACATGGGTGGTGATAAGTGCATTCGATTGAGTGAAATTGCTAGAGAAAAAGATAATGAGGTAAGATTTATGCAAATTCTATACAAAAGTTGGAGCTAACAAATATTAACTATAAAGTTTCCACTTCCGTTTGATTAAACGATTAAATGGTTAAAAATGTTATTATTGAAAAGCGATATCGGAAAGAAATTATTATGAGCTATCGCTATAATTACAAAACATTCAAATATAGCAACGTTTCAATAATAAAAAAGAATTGAAAAAAACATATCGATGAAACTAGAACAAATTAATTAATCAATTACTTATTTAAAAAATGGCAATACGTTTACTTTAGACATACGAATCATTAATATCTACAAAAACAAGAATAGAAAAATACAGATGATCGCTATTGTAATAATAAATGAAAAGCATTTTTTCTTGTAATTTATCATATAATAGTTCCCCATACCATGCAGATATTATAGAAGTTTATCGATTTTTGGACCAGGTCTTAGTGTTCGACAATTTATCATTGCCATTCCGCGACGAGAGCCTAGACGCCGTCCTTTCGATCGCAGTCGTTCACCATTTCGCCACGACGGAGAGGCGGGTATGCGCATTACGAGAACTTGCTAGAGTGTTGAGGATCGGCGGCCGTCTCATCATTTCCGTGTGGGCGATGGAGCAGAGCCACAGAAAATTCGAATCGCAGGACGTGCTCGTACCGTGGCACCGCTCCCAGCATCTCACCAACACGCCCTCCGTGGACCTAACATCGACAACGAATACGTCCGAAGACGACGCACCGCCGCACTATCACGCCTACTCGCAGTCTGATACCGATTCGTATAAGTCTAACGGCAAGTAAGTATCAATCAAACTAATATAAAAGAAATTTGAATAAAATGAAATGGGGTTAATGTAGTGCCTTGTTAATTTGGCTGGATTTTATGAAATGAGTTGAATTTTCTTTACTCTGATTTACTATACTCTACCAAAATTTTGTTATAAGCTTTGACATATACACATCTAGTATAATATCTTTATTTATTGGTTCGCATACAGAGGTTAAATTAATTTGATATAAACTGAAGACAAAACTTTATACCGGGTGTTAAAAAAAGGTTGCCGGATATTTTACCCAATTATAGTACGGGTGGAAATAAACAAAAAGGTCTTAGTCAACATGGGTCCGCAATTCAACTGTTTTTGACATATCGTCGATTGCATATTTTAAAATAAAAAAAATCATTTTTTGGTTTTGAGAATAGTTCCTTTTGTCAAACAACTGATTGTGACTTAAAATTAGTTCTGTCAGACATGACTCATCAGATTATTTATCATTTACGTCAATTTTTTAAATAACCATTTGTTTAATTTACATTGCGATCAGAATTTCTTTGAAAATTTTTATCCTATTAAAACAATATGAAATCGACTATATGTCAAAAACAGTTGAATTGCGGACCCATGTTGACTAAGACTTTTTTGTTTATTTCCACCAGTACTATAATTGGGTAAAATATCCGACAACCTTTTTAACACCCTGTATAACAATGTCTTCGTATAATAAATAGAGCCACGCTGGGGCATTTTTTTTAACTGCGGCATGTACGTTATCTGTTAAAATTTAAATTTTGTTTGACCAGATACAATCTTGACTGTTTTGATTTGTATTCAACTACAAAGACTTAAAAAAGGGTCGCATTTGTCCCACTGTGCTCCGACTCAGGGTAGACTGAAACAGTGCTGGAATACTTCGAGACAGGACTGATGTACTTTGGGGCATACAAAAAAAAGGAAAAATTGAGCACACTAGATGATGTATTCCAACTGTGAAATGCTTTTAAAGAAAAATATTAAAACAGGTGTTTGTCAATCAAAATTAAAAAAATAATTTTACCTAATATTAAAAAATATTATATATATATATATACATATATATGTATATATTAATAAATATTAAATCTAACATTAAACAGAATTCGCGAAGTCCCTGCAATGTTGATTGGTACGATGTCCAGTGCGTTTGGTAAAACGAATTTCAAGTTTTTCTAAAGAAAATAATTTTGTATTCATTTGTAATGGTACTACGGGAAATGAGTTCAGGGCATCCTGGTTCAAGACATGGAAGTTGTACTTCTTTCTTGTCAGCTCTGCTCAAACATACATATATCAGAATCTAAAGTTTAAGCTTTATCAATTATTTTTTAATCATCCGATTTTTTAAACGATGAGGATAACCAGCTAGTTTGTTTCACTGTAACTTGTGTTGTCTTCTTCACTGCCCTATTGTCTTATGTAAACGCCTTCTTTCGCTTTCTAACATGGCGTTACAACACTGGCGTAACCGGCTTATTCATTTCCGTTTTCACGCGCTTTATAATGGACAGAGAATCTTTTTCATGACAACTTCGTTTTTAACTTTTTTTTTGCTTTCCTTAATTCTTTTTCTTCTGTAAGCCGCTTCTACTCCTTTTTTTGTTCTATTCTCTCCTTACCTGGAGTGCCTGTATGAACATGTAACCAGACGTATTTCGATTTCCTCTGATTTTTTCTAAGGGAATATTATCTAAATAAATTTGACAAAGTCTGTGTTATCTATTCTTTTCATTGCCTTCAGTAACAGGTTGAGTACAACTCTCTCAAATATTCTTCAGTATAAACTTGAAAATTCACAGATCAAAGACGCATGCTCTTGAAAACTCTTATAATATTTAATAGACAAATGAGAGGTTTTGATGGGAGACGAAATTGAGACTTTTTGGATGGGTTGCCCAACTTATATTAATCAAATGCTGTTTTTCAATTCTTAGACGGATCAAATGTTCAATGTCCAGTAGCTGCATCCTGTAGGTGCAATTTGTAGGACAATAATTGATATTGGTTGAAAAATGTGCCAAATGTGTCCTTTTTAGAACATGACAAAGATCTTAAAGATGATGATGGCAGCGCCACTACCGATATGAATATTTGTAAATAACTTAAGAACGTTTCGGTTTCAATAAAAGACGCTTTAACTTTTCTGTAAATTTCAGATTCATTTAAATTAATAAAACGGACAGATTCCATTAAAAAAATCGATTTCAATAAACAATACCTAGAATTTCTAAAGTAAAGTAGGAAATTGGAGAGAGGAGAGGGAGAAAGGTTCTTAGGACTTCACTGTTCTAATTACAAACAACCTATCATTGAATATTTTAATTCTATTCTCTAAGATATAGAATGTAAAGCCAAAGATTATGTCTCTCGAAAATCCCGTGAGGTGCAAGTTTTTTGTTAATCGTTCTTCAAAAAATCTGAAAATTTTTCGTTACATCCACAATATATTATATTTACGTCAACTTTTTATAAATATTCTCAAACTGTCAATTTAAGGTTGCCGTATACCTCGGCGGAAATTTTAACGTCTTCGCTGCGGGTGACGGGGGTAGAGCTCGGAGGAGTGGCGTATCTTTATCCCAATCAACTTTTTTTTTAATCATATGTTTCAGATCCCCGATCATACAAATTTCAATTTTTAATGGATTATTTCTTTATTGTTGAAAATAGAAGAAAAATGTATTAGAGATTATTGATTAGAATAAAATTCTGCAGGCGCGGACGTATCCAATTTTTCAAAATTAATTTTTTTTTGTGATTTAGTTTATTTACGAAATTAAAAAAAACATTAGGTCGGGACCTACAGAGTAAACTTATAAACACATTTTATATAAATCATTTTTCACAAAATCTTAAATTACAGCCATAATTTATAAAATTCTTTAAACGCAGCTATACGGCAATCTTAAAGGCAACTTTTAGACAACATATTCTGCTCACTTTAATATCTTATCGTTTGTATGGTATATTAATTAAACTTTTACCCATTTTATCATGCATTTATTTTATACTTTATATCATTATTTTTCTTATTATTCCGGTCTACTCATTGGACGTTCTATATGTGCTTACCGAAAACAGAAATACTATTCTCAAATTATAATTCTGGGTTTTACTATGGTAATATGGATATCTTTTATTAATTAATGACTGTCAGCAATTCAGGTTATTTTATGTTTAAAGTTTGTACTAATCACAAGCATATTTGCTACAACTTCAAATTACAGTTGATAAATCAGCAATACATTTTTATATTTTGGACATAATAATGCTGATATAAAAAATTACAGTTGAAATTTGTTTGTAGGCTATTCAGAAAATGCACACATTTGGATCTTTTATGAATTTATAGCGTTGGACTGGACCAATTCAAACTTGTTAATTTTTTATTTAAATTTCTAAAGAACAAGTTACATCAAGTTTATTATCATATTTTGTATTAGTTTCGACTAATATGGTCATAGTTTCTGACCAAAATATTTAAAATTTTTAGTTTTTCATAACGAAAACACTTCATCAAACAACTCCAGTTTGTTGAACTTAAACTTGAACTTAAATTAAACATGAAATCATTAAATAAAAATGATTAATTTCTAAAATATCAGTCCACCTGATTTGTTGATTATTAAAATTATTAGTACTTTCAAAACTTGAAATTAAACGTTTTAATATCTTCGGATAGGTAAAAGAAATACCCGGTTTTCGTTGATAAGCCTACAAATCTGCAGTCAAAATGTATGTTTCCATAGTATTTTCGATAAAAAATTAAATTTTTGAAAAATTCAAACAACGCCCTCTAGCATGCATGTCACTTATTAATTAGTTTAAATTTGTACGCACTAGATTGGAGGTAATGCTGTTTCCAACGAGACTTAGTTTGCAAAATTCGGTTCGACAAAACCGTAGTTATAAGCGTTCCTTCAAAACAAAGTTTCCCCTGCTCTCCTTTACCCCTTATTTGGCAAAATACAAAAAATTTGTCCGGTGCAAAATATGCGGAATTTTTAGAAGATTTGCATATTGTGATAGACCTTAAATTGATAAATTTTATATAAAATAAGAATTTAAATTGTTGGTGTACAGTTACGCCATCTAGCGGTCATCCTAGACTTTCCTAAATAATTTCCAGATATTTCTTGGCGCCACTTTAGTCAGTGATATTTTTTCCCGAAGCTGTACTACAAACAGTTCCAGTTCATTCATCCAGTTTCGTTATCTTAAAGAATATTAACGCGAAGTTTCAAGCATACTTTACCATAAAATATTTTTTACAAACCTTTCCGCACCGTTTTACCCTTAGCGATTGAATTCTAAACCATTCATTCATAATTATGGTAAAGAACATTAATATCAAGTAAATACGATAAAATAAACAGCCTCTCCAACTTCAAATTTACATCCTTAGAAACTTGGGCAGGATGACGTGTTAGTCGGGACAAACCCTATTATACACAGGGCGCGTCTAAAAATTTGGCATATGTAGATTATAGATGGAAACACATTTTTATAAAAATTTTTGAAAGCTACTTCAAATTGCTATTCATCTTTATTTTTATCTGTCGTTTGTTTTATGAACAATTGGCTTAAATGCAAAATTTCCACATTCGACTTGCTGGTAGTACAGCATCCTGTTGTGAAACTCTTCTCCCCCTCGTTGAAGTATTTCTACTGAAATTCTGTTCTTCCATATTTGAATGTTACCAAATTACGTCGTATATATCTTGCTTTTTAGGTAACCTCATAAAAATGAATCCAATGGCATCAGATCTTGAAACCTAAGAGGTCTCTTTATTGAATCCAGATGTCCTATCCGTGTATGGGAATACTCATCATTGGGATATCATACTGCGACAAAATAGTGTGGAAGAGCGTCATCCTATTCAAAAGTTATTTGCAGATCTCCAAATTCACGAGCATTTTCCTCTAGTTTCCAAAATTTCAATAGCATGCTGTAACGTTTTTAACGACAAACCTGACACCTTGAAAATACAGACCCGATTCTGTGGTTCACATTCACTTGTTCTAGAAATTATGTACGAGTCTCATGCTACATGTGCCGATTCTTATTGTTCCAACATCTTACATTTTGAGTCAATGCGACTTGTTGACTCTATTGTCATAAAATAAATAGACACTTTGAATTAATACATGATACATAAAAAGTTTGAAGATTTGAAGTATTTCACCAGTGAATAAATGTCAGTCTAGACGCGCATTGCATACAGATGACGTAGTAACAAAATCTCAAAAGATATTTCATTTATTTCGAAGATGATGTTGATGTTAATTCTCACAGTTTTTTTTATTTCAGAAGCAAATTTGGTAGTAAGAAACGTGGAAAGACGCGCAACAGAGGCCGTTCAATCGACCCCAAAAAGAACTCCTCTCCAAGCAGTTCAAGCCTAAGCAGTCCCAACGAAACCTGTTACAGTTTCGTTCGCAGAGCCATCCAAAAATTAGCCGGCACCGGCAAACGTGTCGGAGTTCATAGACCCTGGTTCCTCGATAGTTGGACCAATTGCACCAAAGAAGTACCGCCAAAGCGATACGATCCGGATGGATGCGAACAGTGCTTCTGTGAAAACGTCCAAGACATTCCCATTGAATTAAGACGCGTAGATGACGACGATGTGCCGCAGAGACGTCAAACATTTCCATCGTCGCTGATTTTCAACGATGTGTACAGCAATTTGAAATCGAGAAGTATGACGAATATAAAAACAGCCGATGGAAATGAGATAACGCGATCTAAGTCAAACATTCATAATATAATCGATAGTAAAACGGAAATAGTACCGGAAACAACGATTCTTCCTAACAATAATAAGATATCTACAATAAATACTCTTAATAAGCCTAAATTAGTTAAGCAAAAGAAATCCATATGTGAAGAAGATGCTGATGAGGCATTAGATGAACCAACCGAAATGAAACAAGTGAGTAATCATACTGAAATAAGATCGATGAGTACTAGAAGAAATGTTTTTAAACAGAGATCATTAAATGAAGAATTGATGTCCACAGATAGATTACAAGAGAAGGAAAAAGTTCGCCAAAATATACAAAAGCAAACATCACTTAACGAAGATCTAATCTGCCCTAGGCATCACACCTTTGATTCGATTAAAGATAGTTTATTTTCAGCATCAACAGCTAAGAAATTACACTTGATTAAAACTGGTTTCACTAAAAAGATTAAAAATTCCACCACGAACATCGAGAAAGTGGCCGGAGGTTCACTTAAAAACGGATTCGTAAAGATGTTCCAAAATTGGACCAGTTCTGAATTGATTTCCCCGACAATTCCTGAAGATGACAACCTATTAACGCCGAAAAAGGTTATTGTCATCGAAAAGAAAACAGAGTGTGAACGACGGCATTCAAAAGAAGACGGTTCAGATTCGTCAAAGGACAGTAGTCTTCAGAGTGACACGAGTGTTGATTCTGAGGACAGTTTTCGCTTCAGTTATATTCGTTCCAAAATGCGATCCTATTTCACCTTCGTTGAGTCCGGGACCTACATCGCCTCGTTTGAGTACATCTTCCGTCCCGAACTCGCCTAGGATAAAACAATCATCATGCCCTACAAGTCCTAGAATCAAACAGATGCCTTTGAGCGTGTATCCGTTAACTAAACAACTTAGTTCTCCCAAACCGACGATTAGTAAATTTTCAGAAGTTACATCACCAACAGATATAAATAATAAGAGTAACAAGAACGACGTGTCCTCTAATAAATCGCACGAACCAGTTAAAGATAAGAAATTCATAGAAAGTTTAGCAAAAAAATACGCCGTTCAACAAATTCCTAAATTTAAGAAAACCCCATTGAATAGCGGCGAAAAGGAAGTTGAAAAAAATGGGCAATCACAAAAGAACAAAGAAGAAACATTGAAGGAAATTAGGGAATTGTTAAGTAAAAAAGCTAACTTCGGTATGAAGTCGACGCGTGCAAACTTTCCTATAGTTCGAAGAGCTTCTGTTAGTAATGGTAAATCCATAGCAAAACCCCTGCCTAAACTATTATGCTTGGAATTGTTCAATCCGGAAACCGACGATAAAGACAGTGATTCAAGCGCCGTATCATCACCGGATTCTGTAGATAGTGTAATAAGTATAAGCCAAGAGAAATCGCCTACAACTACAAAATCGCCTAATAGTTCGAAATTTAGTTTTTCCGAAAACGAAACGGAAAATAGTAAATCAAAAACCACTCTATTAGAAGCAGCCGCTGAAGTCGCGAATAGCTTAGACGAAGCCGTAGACAAAGTGATAAAATCTAGCCCGCGCGCACGCAGAAGGGAAATTAAAACTGGTGAAGTGATATCGGTAATGCAAAGACAATACTCTTCGGAAACCACTCCCCTACTTAGCGATGTAGAAATTGAAAACTCGTGGAACGACGAATGTCATAAACATCTGACCGACTTCGCCGACAGATTAAGTGAGAAACTTCTGCAGGAGATCGATCAGTACCAAGAACAAACTAAGAAAAGCTACCAGCATCATATAAACGATGACCCGTATATCAATCGTTTAAGTCAGGAATTGAGTGACCTATCGAAGTTGAGTGCGGAGATCCAACGACAGAACGAATATCTGTCCAAGTTGAGTGCTAGTGATAAACTGTTTACGTTGAACATTTCGTCGCCCACGGTGACGACATCATGTAAAAAATGCGAAACATCACCGTGTCGTTGTCATCACAATAATAACAACAAAACAATATTGAGAAAGGACATTCAACAAGCGCCGCAAACTAAAACTAGTGGCGAATACAAAATAAAGACTGAGGAACAAGATTCGCTTTATGTAGATAGATACAACGCAGTAGACCACGCAAATATAGAAATTATAGGTAAGAAATTTCTCATGTAGTACATTTATTATTTCGTGATTACCTATGATGAACTGTAACTAAACAATATAATTTTCATCGACATGTATTTCTGCTAAAATATAATTTAAGATATAGTTACAACACGCATGACCAACACTTTAATATAAATGCATTCAAGGAATATATTGAAGCATAAATTGCTGAACTAGAAACTGAACTGATTTGGAAAAAAATCTCATATGTACAGAAATTTGACAATTATTTTCTGGAAACAACATTAAAAATGAACCCGTAAGTATCGCCTTACAGGCTGTGTACTTAAGGAAGATCTCGATTATTATACAAGATACATTATAAGTTTTAATTTGGCAAAGTTGTTAAATTTTGGTGTAAATTATAATCTAATAAAAAATCTTAAAAATAAATTCAGGGCCTACTCAGTTATACCGGAAAAATAATTTCCTGCTTTTAATTTTTTAAATTTCTATCATTTTGAAAAATAAAAAGCACTTATTTATTATTTCAACATTTCGGATATGCTGAACCATATTCAAATTCATTTTGTTTTTACTAGAAACGTATTTCATTTATTTATCTTCTAAGTAGCTTATCTACTTCTAGTTGTTGTTTTTCAATGTCCTATCTGTGTTATATGGTTAAAATCAACATTGTTATATTTAAACCTACAGTAATTTAAAACAGCCTGTACATGCTTTCATCTGGTTCAGAAAATTTTGAAAGACTGAATAATTTGATATCAATATCAGCGAAACATCAATTACACATTTCTTCACAACTATCTCCGGAGAGCTTTGTTGCAACAAGATATTAAATTTACTCATTCAAGTAAAAATGTTCTTGAGAAATTTAAAAAATAAGCTAATTAAATAAGTTACCGCAGTATTTAATAGAAATTGCCATATTAGCACTTTCCATGAATTGCTGGTGAATGTGGATATTCGTACGACAAGCCTAGAAGCCAAGAAGTTAACTTACAGCTACTTACAGTATAAAGAAAATTATTATAGTCACTTTAATTTCTATTCTTGTTGCTTCTATTAGGTCAGCTTCTGGAGCTCTGAAAATGTACGCATCGCTTATGATACTTCACAAAAAAGTCTCTCCTCGGATATTCTTATTGATACAGCGACTCCGAATGTAAATTGACAATAAATATCCGCATTTAGGTTAATTAAATCTTTCAGCTACATTGCCTTTTAATTAGAATTTGAAATCGTCATAAATTAGCCTTTCACTGGGAACATTTTTAATAATTTAGTAAAATTGGACCACACTAGGGTGTAATTGGATAAAAACATACAATAGTTCTAAATTTCTACTTTTTTAATAAAGTCTAGTTGATTTTAACAATCATCATGTTAGAAAACCAGCAGACCCTTAAAGTGCTGTTTAGATCTCCAATTATTTGTAGGATTATTTAAAATCAAAAGTTTAATCACATACCTACATAATTATATAAAGTTAATCTAGAGTTTTTTGAAATGCTTAAGAAGAATATCTCCACGAGTTTGAATATTGTTAAGGGAGTCGAGGATGGCATTGAACATTTTATTTAAATTAATATTTTAATTCCTTGGCTTTATAGATACGAGTACAGTAGATAATAAAGTTCAGTTCTCCAATCTTCCAATGAACTGTATTTAAAAATTTTATTATGTGATGTATCAAAATATAGATGTTATCACTATAAAAAAAAAACGAAAGCTAAAAATTCAATGTGACGTCATAAATTAAAATCGACGCTTTTCAACAATTTTCCAATAATACAATTAATAATGATTTCTTATGTTTATTCCATTATTTAAGAGCTCACCATATATAAAATACAAACGTTAGAACAGTATTTATGTAGTCGCGTTTATGTTAGGTAAAGTTATTGATTGGCATGTGGACCTATTCTGCTATCGTTATTATTGTTTTTCTAACTAATAGATAAAGTTGTTGAATCAGTTGTACAACACTGCATTATGTGGCCTCTCTAGCACACCGTCACTATATTTTATAAAATAAATACCTAAGCTGTACTGATACGATCTCAAAAACAACATTAGAAACATTTAGAAGCTCAATATTACATACGGGGACGATCCCGAAGTAAAATAGCCTAAAAATAGGAGAGAAAAGTTATACTAAACACTGATTACTGTTTAACATAACATTTCTGTATAGAAACGCACTTTAGCAACTTATTCGCATCTCTATGATTTCATAAAAAATTTCTTCAGATATGTCTTCAAAATGCGCTACAAATCACGTTTGAAATCAGTTCTCATAGTTACATTTCTTTATCAAAGTCTGTCTTCAACTCAAAAAAATATTAAATAACCACGAAGTTTTCCAACACATCTTACATATGTAGATGTTTGCAACTCAACAACAACTGGGGCCTCTAACACAAACATTACAATTGCAACAATTACAGATAAACATTTTATATTTGTAATAATTCCGTAACACAAAATATATTGTATGCACAAGTTCTCAATTTGTAACCAAGTTGTCTGCAGTTATAGATGCGTTCTATAACACAAATTGGACAATTATACAGTGCGTTTTTTTAACTGTTGCTATAGGGAATTGCATGGTAAAAATTCATTTTTGAAAGAAAGATAGAAAATTCTTTAAACTATCGGATAGATTACAATAGATTACATGTTCTAAACTGTCGAAAAAGTTTTGAAAAAAAAAAAGTTTGTGTAAAAGTGTTTTCTTGCCACTATCATTTCTAGCGGACTGTGTTTTAAAAACTAAATAGCGAAAGCACCTCCAGGCTATGACTAAATTAGCTTTTCGAAGATAGAACATGTAAACATTTATTTATAAAAAAACAAAACGTAGAAACCATTAAAGCACAAATAAATCAACAAATTAACAATGATTATCAGTAATTATCAAAGGAATTGTTCAAAGTGTTTTCGTTCGACTGCTAGACAGTGTTTTGTAAAGTTCCACTGTAATGGAATTATAAGCTTCAGTTATTCTTGCCCTTAGTTCCTCCGCAGTTTCTGGTTGACCTCTTATGAGGTCGTAAACTTGTGTTCCTAAATGTCCCCATAAGAAAAAATCGAGTGGTGTTAGATCAGGACTTCGAACCGGCCAATGGAACGGTCCATATTGGCCAATCGAACTATGAAATGTTTTCGTTTAAAAACTCTCTGACGATGGCAGCAGAATGGGCTGATTCTCCATCCTGTTAAAATATTATTGCTCCGTTGCATCTCAAAGCATCCACCTGCGCACCTACCTCCATTTGAAGAAAATCTATGTATTTCTGCTGGTTCAAATTTCCGTCAATAAAAAATGGCCCTACTGATTCCCTAAAATTCCAACCCACACGTTAACTTTAACACGATATTGCGTATGTGTTTCTTGTGTTGTGTAGGGATTTTCTCTTGCCCAAACCTGTATGTTTTGTTTGTTAACTTTGCCATTTAATGTGAACGAACTCTCATTAAAACATAGAATATTATTTAAAATATTTCGATTTTCATTAATTTTTTCATTCAAAAATTCACAGAATTCCATTCTTGGAAAGTAATCACGAGGCAATAGTTTCTGCACATTTTAAATTTTGAACGACTTGAAATCCTTCTGCCAGAGAAGTAAGTGTGGTGGTCTTTTTCTTCAACCGCTATACAGATATTCATTCTTAAATCTTCTGTGACAACATACGAGTTTCTTTTCCGTGTTTTTGTGCTCCTGATTTAAGCAACCCGTGGCACGAAGAGCATTGTAATATTTGAGTATTTTAGTTTTACTCGGAATAGGGCGATCGGAATATGCAGCAGCAAAATTCTAACTGATTTCCCTACCGGACATACCTTTAATGAATGCTGTTACAAGTTCAAGACGTTCTTTAGTTGTGAAAACAGAAATTTTTAAACAATTGTTCACAATAACCGGGTATTTGACAGAACTTGTGAATAAGATGACATTTGTAAATTTTTAATCTGTCAAATTATGTATATTCATTACCTTCAAGTTTGAAGAGTAAAATTAGTCAAATAAAACTGCTTGTGGTTGTTCAAACAGTATGCTTTCTGTAGTCTTATTTGTGATTTATTACTAAAAGAAAAATTAGCACCAAATCTGCATCGCATCATAAGTCAACAGAGGGGGTATAATTTTTACCATGCAATTCCCTATGGCAACAGTAAAAAAACGCACTGTATATAGTCGTGTTACAGATATTAGTACGCTTGTACAGAATTTTCTACATGTTCATAAGTCTCCCTATTATTAGAATATTGTGTTGATCATGAAGTACAGTATATGTGTTCTTTCTTAAAACGTGGTTAAGCAATTCTGACAATGATAATGAGAATAAACTCGTTGAATATCATTTTAGAGAGAGATTATTTACTTCAAGCTGGACAAGCGTTTGCCAATAAAACAACTCGGTGGTACGATTTTACGCCAGCCCAGAAACTAATTATTGCTCGGCATTTTCTTGGGAATTGAGGATAACATTATGATGCTAGCAATATGCATGGAATTTCAACCATGACGTGTCCATGACGTAGTAAATACTACAAATCGGCTAATATTTAATGAAGTCGTTTAATGGTTTCCAAATATGGTCAATATTGGGAGGAAATTTCATGCAATTGCAACATCTACTGAGGCATGAGGCGTTGTAAATGCAACCCTGAGAAATATACACGTTCCCGTAGATAATGAATTGCAGATAATGATTTGTAGACCGTCACGGTAAACACTACCAATTGTATGGCTTGTATAGCGAATAGAAACCAAAAATAATTGGCGATTCCTTCCCCTGTATTTAATACTATATTATCTATTTCTGTTAATTTGCGTAATCCCCCAGTGCATGCCTTTTTGGCATTATCAATTTTTAGTTGTTTTAGATCTCGAATTTAATAATCAATAAATTTTTTGAACCACACTCATCATCATGGTATTTATTTTCTAATTTTACCACAAAGTGCCTCTTACGTATAACGTTTTTTTTTTAACTAAACAAGTACTGTGCTATCATATCGATTTCTTTCTATTTTTCAATTTTATCAATTTTGTATGTGCCCTCTATACAGGGTGTCTCACCGAGACCATTCATTAGAAGTTTATGGCGTTCTGGTCAAAATATAAATTTGAAAGTTTAGAATTATATACAGTCGATTATGTTCTCTTCAATGAAAATATTATTAGATTTCTAGCGCTTCCGGTTATACCGGCAGTAGCCATCTATTTCATCATTTTTTATGGAACATCCTGTATATTTTTACACATTTGGATTCACCTATTTTTAAGCTTTATGAATATCTTTACTTTTTGCGATTTGATTCGGGCGTTTTGTAGTTATTCCATTTTTTCTGAAAAAATTTGCTCTAGCAGACATTTATTTAAAAAATCAGAGGGCACTCGATTTTTCGATAAGTTATCGATACTTATCCAGTGTACCATGGAAAATAAACGTTCTCAAAGATTTATTGTCAAAGTCTAACATCAAAATCATTCTTTGTCGTTTGATGCTTGTCAGTTAATAATTATCCGTTAAATGCCTTTACACTATTGCTATAAAGAATTAAAATGGACAACAATAACGAAAACAATGTTTACACAAATCAAGAAATTCTTAACTTATTTTTATGAAATGGGTGTAAAAAGCTAGAAAGAAGTTATAATAATTGGTCACAATGGTGGCCGTTCGCATTCAATCACAGTATTAAACGCGAAGAAACACCCTCAAGTCCTGCTCTTTGTAGATCTTGAGAAGAGAGTCTGTCGTATGCTGCTCGCCAACATGGTCTTCAAAGGAAAAAGCCCACATGTGTCATATCCAGAGATCTTACAGGCCAATTCCTAACCGACTTACTCACCTGTTTTCAAATATTAAGGTGTAAATATTGTTTGCGTTATTGTTATCCATTTTAACTCCTTATTGCAATAATGTAGTCGCATATTTAACGCGTCATTATTAATTCACAAGTATCAAACATCGAAGTGTGATTTTGGCATTAGACTTTGACAATAAATCTTTGAGAACGTTTATTTTCCATGGCACACTGGATAAGTATCTATGAGTTATGTGTGTATTTTTCAAAAATTCTAATTATCTCCTGAACTATTAATTTTAGGCATAGTACATGCGGGACATAAAAAATGTAGAATTGGACTCCGAAAACGACTAAGTAATAAAATATGGGGGGTGCAATTTAAAAATTAAAGTTATGGTTCTTAAAAATTTCGAAAGTTAACGTGCCACAGTAAAATAACCATGCAATGTAGACAGCCGTTCTCAGCGCTAAAATATACTCCAACATGTTGGAGTATATTTTAGCGTTTACGTATATTACGAATTTTAAATTGATATAGGAAAAATCGAGTGTCCTCTGATAAATTGAATAAATGTCTGCTAGAATAATTTTTTTCAGAAAAAATGGAATAACTACAAAACGCCCGAATCAAATCGCAAAAAGTAAAGATATTCATAAAGCTTAAAAATAGGTAAATCTAAATGTGTAAAAATATACAGGGTGTTCCTAGAAATCTAATATTTTCATTGAAGACAACATAATCGACTAGGTAGGTATATATAATTCTAAATTTTAAAATTTATATTTTGGCCAGAACGCCATAAACTTCTAATGAATGGTCTCGCTGAGACACCCTGTATAATATTTGTTTATATTTTTAATTAACATTAAAACTTGCATTTTACAATCACGCAACTTCCTTAGATGTCATCGCGAATGCAGTTATACGATTAACACGAACAAAATGTTATTACATTCAAGTAGTTGTTACCGGCACACAAACTTGTAACTACCATTTACTAAGCACACGTTTCTACATATATAGAACATTTCGTCGTGTTATCGAATTACACTGAACTTGTAAGTACAGGCACAATACTTACTTGTACACTTATTACAATTGTACGTTTTATGTTAGAGGCCCCCGGTATATCGTTCTTTGTCAGCGGGTGTGCATTCTTACATACAAATGGATAAACTTAGGATAAGTATAAACTTCTGCTGAACTCTGGTAATTAAAATTAATAATGAAACATAGATTTCAACATGTATTATTTCATTAATTAATTTTGGAAGACTTCCTTGTAAAATCACCAAGACAATACTTGATCTTATGCCTACGCAAAGATCAGGAAGGAATTTAATATTAGATTTAACACCCTCGGCAAATACCGCGAAATATCAAAGGATAACAGTAGGACATTATTCTTGTACTCCCACTCATACTATACAATGGAATACATATGTATCTAGTAGGTATACTAACGATAACAATACTACCCACATTTAAATGAAAACACCTACACATGTAGTAAAGCTATTGCCAAAAAATGTGTTGGCTTAATCTTGAAATAAATACATCCTGCTGATTCTTTAATAAACTATAAAAATGCCTCCCACTGTTATTTATGTTTTTTTAATTGCGCATTCATTTTCTAGAAATTATAAGAAGATTAGAAAATAATAGCTAATTGACGATAACTAAAATTAAGATTATATTAATTGTGGTTATGTTGTTAGGTGTTTTTATTAGTTGCAAACAACCAACAGGTCAACATAAACTGGTGGACAGAATATTTGTTTTTATCTTCTTTGGATTCAAGTTAAAATTAAATTACAAATAAAGGCAAACATAACAGGAAAAAAAAAACATTCCATCACCTCGTTATCGCAAATTTTAGTTTTTTGACGCTATGATATTGTTTACTATTGCCAATATCCCCAGAAATTTTCGGTGGGGTTAAAGTCAGATGAGCGAGCTGAATATTATAATGCTATAGCCTTGTACTTAAACCAATCCTTTGTTCATGCAGAAACATGAAGAGCAGCGGTACCTTACTAAAATATCCAGTCTTGCGATGTAATTTTTTTATGAAAATCTATTAGAACTATTCATAAAAATCATATATAAAATCAAAATTTATTCCGGTAAAAATAAAACCGATTTACTTGTGGATAAAACTCGCTCAAAGAAATAACGCCCAATCTAAATTGAAATCAGATTTTATTTAGCTCTGGTTGGATAATGATAGAAGACCACTGTCTTTGGGTTACTGTTTTAGCGCGAACTTTGTTCATACGAATCATTCATTTTAATAAAATTGTTGATTGGATGTTGAGATTGTCTTATATTCTTAAGTATTTAGCAAATTTCCGATAATTGCAAACTAACGTCTCACGCACTTCATTATCTTCAGAAAAGTAATTCTAGGTAATTTCTACCTTTTACGGTTGCTAAATAGAGGAAGTACAAAATTACGTAAAAATCCAGAAATTGTCCTAAAAATGTTCCAACGTTGTAGTTACTTATAATAGAAAAAGTTGGCTCTCGTTTTTTGTCCTTATACAAAAATTTAGAAAAATAAAAGAATGGGATGGATGGCACAGATATTAAAACTTTAACATTTGTTTTAGACGAAACGCCGAAATTTTTTAATTGAATTGTTTCAAAACTGACTTGAAAGCACCCAATATTATATATAGGTATACTGTAATAGCAATCAACGCATTACCGAAGTACTAAATACTTTAAGATCTTTATCCAAAAACTTTAGAACTTTCGAACAGCAGTTATTTTCTTCATAAATGATTTTCATTGGATTGGATGTTCATCACACTTTGATTAGTTTTCCTTCTAGAATATTTTGAAATTGATGTAGCAGACATTGGAGAAAGGACTTCAAATGAATCATGCTCTCCTGAAACATTATCCAGCTTCATCAGACGGGAACAAATCTTTATTTTCAAAATCCTTAGGGTTAATTGGTAAAATTCTGCAAACTTCAAAACCTTTGACAGCTTTTTCTGCAGTTTCTGTAGATAAACAGACCTTTATAAATATTTTGACATCATTTGGAGTTATTTTTTGATATCTTAAGCTTTTCATGTAGAGATATCAAAGTCTTTGTAGTAACCTTTCTTTAAAGAGCCGTAGAATGTTACGTCAAATGACTGTATTTTGTGGGATCTATGCGGAGAAATAGCATCTGAATTTTGTTTGCTCTATAAAGTTCGTATCCTGCTAAAAATCCATGACTTAATTATATTCTTGAAGTGTTGCAGTCAACATCGTAAACAGTTTCTCATTTATCTACCCATATTTGTTACATCTATGGATTGAGCCAGGAGCTCCTTGTTTCAACCGTTCGAAGAATAATCGCTGATTCTTATGGATAAATATCAATGAAACGTAAGAACCAACAGCATTATTAGTGCAGACCACAGTAGTTGTTGTGCATCTTTCTACACAATGGTACTCCTTAACTGTTTAACTCCCTTCGGGGCTAATATTTTAAGGAACTTCCGTACATTTTTAATCCTCATTTCATCTATTTTTTACTTATCTCCAAGTGATATCCACAAGATATCACTTGAAGAAAAGTAGTACATATTTCTATAACTTTTTTGTAATTTTGGCAGTTTATTTGTGTGTAGCCACAAAACTGCCAACTGCATAGCAACTTTGCTAATACTATGCACCGGAAATACTGTAGCGCTTCCTCATTTGCAACTATAATTTTTGATGCCCAAAATTGAGATTGGGCGGAATGTAACATCTCGCCTTATTCAAGAAATATAAAACGAAAATGTGGTTTAGTCAATCACATATACATATAAAAATGTTCCAGCAAATTAAACAAAAATTCTTTATTGCTACTAAATACTACTATTCTAAATACATAAGTTCTAATATTTACTATTTTCATTCTTCACACAGGTAGATCTCCAAGTATCAACACGTTAAAAACGGGTACTTCTATAGAATCCTGCGACTCGGATAAAGGAAGCAGTCCCCCCACATCGATGCTTTCTAGCATCACTACATCATTGAATTTTGGTCACTCCATGGAACTATCGGAAGGATGTTCTGACAAAGGTAGCATCGAGAGGGACACAAATTCGATGATGAGTCGATACAGCGGCGACGGTGGCAGCACCGCTTCGTTAGTATCTTGTCCGGAATGGAAGCACTTCAAAACCAACGGCAGATCGTCGTCGGACCATTCCAGGATGAGCCTGGATTCGTCTGATAAAAACACGAAGACGACTCCGGGCGGCCTAATGCACCCCTCCTCCTACAGCGATACGTCACAGGAATCGCTGCCCTCCGATAATATCGGCGGCGAGATAACCTATCATCGGTACTATCACGTATTTAGAGAGGGCGAACTGGACCAATTAATAGAAAAATACGTAGAAAACTTACATATTATTTCGTCATATTATGATCATGCGAGTTGGTGTATTATAGCGGAAAAGGTACAAGTGTGGACCATCTGACCACCTGACAGCACGACGAAGAAAAGGACGCTGAAGTACTATGATGCCTACTACGCCGGCCCACAATATGAACAGCAACAAAAATGTCGGAAAGCACAATTTACTATTGTACATATTATACATGTATATACATATACAATATTATGATATACAACACTATGAGAGGAAGGAGACGGTCTCATGATATCGAGTTATTTCTTTTTATATGAAATTGTTGAGAATGTTGCTTTAAATTAGGTAATACGTAATTAAATGGCTTTGTCTTAAATATTATTTTAATTAATATTAGGCAATTTACTTTATAAGTACTAACTGCTAAACATCTAATTGAAGGTAAAGTAGCTTAAAATATCTCAAAATGTGACTAATTATCTCATAAGTCAGCCATCAAAAAATAAACCACATAAACATAAACGTGTGAATAACACATACAGGTTATGAAAAATCTTCACGAACTAAGTAAAACCTATCATTTCTCTTAAGAGGAATCGCATCAAGTTACCACAAAATAGTTGAAGTAGTATCCTTGTGTATTGCTGCAAAGTACGAATACGTTCTGTAACGCAAGGATTAGATGGGACAGTATCCGATCTGCCAGTAGAAAGAATGCATTTTTTTCAACTTAAACGTATTTCATTCACAATCTAAGAACACTCTTTCATGCGGAACGATTGTAAGTTGTATTTTAGGATCAGAGTGTTAAAGCCCTCTCATTGACGCGTTTATCAAAAGAGACACTTCGCACCTTTGCCCAAATGCACCATACCAACATAAAACCGTTCCCCACCAAGCCGAGTGTTCCTTTTTTAAACGGAGTGAACTGTATATAATCATCGTAAATAACTATAAGGAGCATTGCTTTCATTATTAACACATCGTGCAATTATGATAATATGATTGAAATCATGTCCAAAAGACGTAAATAAACGCTAAATTAGGATTGTTTCCTTGACATAAGCTTCAACACTTAGTCTAAATTTCAAAAAATATAATGCTATCATCAATCTATTATAATACATTATATAAAATAACCACAGATTCACAATACTTTTAAATCTAGACAAGTTAATTTGGCACAGAACTAAGTTCACATATTCATTGCGCATATCCATCTACTTACACTATCATGATAATTCAATGAATTGGAGACTCTTAAAGGACCATTGATCAGTAATAAACCAAAGACTCGAATCTACACCGAAGCAATTTCAGAAAGGTGTCACGCCAGTTTTTATGCCAACATAAATTTGCATCTTAATAAACGTCAAGCTGCTGCTATATACACGATGTCTTACTCACAGAGGGACATTACAGCGTATAGGTTTGAGCGCAGATCAGTGAGCAGTGATAAGTATGGTTTTCTCATTATCACACTGACTTTGGCTTACGCAACTCAATATTTATTCTCATTCAAATGTTTATAAAACTCCTCTGAACACAAAATAATTTCAATTAATTATACTTTGCCAATACTTTGACTTTCTGTTTTAATACTTTTCTCTTCCTTAAGAGCCCAGAAAATCTCACTACCTCAATCGGCCAATTTCTTGTTCAACCAATCTACGTCATCTACATATAGTATTTCTATTAGTAATAGAACAAAGTTTTATATGTACATATTTTACACCTATAATATGATAACAAACAAAATCTCTAGAACAAGAACAATTTGCAACGGCAATCTCGATCTGCATGTTGATAAAAAAATCTGCAATCCTTAATATGCATAAACATATTAGCCCTATAATTTAATTGTTTTTTTTTATAGTTATCTCACCTGAGAATAATGTATGTTTTCTTTTTCATATACTAGCAAAAGTATGTTCCCAAATAAATCAAAAACTAGCATCGTGCTATGTTTACTTTATATCCTATTGATTCTACAAAGGTATGTCCCCTTTTAATCATTCTACTTGTGTTCTCAAGAAGTTCATTAATATCGGAATTGTAAACATTGAAATCATATGCAACAATTATATATTTCAAGCGCATCAAATTTTTTCTTACAGTAAATTTATAAAACCAAAATCTGTTGTTTGAAAGCTTTATAAGCCCCGCCTGCTGGTCACGTCATACTTCAGGCAATCTTCAGCCGTTTCACATTTTCATCACTTTTGTTTCATGAAATTTCCATCTTAAATGTCTTTCTAGATATCTAAAAGACGTCTTAAGGATGTTATAACTAGATATTCCAGAGATATCTTTAAAATTACATCCACAACATGTATTTTTATGTCTTTAAGCGTTCAGACATAATGTAGACCTCAGTAAGACATTATTAGATATTTTATGCTATACTAGTAGTGAAGTTACCCCAATTACCTCACTTACTAGTGGAGTCATTTCATTTATCTCACTTATTGGTGGTGTTACTTCAGTTGAGTTCAACAACCCATCTATGTTCAATGAATTTTAATGAAGCAGAAGTACCTATAGCTTTTTATTCAAAAGTCTTTAACTTCAGTGTTTATTTTATTTTCGAGATTGAAAAAAATTACATCAAAATACAAAGAAGAAACTTCTACATACATATATTATACTAACATAAAAGTTGGAAAACTCTCCTTTGAATATTTCCTACTTGATTTTTCACTGCGACAGAGTTGTAATTGACGGAGGCGCTTCAAGGCGCGAGAAGTGATACTGTGCAGATTAATCTTTCTTGTACATGTTCTGTGAGAAGACAAGAGAACAATAATTTACAAATAAATGATATAATCATACTTTTATACTTAATTGTACAATATGTATTTCATTTATATTCAATATTTCTTACAAAGTTGGAATCTTATGTACATCTATATTATAATACTCAAAAGTATTTGTAAATTCAAGAAAATTATTACACATGGAAGATACTTGCTAGAAAATAGAAATGACGATTTTTATTTAAAAATAAAGCAGCATAAGTGTATTATTTCAAACTTCATAGCATTTTCCAGTCATAAAACTAATAAGCACTGAGAATTTGGTCTTTTTACAGATATAAGTTAAAATGGTCAACAAATACAATCAGTGCATATTAATTTCACGTTTAGAAAACAGTTTTAATTAGTTATAAAAATATTTTATATAAGCCCTGGCTTTCCCCGAAAAGAATATTATGTTACTGATAAATACATAGATGCTTACTTGCTTCCTACTTTGAAACAAATTATTTTATTTTATTAACTTACCTTTGCAAAAGAATGCATTTTAAATGCATAACACTGTATTTTTCTGTTATGAGGCCTTCCGGGTTTTAACCGCGTCATAATAAAGTAAATATATACAATACAAAAATAAAACAAAGTCAGAAGGTTTTCGCCTGTAGCATGATTGACAAGTCAAGTTACCGTGACCTTTTGGCGCCCTTCATCTAGTTTTGTTCCTGAAAAACCCACTTACATTAGTCGGGAAACATCGAGTTAGAGTAAGTTGTGTATATTTTTTTTTGTATTTTTACTTACTTTTAATTTTTACTTTTGTTTTATTTTTGTATTGTATATATTTACTTTACTATGACGTGGTCAAAACTCGAAAACCCTCATAACAGAGACTCGAACAATGGAAACCTTCGATATCATTGGATTTTTTATTCATACTTAACTTGAACATCAGCGAAGCCGTGGCCGGTTTCCATTATTTCGCCATTTCGTCGAAATACGTAAGTGCTCAAAATTGTCCGTCACAAGTTTTCCCACTATTTCATTCGTCAACACAAAATATATCAAACTACGTGCTTTTTGTCAATCGTACTACAGTACGACACAATTTTCGAAGATACATTAAATAATCTTGAAAATTAAATCGATTTTATATCAAACATTACATATCCAATTCTATTTTTAGACATCTGTTCGCAAAGGTTTCAAGAGAACGAAGCCCCACAACTATGTGGGCAGACTTTTAGCAAAAGTTGCATTTTTATCATATGATGCTTAATTTTGCAGGTAAAAATAACACTTATCAAAGTTTGCGATATCCAAAGCAAAAATACAAATTTCATATTAAAAGAAAAAACTCATTTAAAACTATATCAATAATATACTCAACAATTTCATATATTAAATAACCAATTGCCATTATTATTGTGTATTGTTGTTATAATTAAATATTAATTTATTTACGCGAATCTTACTCATTATATTATATTGTTAAAGCCAGGCACTCAAAACGGAATGGTCAACAAAATTAAATTAATATAAGGTCTGGTATTATAAGTTATGTTAACTAAACATTAAATATACAAAACAATTGTTAATGTACATAAACATTCCTTTTTAAAAAATACGAAATATATTGGGAAACCACGAAAAATATCAATTTTTTGTAATGTAGATAAAATTACGTTAAATGTATTAAAACTATACTAAAAATCAGTATTAAAATAAAACTCAATATTCAATATCGTGGATGTTTTAAGACGAATTGAACAATCGCTTCGAATTTGCTAATTGTAGTTGCCTACTAAAGAACTAAAAGCCGCCATATTGTGCACGGAATTTAGTCAGCAATTTCAAATACGTTCGATACTTAACAATAAAAAATTAGACACGCTGTAAATATCTTATAAAAGTGTAATCCCATATTCGCGTTTCAACATCGCTAAATACTATGCCCAATATGACAGGCTACATCATCTTCGCTGTATAATGTATATTATTAGTAGTTGTAAAATGAAATTTGCATTAAGATATCCATCGATATTTCTCTCCGCGATTTGTTAAGTAATTTAATTACTTCATCTTTATAATACTAGACCAAAAAGAATGTATATAGATAAAAAAATGAACGTTGTTATTGATACTTTCACTTATATGAAGGTGATTGAAGTAGATCCGCCCTATTTTTTGTTATCTGGAATCGTGACAAATTTAAATGTTAGTAGATAAACGAAAACAATAAATGCATAATTGTCACTATAAAATTTCCTACATGCAAACCTATAACGAATGAAGTCGTTTCTACACTAGTTATTGCAAAAGAAATGTTAAAAAATAGAGAGGTCATAAATGTAAAAAAAAATAATGAGGGCTGATAATTGCGTATACGCAAACGGACAATTTAACAACAGAAGGAAATCAATACCGGAAGTCATTGATTCTACGTTGAATCTGGTAAGCAGCTTTAACCTTCTAATTGACATGGAAACTGTATACATACATATATGCAAAACTGAGCTCTGTTCCGATCTAACTTTGCTAGATATTGTACTATGAATTCTCTTTTTGAAGAACTTTAAACTTCTTGATGCAGGGCTGTAGCGGAATTGGATCAAGCAAGAGGTAACTTGCTAGTAATATGTAATATGCTGATGGAACCGTTATACAATCGAAAGAACCAATTTTCATCATCCTGAACGGATTGACTACTCACAAATATCATGCAAGGCAACGAAAAATCAGTGGGGTATTACTTAATAAAAAAGAAAAACATAGCTGCCTCAGTAATGATCCCAAGGGTATTCCTGTACTGGGTAAGCAAAATTGTTTAGTATTGTAAAGTTTCACATATACATATATATGTAGAGCATAATGAGAAAATTGGAAATAGTGCATTCCACTTGGAATGCACTATTTAGACTTGTACTTTTTCAAGGTAAATTCAATGAAGATCTATATTTTAATATCAATCGCTTTCAAAAGCTGTTAAATAAGTTTTGACGTTATTTGCTACACTTGTTTACGTCAATTTCATTTACATAATCTGCTTCTTTATTTGAGCTATGTTTTGGGAATTATGGAATTTACTTGTAAGATCTTGTTTATTTTGTCATTCTGGAAAAGAGTACTATACGTCGAGCATTGCCAAAACAAAGAAATGCTGATGCTATTGCGATTATAGTATTTAACTTTTGTTTTACTACTACTAGGGTGATTTCTGCAATTACAGAATGAGTTTCCACCACTAGTTTCCAATTTATACGAGAAAATACATACAACCTCTGATTATCAAAACCATGATTAGAAAAGTATCTAATATAATTGTCAAATTACTGTTGTCTTTACTATATGTATCGACATCGAACTATTACGTTTACTGCATGTTGAATAAATACTAGTGTAATTTTGTTAAATGCCGTTTTCATAGCTGCCCTTCGTTCCTGTATATTATTACAAGGATGTGTATACACAGAATTCCTTGATAATTTTTGCTCTGTTTAAGTAATTGTTTTCCTCGACAGATATGTGGGCAAGACAACCATCGTTTTAAAGCCAAACATTATGATGTTCAAAAATAGGAAGATTATTTCTGGATAATTTCTTCTTAAATTCTGGATCATTAGTTCATTTTTCTATAATACCTCTCACAGAAAGCGTTTCGTTGATGCGAGCCGCCGAAAAAATATTCATTATGGTATTATATGTAGAAATAGGAAATACCATTCAGAAGCTGAAAAACTGGTGGTTAGGAGGGCTCATTTTCAACTTGCCTGTTATAAACACTAAATTCAGTTTCGAATCCATTCCTACACAATTTCTTGTATTTTCTAGGCCTCTACTTTTCAAAGGAATCATATTCTTCTAAACCAACAGCTAAAGCGCTACTGCAACTTAGTTGCATATCATGTAAAAACAGGCCATGCCCAATATTTTACAGGTTTCAAATTTACGAAGGGTTTTTCTTCGCAAAATGTAATCAACCACTACTTTCTGTTTAACTGACTTAAGTAGATGTAAAATTAAAAAAGTAAAATATTATTTCATAGCTTACTGGAATTAAAAGCAAACTTAGTATATTCCAAACATTAAAATTGGTTCTTAAGTTCAAAACTAGTTATTTATCGTAAAAATTAGCTTGCTGCACTATTTTTGATAAAAAGTAGTGTCTCTAACTATGCTCTGTATATGTATACAATGAATCCAGCAGGTATCGGTCTAATACTACGCAAATAATCACCCATTTTTAAGTCAAAAAGCTAATAATATATATATATATCAGCTCAACAGGCCTAGTGGCCCTTGGCTCCGAGATCTTTCACTCTTCTTTTCCACTTTTCTCTATCCTGCGACTCGTTCTGCCAGTCCTTTAGTCCCACTGTCTTCAACTCTCTGATGATTTCATCCAACCATTTCTTTCGCGGTCTTCCTCTTCTCCTCTTTCCCCCTTCACCAGTCTTCAACACTCGTTTCACCCATCTGTCCTCCGTCATCCTACCTATATGCCCCAACCATCTCGCTCTTTGCATTTTGACTAGCTGGGTGATACTTGACTGTTTGAACAATTCTGTAAGTTCTTTGTTTGTTCTTCTTCTGAAGCCTTCACCCTCGTTGACACCTCCGTATATTTTTCTAAGAATTCTGCGCTCCCATATTTCTAATTTATGTTGTTCTTTCTTGTTCATAGTCCATGTTTCGCAGCCGTATGTAACTGTCGGTCTTATTATTGTCTGATACACTCTTATTTTCGCTGCTCTCGATATATCTTTCGATTTTAGCACTTTTGCCAACATTCCTGCCGTTCTGCTTCCTTTTGCTATTCTTTTATTTATTTCTTTTTCCTCTTCTCCCCTATTAGTTAGTGTAACTCCCAAGTACTCAATTTGGTCTACTTTTTCTATTTTATATTTTCTATTTCCACCACCGCTTATTATTATATCATCTCTGTTCCTATCCTTCATTACCATGTATTTCGTTTTTTGCTCGTTGATTATAAGGCCGTATTCCCGTGCTTTTTCCTCCAATCGCTTGAACACATGTATTAGTTCTTTTCTGGATCTAGCCAAAAGCACCATATCGTCCGCATACGCCAGGCACTGGTGTTTGCATCAGGTATCGGTCTAATACTACGCAAATAATCACCCATTTTTAAGTCAAAAAGCTAATAATAGGGGAAACATAAAATGAACTTCGGCCGAATCAAATGTGTTGACAAAATCGAGAAATACTGCTGCTATGCTCTAAAGAGTTGCCTATTTCTTCGGTAATTTAGAGGAGTTGAATGTCCAAACTGTTTGACCGATAAGATGAGTAGCAATCTCGTTTCGAATCCTATTCAAAGAGACTACGTTGACAATCTTGTCCAAATTTGCGAGGATAATTTTTGAATGAATAAACATTTAACTAGAAGGCGTGAGGTTGGAACAAGTATATTACGTTCATTATTTTCAAACACTAATTTAAGCAAGATTAGAAATGCATAAGTGAGAAAAGATAAAGAATAATTCGGTAGCGCCGGCTACATATGATGAATGAACATTTTTGAATACAATAAAAGGAATCGTCACTGACAAGCAAATAGCTAAAAGAAAGCTGAAGAATTCTGGATCATAATAGAGAAACAACTAGACACGTCTACTGCAAAAAAAAAAAATCATAACTTTTGTATGTGATCAACTAATAGGTAACAAACTAGTCAGTCGAACTAACAAAATAGCAAGCAGAGAATGTATTTCAATTAAATAATTAGTTTTCGATTTTCAATTTGAAAGTTTACAGCAGATATAACCCAATTAAAAATTGCGCGTAAAAATAACTGAAAACATATAGCATGTACATTGAGAAAACGGTTTCTATACACCTCTAGGTTATTGGGCACATTACAACTCATTTGCATATCTTTCAAAAGTGCATATTAAATAATTAATCAAAATAACAAAAACTTTGACGGATCATCTTCAACGTAACGGATAAATGCATCTGTCTAGCAAAACGAAACAGCAGGTAAAATTACAAAAATTAAACTATTCTTGAAGTATTACATGACCATTTTATACTTAACTTAAAATTATACGGTTTTTGAAAGTAAGACACTGAAATATTATTACATTACTATTAAAAACTACATAATAGAAAGACGTTTGTTATGAAATATAAGAGATAAGGCTGCAATAATAAATAAAAAGTTCGAAATGTTATTATATTTAATGTTATTGGTTACTAATATATTAATTCATTCATTATTAATCTTTAACAAGAACTAGTGGTTTCCTAAGCTTTAATAAAAATACAAAAAAAAAATAAATTTTTTGACTGACTCTGTTTTGTTAACATGTAAGTTGAGATTCTATATTATGCAGTGATATTATAGAATAGATTTATTATTATATGAGTAATAATAACAAATAATATATAAATAATAAAACAAAGAAAATAACAAATAAAAGTTTAGAAATACTTACGTTCGGGAGATACGCCCTCTAGTTTCGTAAGTATATCCTGTGACCAACTTTGTAGGCAGAAAATTCCAATCCAAATAAAAAAAATGAAATGGACATTCTTAAGCTTTAATAAATTCTATTCTTTGACTGACTCTGTTATGTTAATATAAATAAAGATAATAAAATGAAATAAATACTCATTACCTAAGTATTAACTTATATTTTTCTATTATTTTATTTCAATAAATATTATTTCTTGGTATAAGTAACGCCTCTCTTTGGAACCAAAGCAAAATGCAAAAAACATAAAACGGAAACAAAATTCTATGCTAGCCATTTGTCTATTTTATATTGCAAGTTACTTTTATATCAATCGCTAAAAATTATTGCAGTTATACATACAATACGACACTTCGTATTGGTAAGATTCTATAAAAGAAGATAATACACCAATAAAATGAAAAACGTTACCAATAATAGGATATACTGAGAAACTTTTCCGCTGAAGGTGTGGAACAGTTGTTGATAAATACAGCAGTCTTAGAATCTTTTTTTCGCATGATCCTCCCCTCCCCACCACCCCGATTCTAAGACTGTCTAAAAATTACACATCTACAGCTCTGATAAGTAGCAGTGATAGTCAATTTACTTCGAAAGTTAAATAGCACTAGGCCTATAGTACTACCAGTACAGTCTACTACTTTTTCTACATTAAAAACATGACAGTAACTCGATAAAAGCGTCATAGTTGCTACTATAATTTTCTTTGTCAATTGTTTTCTAATTCTCTTGTGGTATATTTCCCTCTCCCCTCTCCTCCTTCATGCAACCTTAAATAACATTTAAGTTGCAATTAAACGAGTAGAAAAAAATGCATATGCACAAATCAGAGGGACAAAACACGGAAAAAGTCCTCACTATTAATTGTAGAGCACAGCAGTTGTTAATTGCTCCTTAATTGCTTAATTTAAACCTAGCAAGATTTGAAATACTCTGTACCGCCAGTGGAAGGCGATTAAGAAATTTGGACGCGTTACACATCATCTGTCTTTGGAATTTTGATGACCGACGTCGATCTGGGAGAATTGTAAATAACTTATGCCGCGTTTCATATGAAGGCTGTAGTATGCAAACGGATTCCTACAAGAATCACGAGAGCGCAATCCCGCGAGGACTTTAATTGCTTGTTTTTGCAGTAGAAATACGCGATGTGTATCGGAAGAACGTCCCCAGTGAATTATGCCAAATTTCAACAGTGACTGGAATGACGCGAAGTAAAAGGATCTTAAAATGGTCAAGTCACAATATGCAGAGAGCTGCCTTAGAGCATAAATAGCGCGAGACAAACACTTAGAAAGAAGAGAAGCCCTTCAACGTGCTGCTTCCAGGTCAAACCTCTATCTACTGTCAGCCCAAGCATTCTTACTGAGTCTGAGAACGGTATAGAAATATCGATATTGTCTGTGTTAAGACTTTTTCGATTAGAAAACAACACCGCAGATGTCTTGTCCATGTTAACGTGTAATTCGTTTTCGTGCGTCCACTGAAACAAGTTGCAAGTACCGTGTTAACTTTTTCAGTGAATAGTGCGTCGTCTTCTGCCGTAATTAAAATTCACTTTTCACTATAACATATTTCAATATAACATATACGATCGTGGTTTTCTTATGAATCTTACAATAAATGTTCTACAATCCACAATATATTAACCGATTTCTCTCTGGTGGAAGCAATTATATATATCTAACAACGAATTTTAATTAGCTCGCCGTTTGTGGCCTTCAGAAGAAAGAAAAATTGACAAACCGTGGATTGGGTAATTAAAACGTCATGATTTTCTTATTTATTCGAGTGCCTCGACACCAACCATAGATCATATTTTGACATAATGGTCTCGTACCAAATCAACCATCAAATTTATTTGGCTAGTCGTCTGGGACCTTCAAAATAAAGAAAAATCGAAAAACCGTTGAAGGAGTAATTAATACGTCGAGGCACTCGAATAAATAAGAAAATCATGACGTTTTAATTACCCAATCCACGATTTTTCGATTTTTCTTTATTATGAAGGCCACAAATGGCGAGCTAATTAAATTTCGTTGTAAGATAAGTAAATAAAATAGCTTCCACCAGAGAGAAATCGGTTAATATATCGTGGATTGTAGAACATTTATTGTAAGATTCATAAGAAAACCACGATCGTATATCTTACATTGGAATAACTACTTCATTCGAACTTTCGTTACGATAGAAGTGTGGCTGGAAAAGTGTGGATAACTCCACGCGACCAGTTTCACTTGCAGCGAATCGAGCCATTACTTTGACGATGTATTTCGGCCTTCAGTGGAGTTCTCCCAAATTTTTAAAAGCCCAATAACCACAGAGTCTACTGATTCGCCATGCAATCGAGGTGAAAATTATCTTCATCTCTCACGAAGAAAATGAGGACATTTTGTACAACAATTGTTAACATCGTCGAAGTTTAGCCGTTGTGAGTAATCTCTTGATTTCAACTATTATGGCAGTACACAATTTGAAGTGGTGGAAATGCAGGTCTAAATGCAAAATATGCCGTACTGAACGATTACTGCAGCCAACTTCAAAAGAATGCCCACAGTTTCTGCGGCACGTGCCGTTTGTGGAGCTCCGGCGATTTTTTGTTCGGTCGAGTACCTGATGTGCAACATGCTTTAATCCAACGTAAAATAGTGTTTCTATCGGGAATAAACCGGCAAAGAAACGTACGCTGAGCTGCCGTGATAAACTCGTTATTCTTTTCGAAGTGATCATATGCAAAAATGCGATGCTCAATCATCCACGACGCCATGACCTCAATTGAATGAATGTGGCGAAAGAACGATTCACGTTGCAACGATTACGTATTACTACGGCTAAGAAATTATACATTTGCGACTTAGTTTTGTCGGCATATTTTACATTATTTTCGTAGCCATTTTATTTCAAATTACAGTGGAGTCCCGATTATCCGAGAGCCCGCATTATTCGAGGTACCACTGCTTGTCGTCGGTCACGGCACGGTTGTTGTAGGGAAGTTCCTACATTATATTATTTGACGTAGGGATTTCCCCTGCTTATTTATATGGCAGGATCTAGTAATAAATACACCTGCGTTACTATATTGTGTACATTACTTTCTTAGAAAGTACATATTAGTCCAGTATTTCTGGTTTTATTTAAAATTAATTTATTTATGTTGTAAAAGAATGGGTCAGATATAGAAATTGGAAAACACATTGTTCTCAATCAAACGGTAAACCTTATTATCCGAGTTTTTACTTATCCGAGGTACCGCCGGTCCACATTAGCTCAGATAATCGGGACTCTGCTGTATTTATAAACTTTATTGTAATATATCCAGACAAATGTCTACTACCTCATAAGAGCTGAAGTCTTTGTTTTGTGATAAATATATGGAATATCTCATAAATACAATATTTACATTACATTATAAACAAACACTAGAGGCAATTTTTAATTATAATTACAATGATCATGAAAGGTACGTTGGACAAAATAAATACATCAACTACTGAACATCAAACTTTATTTAGGTGCGCCATATGCATCTGGCATCTTTTCAATAGTATATCTATGATTAGCTACATACATAATAGGAACACCAGGTATTTTCCTTATTCTACGTTTTAAATCTTTATCGTTAGTTGCTACTATGTAACATTTATGTTGCGTAACTCTTTGTACTAAACAATCATCAGCATATGTCCCTTTATGTAAACAATTTATTCTTTGAAATCTAGGATCTTTTATTATGCGTAACGCAACTTTATATTTTTGTCCTAATTTTTCTAATTCAGCTAAAACACAATCAGTTATGTATGGAATACATTTTGCATATAAACAGTCCATCATATTTTGAATAATGTCTAATTTATTCTTAATTGAAAAGTTGATGAAATTTGTATCAATTAATATGTGATATGGAGGGCCTAATTGCGTATTATACTGAAAAAATAGAGCAGAACTTATCTGTGGAGCTTCATGTATCTTCATTTCTTGTGGATCTTCAAGCTTTCTCTTTCGTGGTGCAGCCCTTTTAGCAGCTTTTATTCGGGGATCACTTATGCTGATCATTTTCTTCATTTTGGCAAATCGTTTTTCAACAATTTTTCGTGTTTTCTTCGTTTTACCCTGGAAATATTCATATTTATTAATAGAATCAAACTATAAAATTATTATAATTACCATTGCTTAAGTTTCAGTACCTATTTGCTTTTATATTTATTTTTTTAAATAATTAACAAGAATAAGGTTAGAATTGTTGACATGTGAAATGTGAAAGCAGCGGATATACAATCTTGTTTTTTTTAGCGCCATCTACTATTGGAAAGCCAACATAATATCTATTATTACAATTTCCTATTTCCACAAGTGGTTTATACATTAGGTGTATTTGAAAAAAAATTAATAGATGGTGTATGTTTCATTTGTTCGCTTTTTCTAGTAATAAAATTAGCCTGTCATAAAGTCATAAATAGGTAGTGGCTGCCAGAAGTTTTTAAAATTAATCCAAATACATCACTTACAATTTTACAGTTTTACCATCAAATAAATATTTATATAAAATGACGGCGCCAAGTGCTTCTGGTGATACCCTAAAATCAGCAACAACCGCCTATAAAGATAAAAGCAAACCAGCTGATGTTAGGCTAAGTAACATAAATGCCGCTAAAGGTAAGTAATAAAAACAATATCATGAATTTTACTATTTTATATTCTATGAATAAAACTGAACTTATTTTCATTATAAGAATTTCCTAAAGCTAGTATTTTTGTTATAAATCAGCTATTAGCGATGCAATCCGTACTAGCCTTGGTCCTCGAGGAATGGACAAAATGGTAAGTCTTAGTATACAATAGAAGGGAGGAGGTGCAACTTATTATTTGTAGATTCAATCTGGAAATGGTGAAGTAACAATTACTAATGATGGAGCAACTATTTTGAAACAAATGAATGTTATTCATCCCGCAGCAAAAATGGTAATTTTATAACGACCTCATTGATTATACTATAATAATTTTTCTTTAACCATCAGTTAGTAGAACTTTCGAAAGCTCAAGATATTGAAGCAGGAGATGGTACAACTACAGTTGTAATAATGGCAGGTGCTCTGTTACATGCTGCAGAAAAATTATTAAATCGTGGTATTCACCCAACTGCAATATCAGAATCATTTCAGCGAGCCGCTGCTCATGCCGTAAATGTATGTTAAAATAATGCCTATAGTTTTTTTTATTATTAAATGTTTATTTTAATTTTAGATTTTAACCGATATCTCGACGCCCATTCAGCTAGATAACCGTGAACAGTTAATCAAAAGTGCATCCACATCTTTAAATTCAAAAGTAGTGTCCCAGCAGTCCAGTCAACTTGCTCCATTAGCTGTAGATGCTGTTTTTAAGATTATAAATCCAGCTCATGAAGAGGTGGTGAATCTCTCAGATATCAAGGTCATAAGGCAGTTAGGAGGAACTGTAGAGGATACTGAATTAGTTGATGGCTTAGTATTTCCCCAACGCGTTGCAAATGTAAATGGCCCAAAACGTATTGAAAAGGCTAAGATTGGCTTGATACAATTCTGTATTTCACCACCCAAAACTGATATGGACCATAATGTTGTAGTTTCAGACTATGCTGCAATGGATAGGGTTCTCAAAGAAGAAAGAATGTATATTCTCAATATTGTAAAACAAATAAAAAAATCTGGATGCAATGTATTATTAGTAAGTTTCCATTAATTATTAGATTGTTTTAATATCACTTAATCTTATATTTACATAGGTCCAAAAATCAATTCTTCGTGATGCTGTATCAGATCTAGCATTACATTTCTTAGATAAAATAAAAGTGATGGTAGTGAAGGATATTGAACGTGAAGATATTGAATTTGTATGTAAATCTCTTGGTTGTCGTCCCATTGCATCACTTGATCATTTTACACCTGAAAATCTCTCGAATGCCGAATTAGTTGAAGAAGTTGGTTTTAGTGGAAGTAGGATGGTTAAAATAACAGGTAATGCAACAGAAATATATTGTTAAATTCATGTTTAGAACTCAAGTGTGTTTTTACTTTAGTAACAGTTATTGCACACATTAGTATTATTAACATCCATAAATAAAAATGTCAATGATAGTATTAAGTCTTATGTGTTTTTTGAAACATAAACAAAATATGTCTTTTGTTGGTTAAAAACAAACGATGTTGTGTCACAATCACTGAACACATAAAGCAACAGAATATTCCAACTGCTTCTTTCATTTTAAACTTTTTGTGGAATATAATCTATCAGTATGTTTAGATGTTCCAAGGCTGTTGATGATGAGCACAAGGAAATAGCTTGTTGATAATGATTACTAAAGATAACAAATGTGATACACATGCCAGCAGCGCACACAAATTATAAGAAAAAAATTATGTATTCCACATCGGACGGTTAAGCGAGCTAATCGATCGTAACATATTTAAACATAATATAGACTATATTAATTTGCAATTCAGTGCTCGATCCATTCGCACAGCTAGCTTCCGATCTCAATTCTAATAACGCTCGAAATATCACGGGCTATGTATGTATGTGGCATCAACATGCCAGCTCTAATTATTACATCAACATCTTCGACCAGTTTGGATTCAATAGTAGCTTCTTCCAATTTTTTTTAAACATCAAAATTAGACGTTATTGGCTATTGAAAAACTAGAATAAAAATTTCATCAAAAGTAATACTGGCAGATTTCTACTACTTCGTTCGATATACCACACGTTCTGATACTATGCCACATTCTGTAGAGAGATGTAGAAAGAGGAGGAGGAGTGAATTGTCCACAAAAACCGTTCTATATATGTCCTTGCTGCTAGGAGTATAAAAATGAGTTTACTATTCATTGCCAACATTACTATAATTATGTAATGAAGATTTAATGTTTGCCTTGGAGATGTTTATTTTTATGTCATAATAACTGGTTATCTGCAAGCCTTACCAAAAAAGTCAAAACACAAAAATCTGAAATATTTTATCTTCTTTCGATTTATTAACTTAACATGTTTATGGAATCAACTGTTACATACACTAACGATATACGAGTATTGCAAAATAGTTTCTACTCCATCTTTTGTACACAAACAACTATTCTTTATACTTACTGACTGTACTAATTACATGAGGATCTTTTTTAAATTTTAATTTTTATATTTCTAACATGCGCATTCATATTAGTGTGTAGTTCTAGCAAAGAGTAGAGTTACAAAGAGGGTGCACTAGAGCTATTATGAATGAATGCGTAAAATAATTCTTATGGCCTCGATAGAGCGATCTGATTGGGAACACCGAAAGTTGAATACCAAATTTTGATTGGCTAGTATTTATTAATGAAAATTTTGCAGAGTTAGTTTAGCCAACACGCGATTTGCAAAGTCACTAAACCGAGAAACTTGGGAAATATTAGAATTTAATGCAATTAAAACTTTAAAATATGTGAAAGTATTGACATACTGAAT
This sequence comes from Holotrichia oblita, assembly GCA_023690525.1. NCBI lineage: Eukaryota > Metazoa > Arthropoda > Insecta > Coleoptera > Scarabaeidae > Holotrichia > Holotrichia oblita. The sequence continues at coordinate 104,896,289 of CM043018.1, read as the reverse complement.
GTTAGAAGTAAAAAAAAAGAAATACTTTCTTGTTTCTACGTAAAACGTAACATGTAGTAAATTATGAACTACCAACTTAGAAAAAATGCAACCAAGACGATGATTTTAAACTTACTCCAATTTTAAATATATTCGATATGTGCATAAATATGTGCGTCGGTCGTTTAAAATCATATATATACATATAAATGTCACTTTATAAAATCTTACACAGCTAAAATAAACCAAAAAACCGCGTAAAACTTCGATAAATTCGTATGTTCAATCGAAGTATTGACAGCATCGGTGAACTGTTGTCAAAATGTATAGTATTTCTCAAGGTTATAAGATTGTTTTGGCGCCAATAGCTAAGTGCACTCTCTTGTTACTCTTTGGTTCTAGTACATTGAAAACGCTCCTTTCTGTGAAGCACAACCCTCATTACAGACAATTTCATACAAGCCCTTGAACCGATTTTATCCCATGCTAGTTGCGATTCTCCATCAAAACTTTATTCCAAGATTATGTTACAAATTATAGACTGAAATGAATTGAAGAAGTGGCTTTGCTAAATTGCCACCCAGATAACTAACCTTCACTCTAAACTTCTTTATGGTATGAGAGTACATACAGGGTGTCCGGGAAAATGTGGAAATCTCTTGGATACAGATAGAACATGAACAAGTAAGATGACAAGTTCCTATAAAAATGTTTCCTACAGGCCCTTCCTACGGAGATATGCGTCCCTGAAGGATGCCGCTGAAAATCGGTTTTTCTTGATTTTTTTAAGTACTAGATATAATTTAATAAAAATTTAATGTGATGGACAGTAGTAAGAACCTCTTAAAATATTTAGCTTTTGTAGTTTACCAGGGGCGGGCTAATCTTTACAACACCCTGTATTTAGAGTACCTTCAAAACGCTTTTCGATATTTAATAGAGCACTTACCACTTAAAACCCGTCGAAACAGGTACTTCATGCACGATGGGGCACCACCATTTCAGCGTTCGTGTGCGGGAGCACCTGAATAACGTCTATCCAAACCGTTGGACAGGTAGAGGAAAACCAATTGCCTGACCTCCTCGATCTCCTGACTTAACGCCGTTTACCTGTGGGGACATCTCAAAAAAGTGGTGTATTCCACTCCCGTCGACACTAGAGAGGAACTTCTACAGAGAATAACATTTCATTGTGATGTAATAAGGAACACGACTGAGTTATTGTTGCGGGTCCAACAGTCCTTAATTCATCGTGCCCGCCAATGTATCAGACTTCACGGAGCCCATGTTGCACCCTCTTATGAAGTTTTTTTAATAATTTTGTTAAGATACCTCCGGGGACACCACTACCTTTATATTAAGTAGTACTTTAAAAAAATTCAGGAAATACCGATTTTCAGCGGCGTCCTTCAGGGACGCATAGCTCCCTAGGAAGAGCCTGGAGAAAAAATGTGTATAGGAATTTGTCATCTTATTTGTTTATGTTCTATCTGCATCCAAGAAATTTCCCACATTTTCCTAGACATTCTGTATGTAACCCAACCAAATTCTTTACAAGTTCTACGATAATGTATTATAAACTATAGACTTTGCAGTCTATACTATCAACTTCTTTTGAATCTGAAATTCAGACTCAAGTTTGAAGTTTTATCGTAGTTTCTACTTGACGTCTTAACTAATAAAATTATGGATGTATTCATTTTCCTTTCGTGTTTTACAAACAGATTCCATCAATAAACTCATCATGTTCAAGTACTACACATGTTTTTTTTTCTCTTATCATAAATTATAAATGTACTTATACTTACTACTGTCATGTTTTCAAACGAGTTCTTATGATTTTTGTTATATAGTTTTAATACTATTCTGTACCTCTTGTACCATTATTTCTTATCAACGGTGGTTCAGATATCACGATACTGTATGTATGCAAAATTTATTGTAAATGGCGCATTTTTGACAGACGTTATACGTTTTTACTGTATATATGATTAATAGTAATTACAGTAAGAATATAAGTAAAACTATTTTTCACATCACTATATTGTCTCTGAAATAAAGTTATGCCTTTGTACACAGAAGTGGCCTTTTTAAGTTTTTATACAATAATGTAGGAATAGTGTTTATTAAACCACACAAGAACGATCATTCTTCTTTTGGATGACAAATCACGTAGTGAATGGTTGTACTTTTGAGATTAGACTAGTCTTCAAGACACAATCTTCATTATTGTTTGTTCTTGAGTAAACTTTAATCAATCGATTAACCAACAATGCAGCAGACAGTTTTCTAGAATGCAGTTCTGGTTTATGTTTATAAACAAACATTAAGAGGCCCGACTACCGTTTAACCTGTTTTTTCATAATAATGTTTTTATAATTTATTTAAAACGTATTTTAAAAAAGGTGTAGACGTATTTTGAATTTTTCAGTAATTAAATCTAAAAATTAATAATTCCCGTATCAAGGTAATGGCCTTAACGGGAAAAATGATTGTGTTAATACCGAATATTAATAACAAAATTGTATATGTAGATGTAAAACATTTGTAGAAATATGTGTATGAAGCCCAATTTTCAAATATTGAAATAAAATCAAGCAAACGATTTATAGAATTATGTAGATATGACACCGCTGTAAAATAATCAGCTGGTAGACGACCCTCTTAAGCTTAACCTGTTCTTGGAAAAAAAAGGTGTATGATTTTTCAATAATGTCAAGTGATTGGAGAAACAAATGATTAGTTAACACTCAAACAACGAGCAATGTAACGTTGACTTTTTCTCAAATATGACAAATGTATTATTTCCGGATCATGCTTGTTATTGTTGAGCAAGACATCAGGTATGTCTCACTGAACAATAACAAGTATAAGACATACCCGATATCTCGCAAATTAATGAAAATATATCGACAGCCAACAATTTACCTGAAAATACCAACAACAAAACACTAATTTTGGTATATAAAAATTGTGTTGTAATTTTTAAGTTATAATTGTATAATTATTTTATTTTAGGTTCACAAAATGCTGGTAAAACCGTCACATTATTAGTACGTGGTTCCAACAAGCTGGTCTTAGAGGAAGCAGAACGTTCCATTCATGATGCCTTATGCGTAGTCCGTTGTCTAGTCCGTAAGAAAGCCCTAATAGCTGGAGGTGGTGCGCCTGAAATAGAACTTGCCCTAAAACTAGCGGCACTTGCCGATAAAAGTGAAGGCTTAGATGCAATTTGTTTAAGAGCGTTTGCCAACTCATTGGAAATCATTCCCTTCACCCTAGCTGAAAATGCAGGTCTCAATCCAATTCAAACAGTAACTGAATTAAGAAACAGACATGCAAACGGTGAAGTATCTGCAGGTATCAACGTTCGCAAAGGTACCATTTCGGATATCTTGGAAGAAAATGTTGTGCAACCCTTACTGGTTTCTGTCAGCGCAATTACATTGGCTACAGAAACAGTTCGGTCTATACTGAAGATTGACGACATTGTAAACACAATGAAATAAGTCACTTTTATTGCTTTTTAAATAATCAATATTAACTCAACACGTAATTTTTTCATAACATTCATTATTTGTATTTAATATATTATTTAATCATAGAAATTTTACAAAAAGATGATCCAATAGAAAACATTACATAATATACATTGTAAAAATTATCGTTTTGGATCTTCTAAATTTCTGTAATGTTTCATACGCAAGCCTTACTTTATAGTTAGAATTTAGCATCGAATAATTTGAAAGCAAATAAAATTATTTAATACAATTTTTTTTGTTGTTTTTAGCAATATTTCTAATTATTAATAAGTCAATCGTCTAACCTTATCCAGAAACTCCGGAAGCTATTGCATTATTTTTTTCTATTAGTACTTCAATTTTTTTGTATTCTTTGAATGCTTAGTAGGCATCGTTTAGTTTTTTCTGTTCATGAATGAATAAATTAACCTTTTTTTCGCTTGGCATAAGATAGTTTCTCAGATTTACATTGAGCGAGACCAACAACAGCCAATTGCTATATGCATCTAATCATTGAACTATGTATCAACATCCGCATTCAGACTACGCATACATACAAGTTTCTTAGATTGGATTAAAATCGATCATGGCCAACCTTTTAAGATCTAACCCATCGGGAGCCTATCTGTAACTGAACAAACCCGTCTCCATACATTAAATCTCTCTACACTAAATTATTAAGCTGACTTTTATGGATGCGAAATCGCGAGACTGGCGCACTATATTACAACTATTACATAGTATTATTATGAAAGACATATTGAATAAACCTTGGATCCAACATCTATTTATAAAAGACTCGTGAAAGCAAAGTATGTAGTCATAAAAAATGATACATTAAATGAAATGTCAAGTAAGCTTGACCAAAAATATACCTGGTATAGATATATTTGTAAAATAAATTCAAACATTAAGCATCCTAATTAGAATTTTTTAATGGATTGCCAATTGCTGTTACAAAATTATTTATTAGTGCCATTATTAATGAAAGAAGCATTTGATTTAAACCATTATTGTAAGTTTTATGTTGATTGAATTAACTAAGCAAACAGAAAAAATGGCGAATATAAAAATAAATACATAAGCACACATATAATTGAATAAAATAAGCAACAGAAATTAATAAATGATACTTAATAATTGTATACTGTACTTTAATAAAACCCATACCTCTACCAATGGCCGTGTTCAGTCAGCTTTTCGGTAAACTACCGGTGAGTGATCCGTGATTTGTTACCGGTAGATGAAACTGAGTAAACATATACTATATGTATGTTTGCGTTATCTGTCAATTGATTCCATAGATTAAGAAGCTGGTCGGTACTTACCGGTGGCTAACCGTATTTTAAATGCGGTAAGAAAAAAGGCGATTGGTGGAACTAATCGGTAAGTAACAGACGGCATTTAACATGCTATTTCACTCACCGGAACCTACCATTGTACTAACTGAACACGGCCAATGTGAACAATTATCAACCTTTCTTCTTTTCAAATTAGTGTGAATAATCCTGAATTTGTTTCATCACCAGGAATCGAGGATTGTAGATCCATCTAAGAAAATGATGGGTTTGTCTTCATCCCTAAAATTTTAATTTTTGTAAATAGGCAATCCTTAACGCTTGTATGTTATTCTTTTCTATGACTTTCCTGTTGTCCTGCGTCTTCCACTTGCATCCAAGCTTCTTTGGAAGTCGGAACAATGTATGCTGTGCTCTTCCCTTATAATTCACTGTCTAACTTTCGTTTGAAAATCATCAATAATAGCTAAGCGGCTTGTGAAATTTGTATACATTTCTTACTCTACCTACCATTACTCTGCCATGCTTAATTGGGTACGTGTAATGTGATTTTAAGCGAATTGTGATACTCTGAAGTCTTCCGCGAAACGAATGTTCAGATAAAGTGTCGCTTTCATCAATAACTCCGCCCATTTGTTCTACTAATAGTGGCTTTATCAATGTGAGAATAAATAAATTAACTTGCAGATAAAATTTTATTTGTAAGATAATTACAATGAAACGTTTATTGAGTGTTAAATAGAAGTTATCTGCAAGGTAAAGTGTGTAGTTGCTAAATTTTATTTGTAAGATAATTACAATGAAACGTTTATTGAGTGTTAAATAGAAGTTATCTGCAAGGTAAAGTGTGTAGTTGCTAAATTTTATCTGCCAGTGAACAATATCTCAGATACTTAACAAACACTTTTATCCTCACATTGATAAACCCACCCTAAGAAGGTTTCCGCTACTTAGGGTGGGTTTATCAATGTGAAGATAAATAAATTAACTTGTAGATAAAATTTTATTCGGAAGATAATTAGAATGAAACAATGTTAAAAAGTTATCTGCAAGAAAGCTATTTAAATTTTGTCTGCCCAAATATTTTGAATATTAGATACATCCAATTTAAAGAAAAGACAAATATTTTGAATATTAGATACCGACTTACTTTATTTTAAATTCACATAAACACGAGGATTTATTTCATTATGTTAACATCAGTTTACTAACACGAGTACAACCAGCCAACTGATATGACTTCGCGCCCAAAAAACTGATAAGATTGACAACATGTATTAGAAACAGGGAAGGGCACAGATGGGTCACAGGATCAACCCATGTGTGAAACATCATGACGGCTGTACTAGTATATTAAACAAACTCAGACTTTGAATCACTAACATTTCCAGATATAAACACGTTTCGAAGAGTTAAAAAACACGGATAAGATAACTGAATGGTAGGTAGTGTTATGCTTATCACACTATTTGCACATGATTATCAATTTAAAAAACGTTTTTTCCAGCAAAAAAAAACGTTTTGCAATTTCCAACGTTTTTATTCCATTTTATTTTGTGCTAACTCAATAATTTTGATACAATTACCTTCATTTTAGGAAAACGAAGGTTTTTACATCCTGTACCATATACTGCAATACAAACAATGCAACACAGGTATTTCTGCTTCACTACAATTATTGACACCTACCATCTAAATCTGGTAGGTCTAGGTGACCAACTATAAATACAGTGTAATCCGGCTATAACGAACTTGCAGGTAATGAAATATTGCCTATAATGAACATTTTGCAAAGTCCCGGCTGAATTACCATTTAATTTCATGCAATGCAACCTTGCATATAAAGAACTCGTTTATAATGAACTTTCGATTATAGAGAACTAAATAGTTAACGATCGATTCACTATAAACGAATTGGTAACCGGCAGCATTTCTGTTAAAATACTTCGTAAGATCGGAGAACCACCGAATCATCATTTAGTAGTTCTCAAATTACGTATATATTACATATGCATCTTTCATTCTACATTCGCATTCGCTTAGTTGCAGTGGAAGTTCGTGGCTGCAAACCACAATTTCTTCAAAAATGAAAATGTTACTACCATTCAAAGATAGGACACTAATGATATTCAAAGTATTTCAATTTTGGATGCGATAAATTTATTGAGCAGTGCATGGAGAAATATATCAGCTGAAACAATTCAGAATTGCTTTCGCCACGTAGGTTGTACTTCGCGAAGACTGATGCTGACAATGATATTCCGTTAAGCCAATTGATTGATAAAGCAACTCATATAAATGCTGACAAGTTTGTATGTAAATGTTGATAAACATGTTATTGCTACGGAAATTCTAACAGACCAGGAGATTGTACACCAGATAACATCAGATATCGAAGATGAAGAATAACTGGAAACTGTTCTAGAACCAAATAATCCCATAACTACTGCACAAGCTTTAGAATATATAAGTGCAACACTGCTTTCAAGTTAACGGAGCCAAGGAAAAAACATTTTCAATATTATTAGAAATACAAAACACCTTAAACAATCAATATTTACATAGTCAGACCATACAATCATAAAAAAATTAGACAAAAATATAAAAAAAAATGTATATTATTTCAACAAAAATAAATAAAAATTTATATTATTTAAATTTGCTTATTTCTATTTAGTTTTAGTAAAAATACTTTCACTGGTTCATATAATACACTTAGGTATTATCAATGTATTAACCTCGGATATATTGAAACCATTTTATCGCTCCCCTGAAGTTCCCTACAGCCGGATTACGCTGCACCTAGTTGTTACTACATTAAATTTGTAAGAATACTTTTACTAAATTTAAAAAAATACTTAATAAATAATACAAATATATATTGTATACTATATATATGTACTGTATAATACTATAACATAAATAGAAAGTTCATATTAATCCAAAATTAAAATAAATCTTGGATTTTACATTCATTTTGCATAAACAATGTTACACTTAACTTGTAAAACCATCCATTCAAAATTTATGTACATACATACATAGTTTTAAATAAACTATATAATTTATAAAACATAACACAAACAAGAAATTTAAACAGCCATCTGCATTTTGATACTAGGATAAGGATTATATCCAATAAGCTCGAAATCATCATATGTAAAATCTTCAATGTTAGTAACAGTACGCTTTATAAAGAGATGAGGAAATGGTCTTGGTTTCCTCTGTAACTGTTCTTTTAAAGCATCCACATGATTGGTATAAACATGACTATCACCCAATGTATGGATAAAGTCTCCAGGCTACAACATTAAATAGTAATATAATGGATATTAAATATAATATAGGTTTAAAACCTGTAAATTTGTGATATGTGCAATCATATATGTTAGCAATGCATAGCTAGCAATATTAAATGGCACTCCAAGTCCCATATCAGCAGATCTTTGATATAGAAGGCAAGACAATTCATTATTTGCAACAAAAAATTGTACCAAACAATGACATGGTGGTAACGCCATTTTTGGTATATCTATTGGATTCCAGGCACACATTATAATACGTCTATCATGTGGTCTATTCTTTATCGTATTTATCACTTCCATTAATTGATCAACACCTTTATTGGTATAATCAGCATGCATATTAATATATTCCGCTCCATAATGACGCCACTGAAACCCATAAATTGGGCCCAGATCACCTTCTTCCCTGTCTATCAGCCCTACAGAATCAAAGGAAATCACGTGTACTATTTGCTTTCCAAATATTAACATTCTTTTTCGCTTAGAATACTAGCATTAGTGCTTCCTCGAATAAACCATAACAATTCTTCAACAACACCTCTCCAAAATACTCGCTTTGTTGTTAATATTGGGATTACATTATCTCGTAAAGAATACCTCATTTGCGCGCCAAAAATTGCATAGGTTCCAACTCCAGTTCTATCATTTCTCAAGGCACCATTTGTAATTATTCGATGGATGTGATCAAGGTACTGATATTCTTCGTGTCGCTGAGCCCCTACATCACCGATTTGATTCAAATTATTCTCCACGTTCTCTTTATTGTCGTTATTGAGAACAATTTCTATTGTAACTTTACTTTCGGGATTTTGATTTTCTGGTAAATATGAACTGAAAAATAAAACTATTTTTAACAAAAATGTAAATTAAGAGTAATTTAACTTACTTCGAATTCATGTTGAATACACTTTTTACAAATTTTACATAGATGGATTGAACAGAGGTAATTAACTGATGTTTAGCGCCAAAAGTAGATACACGAACTTGCGCTTGCGCAGTAATTACAACTTATAGGGATTTTTATCGAAATACGTTTACAGCAATGTTACATATGAGCAATACTACCACAAGTAACAATTTTATGAACTATCATATAGAATTATATTAATGAAAGTACAAAGAAAAATGTAGACTGACTACGTATATATACATACGTAAATACAAAGCGACTATCGACATTGGAAAGTGATAAAATTTGTTATAATATATAAAACAAGAACGTTAGAGTTTTTATTTTTGCGTGTTTCTCACCTTAGTTACCAAGCAACGTTTCTTGACATTTGACAACTAGGAAATTGACATTTCTAAACGATTTGTAAATACAACAAAATAATTCATAAATTTAGAATTCCCTTGATAAAAATAGACGAAGATCAATGAAAATATGATAAAGCGTTTACGAAAGAAACCATATTAAAATGGTCAATAAAATTACACCAAATAAAAATGACTGATTTTGGCGATAGTTAAGGTAACAGACTTTTTACGAAAAATCGCCTGTTTCTTTTATTTTACGAGCTAATATACAGTTAGTCCTTTTGAAATATCCAGTAACATGATGACGATATTCGCAGAATATTTGTGACCCAATATGGAACTTAAAGTTTGGGTGGAAGGTATACAACGTATAGTTTGTGGAGTAACAGATGCAACAACTTGTCAGGTAGAATGGAATTGTCTAAAAATCTTTCTTTTCTGATCATCTGTATATATTTTAGGATGTTGTTTTCGCATTAGCGCATGCTACTGGCAAGTCAGGTCGATTTACTTTAATAGAACGTTGGAGAAACAATGAAAGACAATTGGCGCCAAATGAGAGTCCACTACAAATCTTGACCAAGTGGGGTGAATATTCCAGTGATGTTCAATTCATTTTACAATGGAGTGAATCGTTTAAATCCAAAGTTCAACTCCCAATGACACCAATTCCTGCCGCACCAAATATTATAATTGAATCTCCTGAGAAATATAACAAAGACATTCAAAAATTGATTAGGTATGTATACAGAAAACAGTAACCTTTGTATATTATGCCAGTTAAACATATATTGGATTACATTATTGATGTACTGAATGGCTAAAGTTAAGCATCCCTTAGTATTTTTAATGAGAGTAGCTGTACCTATAGATACAATGAATACAAATTTTAATAAAAAAACAGTATTAAAAGAATGACCTATAGGTATTTTCAAATAAATCAGAGCGGTGTTCAACGATTTACAATTATAAACAGAATCGTGCTTTATATAATATGAATATCATACCTACTTAAACCTTCTTTCAAAGTATATAAACTACAGCCAGTTTAGTCATTGGCATTTTAAGTCATTAAATCCCCCTGCTACCATACATTTGTGAGTGTAGACTTGATAATGTAAATATTCGGGCACCTCTCAGATTTTTTAATAGCGCCTAGCCAGTAGAATTTCCAAAGCTGGATAATTATATTTATATTCTTTTATAAGCAAGTCTTCTCTACTGTATTTAATGTACAAAGTGTATACTGCTGCAATAAATATTTTAAACAATATTGTAAACATGACAACTATGATCCTGTAGTTTTAAGGATGGATTCCCAGAATTTATTATAAGTGTTGTGATTTGTTACAAGTATTTTTTTTTGATATAGCAGTACTTACCAAGGTGATAACATTGGCATTGTGAAAGGCATACCACATGTTCGAACAAATCCACTAGAAGTAAGAGAATTTCACAGCAGTCCCAAGAAAAGCAGCCAAAACGGTGGTTCAGACATATCCGATTCTCCTAGTCAACGCATAGCGCCTCCTTATAAAGATCCACCAGCACCACCCCCTTACAGAGACCCACCACCACCTACCTCATCTATCATTAGTAATGACAAATACAAAAACCTGCTCCAGGTATGCGTTTTTCAAAAAAACTACAATCCTTATAAATTCTTTAATAAAACGTGAGAGTTTATTATATATTATTTTCCAGGAATCTAATAAAGTAGTTAATGATAATAAAAATAATATTAATAGAAACGAAGAATTAGTACATTACAATGTAGAATATAGAGAATTAGTATCTTTGGTAAATTACCAACGAGAAAAATTATCATCACAACAAGCAGATCTCACAAAGGTAAAATGTTTTTTAGTAATAATACTAGTAACATGTTACTCAATCGTATTTGTTACAGTTCGATGCGGAAATTTTATTCTGGGAGGGAAAGGAAAGAGAAAAGCAATTCCAATTAGATTTTATTGCACAGGAATTAGTCACTATGAGTAATGCAAGTAGAATAAATGTAGAACAGGTAAGTGCCTGGTCTTTGTTTTTTGTTATATACTGATTCTACTCAAATTATCCAAATAAAACAAACGTTTTTATTACCAGTTTTATCAAGAAATGTTTTCCTTTATAAGTTGTTGTCTAAGAAAATTATATTAGACTGTTAAAATTATTAAATATCTACAATTTGAATGTTTAAAAATGAATTGTTAATTGTTAAATTGAGATTTTTTAACATGGCTAAAACAATTAATTGTTATTAAAATTGTTTCTGATAGTTATATACCTAATACCACTATATTCATTATTCATACACAACTAATGTGTGATGTGCAATTTAGAAAAATAATTTAACTTTATCGGCAAACATCAAATAGTTGTTTGTACATTTAGTTTAAATAATTACTTCTATGAATTCATAGGTTTGTAAGACCTGTCATCTTGTTATTATCATTTATACATAATTCAGTAATGTTACCCTTGTTTGGCCCATGAAATCTTCGTGTATGAGCCTTCGCCACTATTTGCTGATTGAGCTACTTTTAAAAAACAAAAGTCATGTGAAAATATTAAACATTTAAACTATTCAACTATATTCAAGAAAGAGGGTTTCGATTCTAACGCGATAAGAAATGTATTAATAATTTATTATAGTTCTAAATTGACTAAAAACCTTAATAACCTACTTTTTAGAATACTTGAAGTAATTTTAAGACGGTTAATGGGGAACATGTTTGTGTATAGCGAGTCGTATAACGATGTTTACTTTATTGCAGAGATACCTATATGCTAAACAAAAAAAAACATTGAAAAGCATTTATATATCTTAAATACTCCTCTGCCTATATGTACATACATATATACATAGTGTGTTTATGTTGCGTCCATGCATGTATCACATGTGTTAAGTTGCATGGTATTCGAACTGCTCTTTTGCGGGCTATAAATACTCTATATGTTGCCTTTGCCGCCATAATAAAATACCGTATCTCATGTTTGACTGAAACGTTGCGAAAAAGGCAATATATCTTTTAGACGAACAGGTTTACAAGAGGTTTCGTTGTCAAATTTTAAGAAGTCTTACGCTACACTACGTACCATATACATAGATCCAACATACTAAGATACGATAGTCAACACTCAAAAGTTAGGTGTTTTTCGATTTTCAAGTATTGTCAATATTCTCTCTGTCATAGACGACAGCAGTTCTACAGATTTTAGCTTCGTAAAACTATGTTGAAAAGCATGGAAAACATTACCTTTCTGAAAGTAATCACTCAAACAAGTGAATATTAAAAAAACCAGCTTAATAAAGAAATAGGCATTCAATGACCTATTTGGTTAGTATTTCCTTTTTTAAAGAGACGTAGATAGACCCCCGTCTGAAAGCACGTTACTGAGAATATCGTATAAGAGTGCGACAATTTTATGGAGATCTAATTGCAGATATAGTGGAACTTTATCATTCTTATACTTTTCCTACAATTGGTCAATTATATCAGTAATTGGAAAAAAGAAAAATGATGTATCTATACTTATTAGAGATGAAAACAATTAATTGTAGTTGTCTTCTCTTTATGTATTTTTTCACTTTCTAAGCACTTTGCGATATTAAAATTTAATAGTCTAATATAATTCTTCTTTTGTAAAATTAACCAAAACTAGAACTCAAACAAACATGCTGTCTATAATAGTTCAATAATTTTAGATACAAGCTTTAAACTACGTAGAAGAAGAAGTAGATTTAGTTAAGCAACAAGAAAAAACACTGAAATCTGAAATAACCTTGTTAAGGTCTAAACTGGCTAATTGTGAAACGGAATTACTGCAGTGTAAAAATAAAATCAGGTATATTGTTTTTTTACCTTTATTTCGAAATTATAGTTTTTGTGGATGAATATTTAATTTCAACAAACTACATATTGCTATTAACTTCGCATTAATTAAATGTGTAAGTAATTATTTCATGTAATAAAAATAAAACATGTTATAGAAATGCAAATTATTCCCTGTTAATAGCAAACTCTTTTGTTTGAATATATTCCAAAGAATAGAACACTTTACATGTGCGCGCTAGCTTTTATGTAAAAAACCGAGTGTCCAAGTAACAATACTAAATATGACATCGTTGCTTATACATATACATATGTATAATATACAGCATGCTGGTGTATAAGATAGTTGCAGCTACTTTTCAGAAACTCGATTTTTTAACAATTTTTTAGTAGACTACTCTCCAGAGTATGCACTCAAGGCATGCATAATAAATGTCAGTCAAATTGAATGGTGACCTTACATCTCATTAATTGCAACGTCACCCTCGTAGCGAATTTGCATTTACTTCTGTATAAATACTTTATATGTAATTATAATGGATATTGTTAGTTATTCATGTTTATACTCATAAATTTGCCCATTGGAAAATTGTATTTTCTCTCAGAATGCAAGTAATGTCAAACATTTTGAATATTTGCGAACTGAATAAATGAGAAAGATAAGCCTAAACTACAAAGAAATGTATGTATATCTATATGAACAAGAACAGATTATTTGAAATATTACTGGATAATTCAGATAACTGATAATTAATTTCATTCAATTTTGCGGAGCAGTCTCATTGTTTTATGGAAAAAAAACAGCTGTAATATATAATTAATATTATCTTACTAAAGGTTGGTAATGGACGAGTTACAAATGGAACAGCGAGCGCAATCGAGACGAAACGAATCTAGAAAACAAATGGAGCGTAACCTTTTAGTTGAGATCGAAAGGATACAGCATGATTTAGACCTTGCTAAACAGAGCACGGAATTACATCATTTAACAGCAGAAGCTCTCAAGAAAGAGGTGCGTGTGTTAGTATTAACCATGAATTAGTTAGACGGACTCTTGATGTATTTTAAACTGCTTCGTTTTTTGGTATTTAGGTGGCGACACTAGAAGGTGCAATAATTGAAAAGAAAAAACAAGTTGAACACTTAGTCACTGAAATGAAAGAGGCAAATTTGCAGAGTTTGACCATTGCTCCGCCTGAAGAATTAAAACATATTTTTGAAGGTTCAAACAAAGTGGGAGGGAGTACAAGGAAGATGATCGGTTCTCCGAGGCAATTGGAGAACGCCGTACCAACGAATAAAAATCCTCACGGAGTATGGGTATAAAATTGCTTACCAATTTTCCAATTTTGTAGTTATTATATATCACAAGTGATTATTTAGTATAAACGTTGACGAATGTGTAAGTCTGATATATTTAATCAAATGACAAAATATTTTATTTATATTTTATAAGAATTTCCGAATCGGCAACACGCATTTTATTAATTTACATCACATACTGAACCGCTAGTTATAACAATCACAATTAGAATTGATGAGTGGTAAGATATACGTTTTGCAAATTTGTGAATCCTACTTTGTATGTACACTCAAAGAAAAAAGATATGGGACACTTACAACACCGTTACGTATTGTAACTCTTCTATACCTCATTCCAAATAAGAAAGGATAAACGTCTGTGATTGGTTAAAATCTAGTGCACATTTACACAAGAACAATTTGTCAAAGGTGCATAAATGTCAGAAACATCAAAAAGGTTATATTATGTGAGCGATTATTGGACTTTATTGTTTTTTATCCATTTCACCTTGATTCCTCATACAAAATGGTTTTTCTAGAGCGTCTGAATCATATTATTCACTTATTGAAGGTACTATTTGAACTGTTTTGCTTAAATTTTCTTATTTATGCATCTTATGGTTTTGATAAACGTCAATACGTGAATATGTAATTATGGCAGATGCTGCCCCTCACAGGTTCCTCAAAGAATGCAAGGTGCAGGCATGTAACAAGTGAGCAAAGGCTTCATCAGACAGCAAATGAAATTGGGATTAACAAAAAGACAGTTTGACACAATCGGAGATAGAGTTAATTTGAAACGCCACCAAAGAAACGGATATGTCAAACGAAATATGACAAATTGCACAAAGCTCAAAAAAGTGCAATTAGAAGCATTAAATGTTTTATTAGTGTTCGTAAAGATATTAATCTACATAGTGGACAGTCAATTAGCAGTCAATCAAAAACAAATTTTAAATTTACCATTTTTACAAATCACAAACTTGTTCTTGTGTAGTATGTGCTCCGATTGTAGTTCATCTGCTCCATTCTTATTTGGAATGGACTATAGTTATATTTTCTTTGGGTACACTTAACTTATATTTTCCTTCTTATAACATATTTTATTTAAACAAAAAAACAACTGTATTGTGCCATCATTATTTCTCTTTCATTAGCCGCGAATTAATATTGCTCTAATAAAATTAATAAAATATTTTGTCTCATATATGTAGTTTATATTATACCGTTACGCCATTTATATATATATATACATGATTGAAATCGATTTTGTTATATTAAAGTATATAAATATGTATGACAAAAAATTATTTATTGTTAGGTGATCGGAGTGTGTTTTAATTTAAAAATGTTCTCTAGTTTTACTTCTTGTTTTCATTTGCTTCTTTTATATTTATGATGTATAAATTTCATGCACGTTTTTTAATTAATAATTTACTATAATTATTATTACAATTTATTGACATGATATAATTTCACTGCCATATCAGAAAAGAGAAATATAAATGTATTATATTAATTATAAATATTTGTATAGTTTTATAAATCCGTAATACTTAAGATCTATTAATATTTAATTATTCCCTTGATAATCTGTTTTAGTCAATTTCATTTTTAAGGATGTATTTTTTTCTCTTATATTTAGTTTATTTATGTAGTACAAAAAAAATGCAATTTTGATCTGAACTAAATGTAAAAATAATCAAAAATTTAAGTCATGATGACATCTTATATTTATTTCGATATGTATTTATTATAAAAATATAGACACAAAATACTAAATACATTTTTAATATAATTGACACAAACCTTTACAAATACCAATATTACATATTCTTAAGGAACGTGAAAATAACATTACGTTTTACTGAAAAACGAAACCGTCTTTGTCCAAAGAATTAGAAAAAAAGAAATGTAGTAATGACCGGGGCCTATTAAACTTTAAATTATTAAATTATTGTGTATGTGTGTATATTCATCTAGTATATACATACATTTTTCTTGTTAGAGTTATATGGGATTTTGTCTAGGTTATTTTCATTGTTAGTGGGTGAAAGTTATATCATTGTGAAGTGTAGAATTTCCTGTTTCTATTAGTGTATATTTTGTCTTCGGATATTAGCTCTGGCTTCTGTCTATTGCGTGGTATGTTCTTCATCTCGGTATTCGTTCCTTTTTTGTGCAAGGTAGTTTTTGCGTTTGCTAGTTCTTGCTCTTTCTATAAATACAAATTTTGTACAGTCATAGACAGTTACAAGTAACCAATTTCTTATTATTACAAATTTATTCTTTGTACTCTGTTCGTGTTCCTTTCCGTTGCCCTTTTTTACCTATTCTGTCTGTTTTGAAGTCGCCGCGAAGGGCACCGCTGGCGTGAAGTGTGTATCCTCATTCCTTTCCTAATTAAACTAATAATTTTTGCATCTGTGCCGTCGTGTTCGTGTTGCGGTGTGGCGGATGAGCCGCACAAATTAATTAATTGCTGTATTTGCAGTAAGCCTTTCAGAATTGATTGTGTTAAAGTTTCACCTTCTGAAGCGCGTAAATTACATCAGAATACTGGCTTTTCTTGGTCATGTAAGAACTGTATTTCATTAGGTAATGACATCAAAAGTTTGAAATCAATAATAGTGTCGCTCCAAGATGATATAAAAAACCTTAAGCAATCACTGAAGGAATCTTCGGTGACCAACTCATTGTCTCTTCTGGATTCTGAGAAGATTATTCAGGAAATAGCGGATCGGGATAAACGTAAAGCAAACATAATTATTTTTGGTTGCATTGAAAACAATTGCGCTACTAATAATGAGCAGATAGAATTTGATATTGGTCTAGTCAATGATATGTGTTCCACTCTCCAAATTTCTGATGCGAATCTAAAAGTTTCTCGATTGGGCAAGTTTGATCCTACGAAGGCCGATCGTGCGCGTCCTATTAAGGTTTGTTTCTCGTCTGAAACTAATGTTCATGCTGTTCTAAGGAACATTTCTAAATTAAAGTCTAAACCGAAATTTTCCAAAGCATCTATCTTTCGTGACCGTACGCCCATGCAAATTGAAATTCATAAGAATGCTAGGTCTGATTTGTCTAACCGTTTAAGTAATGGTGAATCTAACCTTAGAATAAAGTATATTAGAGGTATACCATCTATTATTTCGACTTTAAACTAAAGGAATCCAACAGTTGCTTCTCCTCTATCAATATATACTACCAAAATACTAGAGGTCTTAGAACTAAAACCCATTCTTTTTTTACTAGTGCTTGTGCATCTTCTTATGATGTTATTGCTGTCACTGAGAGTTGGCTAGATGATTCACTTTGTAGCTCTGAATTACTACCCCCTTCCTATAACATAATTAGGTGTGAGTTTTATTAATCAATCGGTCTACTGGTGGTGGTGTTTTTTTGGCTTTATCCCACTTAATTAATTATAATGTTATTGATACTACTACTATTACTTCGACTATTCCTATTGTCGATATTGTTGCCTGTAAATGTATTTTTAGTGCAGTTTCTTTCTACCTAGCGGTTTTGTATATACCTCCAAATATTTCGGCATATGAATTTGAGATGTTGTGCGAATGTCTTGAAGTATTCCTTCTAGATAAGCCAATTATCATTCTTGGTGATTTTAATCTTCCATATTTCAACAACGAGTCGTTAAATTGTCCTAAATGCACTACGTTCTCTTGCTTTGCTAATTCACTAAATTTAAAACAGTTTAATTCTATAACAAATTGTAACCGTAGACTTTTGGACCTGGTTCTTTCGAATACTGAAGGCAATATTGATATCGAGCGTAATGATATATTATACCAACACTGATGTGCGCGAAATAAAAAAATATGTATCCCTAAATCGAAGCGGACAGTGTTTCTTTTTATCTAGGCGGGTGCTAGTTGCAGCAGCTTCTTAAGCTGTATTGCTTGTCTGACTACCAATCACTAGAACTCTTGCTGTGTAAATTGTGTGTGTTAAATGAGCTCAATCGCTCTGTTACAGCAGTATTTTGCCGTTTATAATGCTGCGCTGTTAATTACTTTGCTCTCAACGGCCACTGGCAAAATGATCGGGATATAATTCGTCGAGAAAAATGTCACTGTCTCCTTGAAGAATTGAACTCCGGTTTCCAGTGTTCTTTTACAATACCGGGTAGCCGCCTAACCTCTGCAACTATCAAATATGTTCTAGAATCAGGTTTCAACATATCCATATAATATATTAACAAAATGCGTTGCCAAAAGAGAGACAGACATAGACATTCTTATACAAACCCTGTACTCTGCACCGTGAAATGACAACATTTACATTACATTTATTACCGGGCAACATGGATTATATAAATTGTACGTATACCGGTAGATTACACCGCTGTTTTTTCTTGCTGGTTGTGGTTGTTCTTCAAGCGGTATACCGGGTGTTCCACAAAAATTTCCAAACGCTGTAATGTCTTTATTTATCATCTGATTTTAATGATCTATATATGAAACTGTAGGGTTTCGTAAAGACTACAAACAGCAATGCAAATTATCTGTTTATCAGATATAATTCGCGAGAAACGTAATTCAACTTTTTTTTTCAAATTGCACTATATTTTTTTTTGAGTTTTATAAAAGAACATTTTCTAACGATTCGAATAATGTCATGAAAACATACACTTAAATAAGGAATAATGCAAGAAAAAGACAAGTTTTTGCAAATTTTGTAACAGTAGGTCATGAATTGGAGTACGCAACTAAACAATCACAGCGTTTTTTAATCATAATTATGAAAAATACAGACAATAAAATAAAATAACAATAAATAAAAGACTACTTTTGTTGTTTAGATCAGACAAAATAATCAAATGAAAAAATCAAAAACACTATCCTATAAATACTGCTCGAATTGGGCACCATTTTGACCAATGCATAATCTGCACCTCCTTCCTACAGAAACAGCTGCATTTAATATGTTGTTGGGCAGTATTTGTCGAAACGCATTAACTATTCTACACTCGGGAGCAAAAAAATCGACTCAGACTGCACACTCGCATTAAATTACATCTGGCACAAAAACTAAAACTTAAATTCCACTTTTGCTTTCAAAATATTTAAGTTCAGGATCTTAGCTTTAAAATGAGTGCATATTCTTTTAACGTACGTTTCTTATACACTTAGGCTACCCTACAATTTGTTGTGATCGATAATCACAAGATTTTGTATAAGTTGACATCATTGTTCTTTGCAAGCCAGTAGGTCGTTTAAAAGGTTTTCTACCTTATCAACCAGTATTAGTTGATTGTCAAACGTCAACTGGTATACATTTCCGTCAGCTACATTTAGAAATATTAGCTGCTAATGGATACTACAACCGGCCAAGTAGCGGCTCAAGCGGTTGCATTATTGCATAATCAACGGGAAGTCGCTCGTGTGCTGCACATGAGTTAGTCTGCCGTGTCAAGAGTTTACCGAAGATACCAGGAGAATGGTAGCTTTCATCGAAGAGGAGGTTCCGGCAGAAAGCGGTGCACAGTAGTGAGAGATGACCGTTTCATTGTCCAGAGCTCTTTAAGAAATCGGGCTCTCACCGGCGTACAAATTCAACGAGAGCTCAGAGAAACGCGGGGAGTGGCTGTTCATCGAGCAGCTCGTCTCCGTTTCGCAAGAGAGCATGTTGATTGCACAAATGAGCAATGGCGCTCTGTACTGTTCTCGGATGAAAGCAGAGTGTGTTTGCACGGCAGTGACAGAAGAGCAAAAGTATACAGAAGGCCGGGAGAAAGATTCGCACAATGCTGCATAACAGAAAAGGTGGCTTTTGGAGGAGGTTCCTGTATTGTGTGGGCTGGCATTTCTATGGACGCAAAAACCGAGCTGGTTTTTATTGAAACCGGCGGCCGAGCAGGAGGTTTGACTACCAACCGATACATCCAAGAAATTCTAGAGAACCATGTCGTTCCTTACGTTGGTTTTATCGGGGAAACCTTCATTCTCATGCAAGATAATGCCCGTCCACACAGTGCAGTTTTCGTAAGGCATTACTTGCAAGAACTTGAAAAATACGAGTTATCGACTGGCCGGCGCGCAGCCCGGACTTGAATCCTATTGAACACCTGTGGGATGAACTCAAAAGGAAAATTCGAGCTAGAAATCCTGCACCAGTTACGAGAACTGAACTTCAAGCACCACTTACCGAAGAGTGGGACGCTATCCCGCAAGACAGCGCGATTAAACTTATTCATTCTATGAAGAATCATTTACAAGCGGTAATTAGGGCAAGGGGCGGTAACACTAAATATTGATAGTTTTTTGAAAATTAAAATAAAAATATACTTGATATTACCTACTCTATTCTTTCCACCTTCGATCAAAGTGTCTATTTAGAAATTGTGTATTTAATAGAGCATTATGTGGAGCAACTCCATCTTGTTGGAAGTCAATTTGTGCGTATTGAGCAATGGGCAATTCTTCTAGATTGTCCACTATTTCTTTGAGTAATGTATGATATCTTTCTTGATGTAGGTTACCGTCAATAAAATATGGTCCAATTAATCTAGCATCTAAAATTCCACACCAAACATTTAAAGAGAATCTTCTCTGAATATTATTTTCAATAAGAAATCTGGGATTGTCATTGCTCCAATACCTATACTTATTTCTATTAAATATGGCATTATTCGTGAAGGTACACTCATCCGACCACAGGATTTTAGAATAATTTATTTAAATAAAAATAAATTAAAAAAATTTTCCAATAAATAAAAATTACAAAATTGCATTTATTCGTGGATAATTTAAAGCACGATCGTCTTCCAGCAAATGATGGATCAGTTGAGGTCTGTTACGGTTTTAATTTATGTTTTTTTCTAAATAGAATGTAGTGCAACAATAATTTTAATTAGAAGAAATCAATTCAATAATTTCAATACAAGATCCAATGTTGTTAGATATTTCACAAGAGGATTTTAGAATAATTTATTTAATGATAAAAAATGATAAATACTAAAAAATTTTTTAAATAAAAATTACAAAATTGCATTCTTCGTGGATAATCGTCTTCCAGCAAATGATGGATCAGTTGAGGTCTGTACGGTTTTAATTTATGTTTTTTTCTAAATAGAATGTAGTGTACTGGAAGATCCAATGTTGTTAGCAATCTCTCTAACGGACGTCGATCAATAAAACGTTTAAATCTAAATTTTTATCTATAGTTCGTACTTCTTTTCTTGGCTTTTTAAAAGATCCGTACATCCTCAAATTGACTTCCAGTCATGCAAATTTCTTGTGATGTGGTGATTCCCTATCAGGGAAACGTTTCTGATAAATTCTAATAGCGTCACATGGTCTTTTCCCACATTCAAAATAAACTTCAACCATATCCATTAAATATTCAAAATTCATATTTTCTATTAATATTAAAATAAATCGAAATTAAACTTATACAAACTTGTTTATTATGATGAACGGTGTTTTTGACAATGCGTTGATCATTCAAACTGACAGTGACAGTAGTTGATTAAAAAAGACGCTGTGATTGTTTAGTTGCGTACTCCAATTCATAACCTACTGTTAGTTTTGCCATACAATAATTTGCAAAAACTTGTCTTTTTCTTGCATTATTCCATATTTAAGTGTATGTTTTCATGACATTATTCGAATCGTTAGAAAATGTTCTTTTATAAAACTCAAAAAAAAAAAATATATAGTGCAATTTGAAAAAAAAAGTTGAATTACGTTTCTCGCGAATTATATCTGATAAACAGATAATTTGCATTGCTGTTTGTAGTCTTTACGAAACCCTACAGTTTCATATATAGATATTTAAAATCAGATGATAAATAAAGGCATTACAGCCTTTGGAAATTTTTGTGGAACACCCGGTATATCTACCTGTACAATTTTCGTACTCTAATTTCCGGTTATAAATATACACATGAACTCTTTTGACAACGCAAATTTTAGCTGCGCGTCGTATCCTTACTATAATATCATTGGGTATCAATTCTTATGATCTGGTGGCCATTTTCCTGGAATATAACCTAATAGTGCCGCCAATCCTTTAAATTTTATTACACCTATGCAATCTAATATCAAATCAATTAGCCTTGCTAATGACAAGGATTTTTCAACTGCTACTGAACATGTATTCCTCATGAAAATGCAACTATTCTAGCGTTTCCTTTTTGTAAATAAATGAATACTGCAACGTTATTTTTACGAGTGTCCAAATACGTGCATAATCTCTTATTACACATGTATACAGGATATAAGGAGTTTGACTGCCAACATTTTCGCAGCATATAGAGCAAGTAAATAGGATTAAAAAAGTTTATTATGAAGTAGGGGTTAAAGTAAATAGTTTTCCAGTAAACAAAAGCAAAGTTCCAAGTTTTAAATCTTAGGCAGTTATAAGTATTTTAAAGTGTGAATTTTACAATGGACTCATCGCGTAAATACAAAGAAAAAATGGTTATAGAAGTTTGTTCTACAATCTAAAGTAAGGTTAAAAAACATCACCTACCATAACTTTATACAAACAGTGTATTTCACAGCAGCTGAAGGCTGCGGCGTCGATAAGAAAATTGCAGACGTTGCACTTTTAAAGAATAGATTCCTGTCGTTTATTTCGTTTCAGTATGAATACAAATGCTCTAAGGTACATCAAACGATATTTTAGTGCATTATTTTACAAAATACTTTGAAACATTAGTATAGTGTGTAAAGTGTTGGTGTTACCAAGATGGAGCGCTATACTACACGGGAATATCACGACATGCTGTTAATTATTGTAATCGCGGGAACTCCTCCGTCTACGGACATTTAACTTTTTTAAGCGCGGCGTTGCCAACTTCTGGTAACTAAGTATTTACTTATCTTGGAAACCGTAGGTGACAGGCTAAAAATTTATCAAGGTATTCTGTTCAGTTTCATTCAGTCTACGCTACATTATAATTATGGCACTCAAACCACTTACATCCTGTATATATATGTATAATGACAATATGCACTTTTCAATACACATGCTTTTGCAAATGAATCAACTTTCTAATTCTATGGACATCGACTAATAAAGTAATTAACTTGGTGTTATCGCTAAATTGTATGTAAAAGAAAATTGGCAGTAATATGTGTATCACATGCGTTTTTTAGTTAGACCTTCGTCGTGCTTATTCTTAAGATTAAAATTAGAAAGTCAAAATATAATTTAGAAACAGGACAGCCCAGATAGTAACGTTTAAAAATATAGTATTCATTTGCATGACATAAGAACGTGTCCGAAGAGAATATTTAAGATAATAAGATTATTGCTTTCGTTTATTTTTAATTAAAACACGACGAAATTGTCCAACTCTTAAAAAGATTTACCATATTTTATACTAGGATATACTTTAACATTTCAACAATTGCAGGCCTATTTAAAATTTCAGCGCCTATTAATCAGTTTGTCCATTTTTTGATTAATTACATTATTTTAAACAAATGTCATAATTTTTTTCGGTAAACGTCCTTGTTACTACATTTACTGGAAAAAATAAAATCTATTGCTTTAAGCTAGATTTTTCGCAAACATTCAACTGTTCTGTAGAAAAGCTATGTTCAATCAATGAACACAATCCATGATTGGTACTTATCACTTAAGTAAATGGATTACATCCAAATACAAACAAAACCTAAAACAATATATGAATACATACAATTTCAGATAGTGAAAAATGGAGAAAAACATCCCGGTACTAAGATATCACGATAAAACAAACCAAGTTAGAACGAAAAAGAAACGAATGTATCTACAAATTATAATATAAAAAATGAGGTATAAACAAACGGAATGCACAGCAAAATCAAACATTTAAAAAAAGGTACGACTGTAATTAATAGAATAAGAGCAAATCACACCAATAAAAACAAATTTAAAAATACCTAATAGGGAAGGAAACACTTTTTTCTACTGTTCATTTACGAACTTAAGTAACTTAATTACATGAGAACTTATTGTAATGTGAAGTATAATTATTCGTTAAAAATCAACAATAACAAAATTGAAGGTTGGAGCAGTGACAGATAGACTAAATGCCGCCTATTTTAGAATCGTTATGGCGAATGGGCGCAAATACTGGAAGTAATTTTAAACGTGTAGGTAATATTTTTCCAAGTTTACATGACAACAGATCTTCCTAAATAAATATCTAAGTGCAATTTGTATAATATTGAGTTGTGTAGTTCAGATTTAATTTGAGTCCAAGAAGAACCTAAACCTTCTAATTAAACAAAAACCGGTATTGCCAATATACAGGGTGTTTCATAATATATGCGCTATATGATAGCTTGTCCAAAAATTTGAAAAAAAAGTTTCTATCTACTTATCTTCTGAAATGCACCATTTTGGAGATACAGGGTGTTGAAATTTAATTTTAAAAAATCGTTTTTTGTAAATATCTTCGGAACGGTTTATCGCAAAGAAAACAGCTTTTGTAACCATTTTTACTTATAATAAGCTAACTTGTGCGCGAGAAAAACATTTTTTATGTCATAATTGGTGAAGATTTTGCAGGGGTAGTGGTTGTTTTTCTCCATAACTTCTACGCCACTGGAAAAAGTACGGTTTTGACACGCCCATTTGAACCACCAATGTTTTCTACACAAAAAAGATAGTGGTCATGAGCTGTAAAGTTGACCGTTTTCGAGAAAAATCAACTTTTATGTTGTTAACGTTTGCTTTTCTTACTTGTTCTAATGTTTTAGTAAAATAAAACTTTTATTTCAAAAAATTTACCATGTTTTTCAACATGAAAGTTGATTTTTCTCGAAAACGGCCAACTTTAGAGCTCATGACCAACAGTACCTTTTTTGTGTAGAAAACATTGGCGGTTCAAATGGGGGTGTCAAAACCGTACTTTTTCCAGTAGCGTAGAAGTTGGGGAGAAAAACAACCACTTCCTCCTTCAAAATCTTCACCAATTATGACTTAAATTTTTTTTTCTCGCACACAACTTAGCTTATCATAAGTAGAAAATGGTTACAAAAGCTGTTTTCTTTACAATAAACGGTTCCGGAGATATTTCCAAAAAACGATTTTTTTAATTAAATTTCAACACCCTGTATCTCGAAAATGGCCCATTTTAGAGGGTAAGTTGATAGAAACTTTTTTTCAAATTTTTGGACGACGTATCACATCCTGAAGTCCTGCGCATATATTATGAAACACCTCATATATGTGATAAGTAAAAAAGTTTTTCTTAAAAGTCATGAGGCGCAGAAGAGTACAAAAAAACGTAGTTAAATGAAATAACAAGTGGATGTGTAGGAACATAACTGCTCCCATTTTCAAATCAAAATAACTTTTTTCTGTCGCTAAATAAAGTACCTACTGATTTTACTGCCTAATTAAAAATAAGTACACTTGGTTGCCCAAAAAAAGTGAGGCAGCTCTTATAACTTTTTACTTACACTGGCGATTGCAAAAAAAATGGAACAAGTCAAGTTACTCAATGTTATGTTGCTAGATAATAGTGTATTAAACTATCTATGAGTGGATAATATGTAAGGTCATTAAAACACGCGCGATTTTTCACAAAATATAACAAGTATTTTAATGACCAGTTATTCGCGAATAGTTTATACTATTTTTCGTTATTGGTGCATTTTAAAATCATGTTTTATTGGTTTCAATACTACAAATAAAATACGAACTAATCATGTAAAATTTTTGTGATGTGACGATGTGACAATTGCACATTTCACATTTATTTAAAGTAAGAGTTTTTTTGATAAAATTATTATAAAATATCTCATTATAGCTTTTGACACATTATATTTTATTTGTAAAAGGTTGTTTTGTCAGATCAATTAATACGAAGTTGACATTTATTTTTGAATTGTTAACGTTGTCCCTAGTAACTTTAAAACGCGCGTTTTATAATGATCGATTTACGCATGCGTTTACGTGTTAAACAAGCAAAATGGTTTACCAATAAAAAAAATACAATGCTGCTATAGCTGCATGTCAATTTATATTAAAATTGCTAAACAGCTAGGCTACAGTTGTCCCACTTTTTTGCAACCGCGCGTATTATGCAAGCAATTTTGACTGAAGGAGGTTAGTTGTACTGAAATCCTTACTACGCTAAAATTTTTTGATACAAAATTTAAGACACTGTATGGTTACTATGTTTAATTACTTAACGTGTTAAGATTACGTTAAGATTAACGTTTACTATTCAGTCAAATAACTACTTACTACTAACTAGTCAGTGTTACTAATTGAAAATTTATCCTGTCAACCTCCTTCGTCTGAAATTGCTCACTCAGTATATTTTCTTCGTAATTTTTTTCAATGTCAGTTGTAAGCTTTTGGCTTGAGTTTCCTCCAAATTTAGTATTAGCCACTTTTTGCACTCCACCCATCAATTTAAAAATCTTTGCATGTCTTACAACGTAATGTGTTTGCTTATTAACTCTATACATTTTGTTACAACCATTTCCTTTTCAGTGTTCCTGTACATGCTTATCTCTTTCATGGAATACTACGTATTTCGTGTTATAATCTTTATTGTCCTCTATTAATTCGATCTACGAGTAAAATATAAATTTTCAATATACACACGAAAAATACACAAGAGGTACAGAAGCGATATTTAACATTTCACTTACATCATCATCAAGATCTACTAGATTTGTATCAACAGTACTATTAGGATCCAAAATTTCTTTGACATCATTACCATCCCTCTTACGTTTCAAACTTGTGCTGGTATCCACATCTGACTGTAAAGACCTAAAATGAAACGAAAAATTATTACAGGGCGTAATAAATCCGTAGCATAATCGGGTAATGTGAACTTTGAAATAACCAATTGTCATCGTAATATTATGGTTCTAATGGACGCAGAATAAGTGACTTAAGTAACATAATACACGAAAATACTATGTATTTATCATTAGATCATTTCTTATAATTAGAGTCAGCAAAGAGAGGCAAATTTCAGTATAGTGTGAAGAACAACGTGGAGGGGCTGAGCATCCGTATCGTGGCGAGCGTTCAGTAATTTTTACGCATTCGCATCATTTATGTTCGTGGCTTTCATGAGTGAGCATAGACGATACGGACGGTCTAGTAAAGTGAACGGTAGATTACACAGAATAAATCAAACAGCTATATCAAATGTTAATTACTCACTGTATCGTTTGCCACGGATTGCAGAAGAGTGTTTCATACTTTTTAGGTGGCGTTCACACTTCCACCTGCTAGTACGCGTCAAATAGTTGTCGCATCTTGCATATTTAATTCTATCGCCTTTCCATTCTAAATTCGGCATACTCGCTATTACGTGTTCTATTTTCTTCGACATACGCCACGAACCATTTCCGAACCATTTACCTAAATGCGACATAAGCATTCACAACGACCAGTGGAATAATACTGAACAAGTGTGCTTTGATACGGACGCTCGAGTTTCCGTGCCACCCCTCTACGTTGCTTACCAGACTGAATTGGAAATTGCCTCGCCTGCGCTAATATTATATATGAGGCTTTACTGGTTGAAGCTTAAATTTCCCATACACACACTACTTTGCAAATTCGGAGTTAAACATTTAACATATGTAAATATGCAACAAACAATAACTAACTGTAGATAAAATTATAACCGATTTGTGTGTACGCCTAACTGGATAACTGGTTTTAATCGCAAACAACACCTTTTATTGATGATTGAGTAAATGTCATATAATTATCACTTATAGATTTCAAAAGATCATACCTTCCTGTTTGATTTAGTTCAGGTTCAGCCTCCTTCCGCTTGGATATTTCATAAAATTTAATCTTTTCATCATGTGACAGATTTTTCCATAATCCTCCTATGCGAATAGATATTTCCTTTGAAGACTCATCTACAATTCGATTAGGTTTTTTAAATTTTTAAACCTAATAAAACTTCCTATAAACCACAGCAAACAAAACTGCCCTTATTGTTTCAAAAATAATTTGTTATGTCCTGAGATATATCAGAAAATAAAAGATAGGTACATAAACATCGTAATACAAAACATATTCATATTAAAAATAGTTGAAATTAATTAAATGTGCAAAATTCATAATATTTGTAGTTGAGGCTGATTCTCAATATATGCCATAAACTTTAAGAGGTGATTCCTGAGGTTATTTTGATCATGAAAGTTCATAAGAACATATGTCCAAAACCGCTTAGTTCTAAAGTTAGACAAGGCTACTTTCTCTCGAAACGCGATTATTAATTTTCATAATAATCACATATGGGTCGAAGAAAATCCGCACGAAATAGTGAATGCCCGTCATTAACTTCAACTGCTCTCTGGCAATGTGTGGGCCGGAATTGTTGGAGATCACTTGATAGGTCCACATTTTTTACCGATGCGGTTAAATGGCGAGGTATAACGCAATTTTATTGAAAAGGAGCTACCATTATTGCTGGAAGAAATTCCGTTGCAATTAAGATTACAAATGTATTTTATGCATGTCGGTGCTCCAGCGCATTTTAATTTAGTTGCTAGTTTTTGGACAATACGTATCCAAATCTGTGGATAGGAAGGGAGATCCACAACCGTGGCCTCCTCGGTCCCCAACAGATAGTATAAGTTAATTTTGTTTCACCAATTATTTTGTTAATTTATAATAGAAACAATAATGATGTTAAAGCGGTTTTGGACATATGTTTTTATGAACTTTTATGATCAAAATAACCCCAGCAATCAGCTACTAAAGTTTGTCGCATATATTGAGAATCACCCTGTATAAAGAATGAATTCTATTATACGTCAAACTGTCTAAGTTAATGTTAAAACGAAATCCTTAGCTAATACTAACATACATGTAATGTGGTAAACCTTTGAATCATCACAAAAGTAAAAAAAGTTACATAACGATACATTTAAACTTACTTGGATACAGAATGGTCAAGTTGTTACGCATTATTTTTGCATACATCATGAAAGCTTTTGGTGGTAAAGATGATCTCACAGGTACCACAGGCAAGAGAGATGGTCCTTTCGCATTTTCTGAATTAGTATCATGTTGCCAACTTTGTTTCTCTAACTTCTTTTTTCCATCATTCTACGAATTCTTTTAGAAATTAGCTTAATAATTGTAAGTTTATTAATACTTACTACAGATACAGAGCACTCCGACAGGGATGTAGGTTGCTCTTTTGTACATAGTTGTTCTTCCTTTGCTGTTGTGTCAAAACTTTTAGAAACAACTGAATTAAGTTTTGCATCCGATAAACCTTTAACTTGCAATTCATTGGATAATTTTAAGACACCTAATAGATCGTTTTCATGGACTTGTATCTCACCACGGTACATGAACTGCATTAAGTGCTTTAGGTCATTAAGAGGCACCCCGTTAAGTATAATCAATGAATTTGATTCAGTGTAAGTAGCGAATAAATGCTATTCAAAATTTAGAATGTTAGATCTCATTTTCAAGTATGATACTACATGTACCTACCTCAAAAAATGTGCTGGATGCAGCCAATATCATTTTATGCGCTCGTATTAATGTTCCTTCGCAGCATAAAGTTACATCAGTCAATACTCCTCTATTGAATTTATCGATCAAGGCTTCCAGAAGATTTGTGGCATAGTTAGTCCATCTCAAATTAAACTGCTGTATATTTTCTGTAATAATACCAGCATTCATAGTGACTTATTGGCGATGCGATATGTGAGTTACAAAAATAGGTTATGTTCAATTTGCGTTGTAAACGTTTTTTTGTATTATTTAAATGTTGAATTTATACACATGCAAATAGAAATTATTAATTATTGCATAAAACAAAAGGATACTAAAGTATCATTAAAAAAATTACTACAAAAAAAAAACAAACAAGTAACTGTATTCTTACAGCTTGTGTTTATTTTAGAATTTTTTTGATTTTTAATACCAAATTACCAAATCTAGTAACTTTCAATAACAGGTGTTATTTAAAATTTAGGAAATTTTAATTTCACAGGACAGCCAACACATAGATGTAGACTCAAATACCAACTTACTTTATAATAAAACAAAAAATACACTTCCTTTGATGGACTTTTGAAAAATGTCTTCAGCCGTTGATTGAAGGAATACCCAATTGACATTAAAAACTTAAATGGAGATTTGCATTTAAGGGATCTGATTTCTGTCAAAATGTCTCAAGCATGTATTCCTTCAATCAACGCTTTACATTAAAAACTAGTGATGGGTTGCTACGAAGCAAACTGCTATTTTGAAACTGCTAACTATCGTTACGAATATTAAAAGAAACTGCTACTTTTTGTAGCAGTTTTCCAATGTAAATATTTCTGACATAGCAGCTCTATAGACATCATATGTTCTATCCCGTTGTAGCAGAGAAGCACTATAAAACCGATAAAACGAAACTGCTACAAAAAGTAGCAGTTTTTTTAAACTGCTAACGAAAAGTAGCAGTAGCAGTTTGTAGCTGCTAATGCCAAATATGTAAAGTCAGTTATCAATTTTCCAAAACATTGAAACTATATAGAATTCAATAAGTAATTTTCAGAGAAAAATGAGAGACTGTTATGTATTGCATAAACATTCCATAGTTAGGTCGTTTAAAAATTGTATGGAAAATGGCGGGAAATTCTCTATATATCACATGATAAAACTGTTTGAAATTATGATGAAGTAAGATTTCTTTAAACATTAAAAAATAATTGACCCAAGAAACTCACGCTGCTAACATCAAATCAAATCAAATTCATAAAAACACTTCTTTTCCCATTTGATCGGAACTATATACCACTATATACATTGGAACCTCGTCTATATCGGCGGTTGCGGTTCACACATATATCCTCTCAAGAGGGGTCCCCACTCTTATCCCGTTAGCAGAGAGGAAACGCCGTGCTACACGCTGATTGGCTCATGTGAATACGTGCACTATCGGGTGGTGGGTGTCGAGCGGATATAAGTGAGTGCTATAGTGCGGAGATAAGTGAGGGTGGACATGAGTGAGCGCGGATATAGGTGAGGTTCCAGTGTTCATACATTTATTTTGTAGTATGCGAGATCCTCAAAAAATAAAGAGCTGGCGCATGTTTCAATGAAACCAACGTAATACCTATACATTTTAAACTTGTGATTGTTTTCAAATATGTAACAAATACATATTTATTTTCATATGGGGTTGGCGCTCGCATGTCGGTGAATTTCTATAAAATTATTTAGCAAAAATTTTATGGTTGGCAAAAAATACGTAAACATTTATAAAAATTTATAAATTCAAATAATAAATAATTTTATGTAGTTATGTGCACCAACACATGTTTGGTAGAAACTACAACATATCATTAACAAAATCGATGATGTCACAACTTCAAGGCATATTAATTATACTTAATCATCGACATATTATTCACAATTATTGAGAAGTGAAATTATAAATCTCCTTAACTTTACACCGCAAAATTAAAAAAGTATAATTACAAAAAAATCGCATCTTAACCGACCCCTGTATAGAAAGGCGAACTGCTGTGCTAATAATCTCGCGATTCTACAATAAGACGTTTTGGCTGTAGCATGATTTTGAGTAGGTTATTTTTTTTTTCAAAATCGGAGTGCTCGATAATGATCTACGCACATAATATATGCTGGTTGACAAAAGACGTGAATCTCCAATGTTTCTCATTCGTTGTCTGAGGATGGACAGTCATCCTTTTTGACAAATAATCATCAACTATCATTTTATTCTCTGGTCTATCTTTTTGTTTAAGCAGCTATATAATAGACGTCTCCGTGAAGAATGTTTTTTTTCATGTGTGGTGGGTGCTTAGTTGCAGTGACTCCGTAAGCTGTATCGCTTATGGCTATCATGCAATTCCCGCGATGTAGTTTTGTGTGTATAATTGTGTTCAAATGGCTTTGTGCCAGCATTATACCGTCTTAAATAATGTCGCGCTGTTAATCACTTTGTTCCCAATAGCGAATGGTGAGTCGATCAGATATCAATTCTCCGAGAAAAATCGTTCGACGCCTAACCACGGCGGCTATCGACTCGTTATCATTTGTGCTGTCTTCACATATAGGTAAATTGTTTTGATTAGTATTGTGTGCAGAGGGTTTAAAAATGTATACATATACAATATTACGCCACAGCATGGATACTTAAAAATATTCGCTTTCCGCTTTCACTACATGTAAAGAGAAATAAAACAATTACTTCGAAAAACAATCTTTATTTTTTAAATTTATGTACTATATCTCCTAGATAATAAAATGAGCGCACTTCTAAAAATATTCAACAATAATCATCCACGAAAATACTCTACAAAAAAGGACGAAGAATAAAGAAAATCACAAATTAGTTGTTTTTAAAATAAATATTGTGTATGTGACAGTTACATAAATACAATTATTACTTAATGAGGGAGTTCAGATTCATGGCACTGAAGTGTATAGAAAGTTATGGTAAAAATAAAACTCGAAGTAGTGGTTTTCCGGTATAAATATATGTCAGCTATTTACATTATACAGTATGTGACTACAGCTTAATATTAAAGCACTCTTAATTGTAAAATATGTGGTGTAGTTGTATTGTATTTAGTTTAAAAAAATATGAATTAAAACATCTTTTTTAAACCTCAAATTACAAAATCGTGTTGTGAGGTTTTGAAATTCTTATTAGATAATTGCAGTTGTTTGGTTTCGATGGACTTTTATAGTGTACAAGATTATTTTATCAATGTTCAGTGTGCATCTTTTATTGTTCCGCGAATGATAAGAACCCAATTAACAGTATATATTGGAATTGATCCTATTTGTCAATTTGGAATGAATTTACAATGTTAAAAAGATATTAAAAAAATAAATACCCAAAAAGTATCCAACTGTATACTGTAATAGCAAGTCTTCAAGAAATAAAATTGAGATTTTTTCAGTAAATATTAAGTAATAAATTTGTCGTTGAATGAAGAATGAATTTATCATTAAGCTATCTTCCGTAGTACTAAATTTGAAGTATTTTTGTTTTCTTTTATAAAATTCATTTCCGAAATAAGTTGGAAGCAGATATAACAGCATTTCATAACTATATGCGAAGTATATATAATTCCTAACCATTATTATATTGAAGGTTATTGCGAAAATTCACGAGTGAATGCACTCGGATGTCGAAAATGTTGATTACATATTAATACTACTGTATTAAGACGTACTATAACTATGTGTAAATGTAATGCATGAAAAGTTTTAAATTATGGTGTGCTATAACAGACTTTTATTATCAGTCATCTAAATATATTTTATCGCCTCTATTACCTAACAATTTGTATTGACCTTGTCTATATTCTCTTCTCTTTTGATTCAATTGCCTATAAGTCAAAGTTTGAAATATAAATCTAGGTAGAATTAACATGGTTAATGCTATTTTCTTGCCTCAAGTAATTTTTTATTTTAGTCAACACAGTCCAACATATAAACTAAACAAATTTCTTACTCAAATCCTACATAATTTACAATTAGTGACTAGGGCTGGGCGAACAATCGACAAATCGTCCAGTACTCGATACCATAACTGATATCGATTCACCGATACCTCAGATATAACCAAGGTATTGATAGCTGAATATCGGCACAAAAAAAATCAATAGCAGGCTATCGATACCAACAAATCGCAATTACAAAGTTTTGTAGTGCGTGGGATCGATACATGAAAATGTCGATATTGCCCACTCCTATTAGTGACATCGAAACTAAACAATTTGTAAACATTTCAATTTACATAGATTTTTGTTCTAATCATTTAGTCTTTATTGATAAAATTGTTTACTATCATGGGAGGTATTTGTAAGCAGTAAAGAAATATAGTATATGATTTCGTTTCAAAGCACGAACGTTTGTTTTTCGATAAGGAGATCGTTCGTTTTTAATGTTACTAGTTTTGTTTCTATTTACGACCTTTTTAGCGATTTTATTCAGAAGTTCAAATTCCAATTGTTTATCTTTTAAGGTTTTAGAATGTAATCAAGATCATAATAATTTTTCTTCGAACTATTAAAACGAAATCACAAATTTTATTTCAATTTTTATAAAGAATCAACAATATCACAAAAATTTGTTAACTACGTAACGTATGTACGTACAATAAATACTTTCTAGGTTCCCTTATTTTAAAATGAGATGCGATTAAAAAAACATACGTAATTGTGTAAAAGGTAGAATAGATTATTTATTAAATATTCGTTTAATACTTAATAAACATTAATTTAATATTTTAGTTCTAAGGGTCTCCAATTAATAAATGGCATATAGAACATTTGTGCAGTGAATAGAATAAGTTAAGTATGTTTTTTCAGATATTTACTACGATGATACTTCGATGCACAATCGCATTTTCTCTTTCTAAATTAAAAAGTGTAAAAAAGAAGTGGAGAACCTTCTTTAATAAGCCGTTAAATAAAAAGAAGTTACACCTGTATACTTGATTGTTTATCGTCTGTAAAATGCCCGATAGTTCTATTCTATTTCATAATACAGGTGATAAAAAAATAGCTATACACACGAAAACTGGCAGCACTCATTCACATTTTGATGGCATGTCAAGTAGTCAATGCGTCCACCCGCGTAATCAAATTTATAAACATATTTAATAAATAACAAATATAATTTACAATTGCGAAAATGGAAGAGATAATAGTGAAGCGCCTCTTCGAATTAGTAAAATATTTTCGTTCTTTTGCGATTTAGTAATGTGGGTATTTATTTTCGAATTTAGGTAAAGGCTTCGAAAAGAAGAGTGCTGGGAGGAGTAGTAAACTCGGTTATCTTATATGCCGCGCCGATCTGGAGCAAGGTAGTCAAAAACCAGAAGCTAACAGCGAAACTTACAAGAACGCAAAGACTTACAAATACACTGGAACTTCGCCTATATCCGCGGTGGGGAAACGTAAACATTCACTTACATTCGCTCAAGAGGGGTCTCCACTCTTATCCCGTTAGCGGAGAGGAAACGCCGTGCTACGCGCTGATTGGCTCATGTGAATACGTGCACTATTGGGTGGTGGATGCCGAGCGGATATAAATGAGCGCTATAGTGCGGATATGAATGAGGGTGGATATAAGTGAGCGCGGAGATAAGCGAGGTTCCAGTGTATAAGAATTTTCAGCGCCTACAGAACGGTATCGGCAGAGGCTGTTGGTGTGATCTGCGGCGTTCCCCCTATCGAACTCCTTATTCGCGAAAGGGAAGATAGATACAACGGAGTACCAAGAGGAGACGCAAGAGCTCGACTGAACCTAAGGTGGCAGGAAAGATGGAGCCTAGACAGGTACGGCGCATGGACTCGGAGGCTGATCCCGAGCGTCCGACAGTGGGTGGAGAGACCGTATGGCGAGGTCGACTATTACGTCACGCAGGCGTTGCCTGGCCATGGGTGCTTTCGCAAATACTTATTTGACAAAAAAGGGCAAACTCCGATGCGTGTGACTATTGTGGGGCTGTGGATGATGTCGAACACACACTCTTCATATGTTCGGAGTGGATTCACATTAGACGAAACTGCACTCGGAAGACTGGCGAGGTATTTAATGAAAACAGCATGATGAAGGATCTGGTAGGGACAGAGGAGCGGTGGAAACATATTTATGCCGCTATACGTAGCATAATAGCTAGTAAAGAACAACATCAGATGATTGAAACGGCACCACATTGAACTAATGCGAGAGCGAGTTCCGGTATGGAAAGATCAGTATGCCGAGGAGGAGAGGTTTTTTAGTCAGTCTGACACAAGCCACAAACTTCGAACTGTGTGGTAGTCTCATGCAAGATCTTTCCCCTTCTCTATAAAAAAAAGGTAAAGGTAATTAATAATATAGTTAATTGGTTATAGAGAAACTATATTACTTATTATATTATTTACTGATGGGTGTATCGCCACATATAGCGATCTCATTTAATATGTGTACCCATGTAACTATAGGTCGACCAGAATGCCGTGGCACTGATGACGCGTTCTGCGCATATAGATGGAGCGTATACGACAATAGGGGTTTACGAAAATTGGATTGCAAGGTATCTACCGAGTTCCTACCGGTAAACAGCTGATTAATTTCCAACGGCAGTATATTGGAACTGATACAATTTCCGAACGTTGTCGGTATATCGGTATCTATCCGATCCAATTTTCGTAAACCCCAAACAAGCGTGAATGAGCGCTATCGGCACCTCTCTGACTTAAGCGCAACTGCCACGGAATTCCGGTCGATCTATATATACATTGTTGTATATCTGATCTCTGGTTCTTTAAGCATAATGTGTTAATGTCAAAGACAAAACCCTACTTTTATGATCATCACAATAATATTCATAATTAAAAGTAGCGTTTTTCTTCGTAGGAAATTTATAATTTTAGTGGACCAAACGAAATTAGATAATATAATCCCGATAAAATGTTAAATACGTCGTATTATAACATTTCAGAATATAGCCTAATAAGCGCAAAGCTGCTGATTTAGTCAGGTCGGGCAGTAGCGATAACACGTAGCAATAATTGCATGGCTTTAGTGTCGCCATGCCACTATATCGATAACTACCACGTGGTATGTCTAACATGCATCCGTACGGTACAGTCGTTTGAGAGTTGAGACTAAGCACCAATTTTGACTTGCCACTGTGCCTACCTCGGACCACTGCTGACCTGACAAAATAAGCAAGTTTATTGATAAGTAAATAAAGTTCCTCGAACTTGTATAATTTAAATATGGAAAAAAGTAGGTATGGTATATACTGGTATACATCTTACATAACAGATTGTATTGATAAGGCCTTAGCCACATGCCTAGCATAACTTCAGAGTAGCTACAAAAATCGATTTACCCTCAATCATCTTAATTTACTAATTAGCTGGAAATTTTGTGTTCTTAGTATTAGTAAAGGCAAAAATCCTATTGTTGTAATTAGTGTAATCGTCCACAATATTCTGCAATTGCAAGAATTCAACACATGATTTTTGACAATTAAACTTAATATTGTTTATCCATTCTTATCAATGGCAGGTATTTAAATTTTTATTTGCTCGTAAAATTAATATGATTCAAAAAGCTGAGTGGTATTATATTTCAAAAATATAGTTTTGGGGTTTTGAAATTATACAGTTTATGCCCGCTTATTTTATGAATTTTTTGAACTGAAAAGGGGAGAGAGATCAATTATGGTTTGATGAGGGTGTAGTTATCATAACATGTTCAACTTCCTTTCGATTTCAGTAGTTACCGTATAGCTGACAAGGAGGTGAAATTTTAAAAGTTCGCATATTGTTTGAATTATTTATTCGGCTATATGATTGCATCAAAATATGAATGTTGTGTGTTATGAATGTGAATAGTAGGTACATGTTATCATTAAACAAATTTGCTACAAATGCCACAGCGGCTTACGCATGCAATTTTGCATTTAATTTAAATTATTGATTGAATTCACCATTGGACGGTTAAGTGAGCTCACCGATCGTGGTATATTTACATACGACACGAATGTATACAATTTTCAATTCAAGGTTATTCTTCGACCGTACGCTGGCCGATCGCAAACCCGGTAAAACTCGAAATATTTCCTGCCATGCATGTGGTAAGCATATGCCATGTTTACAGATCACATCATTGTTGATCATGTTGTACAATGTACGAATATTGACTAAATGTTGTATTGTTTAGTCAACAGACTGAATTTACAAGTAGAATTATTGATTCAGTAAATGTGAAACGCTTTATCTTTCCCGTTGTTACAAGTATTGGTATTAAACCCAGTATGAACGAATTTGGAAAAACAAGATCTATTATAATCTCAAACAATATACAGAATGTTCTATTTAAATAAAAAAAGTTGAGGATAGTTTTAGTTAAACCGGCAGTACATTAACAACTAAAATCACATCTTCAGATACATTATGCACCACAATATGTGCCTGGAAAGTTGTATCTATGTCGTCCTTTTTGTTTTAAACATATTTGCATGGTTCCACGCTTTATCCCAACCTTCTGTAATGTGTCTGCGCACCATGGCTATAACAGAACAAAATTGTGTACTAAAATGTAAATATCAACAGTACTAGAGGTCACTACCGTGCGGGATTCTTAAATATTTTACGGAAAAAATCTCCAGACAAAAATTTATAATAATTCCATATTGTGTAGATAATATACAGTAAGAATTATTGGTATTTACTTATATATTACAATTCAAATTGCATTAAAAAAACAAGAAAAAGCTTTCAACGAATTCAATATCCAAATGTAATATAAGCTTTAACATACAATAGCTATATGAATTCTAACACTTTATACTTACTGGATGCGGTTTATTACATGATATTATACAAATTTCAAAATTATATTTATGTAAATGTCAGCAAATGGCAGGGTTTGGAATCCATTCAAAATTTTTGAATCATTCGGGAGTTAAAGATCACAATTTATCATTTCTGAGTCAAAAAGGCAGTTTGATAAATCTATAAATATTTGTCGAAT
Source organism: Holotrichia oblita (assembly GCA_023690525.1). Taxonomy (NCBI): domain Eukaryota; kingdom Metazoa; phylum Arthropoda; class Insecta; order Coleoptera; family Scarabaeidae; genus Holotrichia; species Holotrichia oblita. The sequence goes on along the minus strand of CM043018.1, from coordinate 104,857,308 downwards.
TCTAATAAATACATACTATCAAATATTTGGAAAAGACATAAGGTACTAAATAACTAGGGTTAGTACAATAGTACTAAGAATAGCAACATTAGGCTTGCTTCATGTAAACATGCACATACTGTTCCACTAATTTGTTCGTATAGGTTTCATATCTTGCCTGATACCCGTTGTATAATGTTGCATACGTTAAGGCAAAACAACTTGCAGTTCAAACTAAAGTCGACGACCGGTGATACAACGCGCGTCCTTGCGCAATAGAGGGAATGAGTTTAGAATTAGTTTACTATCCAAGCCGTAGTACAATACAGGCTAGCGTGGCGAGAAACGATGAAGATAGGTCTGACATTTGGAAGGAGGCCGATGAAGCCGGAAAGGCAGAAACGGTACAGTCCATCTCTAATGCCTGATCTATTTTATTGCTCTTGCTAATAGGGCAATTCCTGCAATGATACCATGAGCGCCTATTACAAGCATTGTTGATTTATTTGGGCATTGCTTGAAGTTTTCAATACTTTAGCTACATTATATTTATAGTTTTGAATTTTCTGTTGATGACATGCACCTACTACTAACGTAAAAATCTGCATAGAAATAATTGGTTACATACTACATATAATTTAGAAGCAAAATGTAATCGAAATTTTGGATACGTACGTAGATACATATAAATAGGATATAATCAACGTATATGATTACTTAAAATATGTTTGACTAGATATTATTTATTATACGTTGCAAAATTTGTTTTACAATTAGAATTAATTTTCTAATACCCAATTACCTTATCTTATTGTAGATGTTCAATCAATTCAATATTTAAGGACAGTGTTAACTTCGAGAGTACTTAAAACATAGGTAAGAAAAAAATTACAAAAGTAAAAAGTTGTTGAACATAAAATACTTATGTATATTCACGGCCAATTAAGCGAATTCTCCATTTCAGGTTTACGCTGCGAATGACGGCAATGACTATGTATACATTATAAATAATACAATAAGTATAAGATAACAAGTTTATGATTGAAACTATTGGTGTGCAATAGGTGATTGCAATTATTTACACTGTTAGGATTAAAATTAAACGAATAATATATTATTATAATTATATATAACTATTTCATTTCCAAATCAGTTCAAAATTAATACATAATTAATTAAATCGAAATAAAAATTCACCTTATAATTGTAAATAATTGCACACCTACACGTTTCTTTTTGACTTCAACATCTTCGAAAGAAGTTACAGTATAAAATTATTATATAAGTATTATGTAAAATACAGAGGACTATAGAGAATGTAATTACTACATAATTCTGAGTAACATAATAATATAAAGAATGCTGATGTTCTATTTATTGATGCAGTTGTTTTCTTCATTTCAAAAGTGTCTTGAAAGTGCTTGTATGTATATATTAAAAACTAGAAATCAGGCAAATAAAATTACAATAATTATTACTGTTATCACTAACACAAAGCTGCATTAAATTATATTTAGCTGCACTCAAATAGCTACCTTTTCCATTACAACAAATGTACCAGTTCTTTATATTGATATAATTTAAAATTATTAATTAATATATTAGGTATTTTTAAAAATTGTTAACATGACAATAAAGACAATGTGACAAAAGATACAGGAAAACACTTACAGAAATGGGTAAAAGTAAATTGTAAGGCCATTAAATCTTATACTACATACTCAACACAGAACACTTTTAACTATTAGTAACAATACCTGATGTATATAATCAAATGTCGAAAGAAATGTACAAATTTCATTAACAGCATTAATATTGCCAGGTTTGAAGAATTAGTTCTGTTTAAGTTTTTAACCAACACTTAACCAACATTTAACCAATATAAATATTGTATTATTTTTACAATTATAACAATATACAGAAAGAAATAAAGTCAGATTTATAGTAGTACATGAATGTACTTATTTTTTGACTTCGCAATGGTACCAATCAATAACTAACTGATATACGTTTATCTGAGTCTGTCAACCATGCGAAATACGGTTTCAATTCAATATACTTAGTAGCGTATTATTATTATTATTATTATGAATATTTTTTCCGAATCTGTATATTGCAAATATGCAAGCACATTCAAATAACTTTTAACAGACGAACTAGGAAAATGAAGAAAAATTTAATAGTAGTAGCCAAAAAATGTTTATCTCGTTTTTTGTTTCTACATTCAATTGGAATGTATTTTTAATATGTTTGTTAATGTTAAACTACATTTGCTTTCCTCATACAGTCCTCTGAGGTTTATTATCACAATTTGATAAACTAAATTTTGTTCTCGTAATTTATATTTAAAACAAATAATACTAATGATACCAAAACATTTTTTTTTCTATCATTGTAAGTAAGTAGAGATCAAACCTAACTTAGATATGACTGATGTTTAAAATGGTTTATCTTAACATTTTTTATGAAGGATGTTCGAATATTCCTTGTCTTAATATACGGTAACCCTTTCGCTTTATTTCTCTACTATACAGAGTGTATAAAAATGTAACGACAATAAAATAAATTAATAAAAAAATATTCAATATAATTAGTCTTCATGTTTCCAATACAACAGTTTTTTGCAATTATAACATTACCTACAACAAAAAATTCATGTATAATAAATACAATATCTTCTTCCAAGCAATTACAAAATCTACAAAAATAAAAATAAAACATAACCTGTTAAAATATCTTTGGTTGTTTATCGCAAAATAATTTCAGCCAAGAAAATATATTGGCAAGAAAAATAAAAAAGCTATACGCTTCTCTTCGACATCAAATTGTACGTGAATGATAAATAATGTATTTCTAAAATATTGTCGTTACATTTTTAAACATTCTGCATTATCTTCATTTATACATAAACCCTGATAAATAATAAATAATTTATTTATTTTTACACAATAATTAGAAGTCTTATATTTATATTCTAAACGGTTATCGGTTGTCGAATGTTTTTATTTACTACGTAGAATTTGTGTTTTTTCCCGATAATGCCCCATATTACTGCAACATTTTCGATAATGATGTTTAGCGGTATAGTCAGTAGGGCGCCGCCTATACACAGTAGAAACCGAAATAGTCCGAATCTGTAAACCGTAAATGACTTGACGACTCCAAATATATACATGTATATGTTCACTGCACCGATGAATGCGCACAAAAAATCTATAACAGGATAACAGGGTATAGGGCACAGTCCTGCTAATATTATGTTCGATGTGGAAAGCGGTAGAGTCACCCACGAATAGCACGAGATCGCCAATAGCAATTTCTTTCGAAATGGTATCGTCTTGGAATGTACTACGAGCAGGATGCCTTGAAGCCACCGCTTCCGTTGCTGTACGAAGTCCCAAAGCGTAAACGGGCTCTTCTCCCACATCTCGCCTTCAATGAAAGTGAAATTATAACCTTCGTCTAGAGCACGCATCGCAAAGTAACAGTCTTCAGCTACTGAACCATCCATACCATTGTCGAAGGATACTTTTTTCTCGGCACCAAGCTGAAATACAAAACAACAATTAGATGCTTATTATTAATTTATATAATTTTATTTTATATAAAATGTTAGAAAACATAAACATTCTTTCAATTTCATACGTAAATTGCTGACTTTCTCTTTAATTATAAGCAAACAACCAAAGTGAATCCACGATTTGTAGTAATGCTATTATTTTTTATTTATTCCTAACTTTATTTAATTGTTTTAATATGTAAAAGCGGTGTTCTAATTGGTTTGTTATGTATTTAAGTCTTATACAATCTACAGTAACCAAAAGGTTGGTAAACTCTTCGATGAGTTACAGCAGTTAAAATAAATAACCTACTTACATATAATAACACAACTATCAAATATGACAAACTTGCTTCTCTTAAAAAACTCAGCGTCATCATTTAAGTGGCAACTGGAAACAACTAAAACTCCAATCATTTGGTAATGTTTTGTTTTCAGATTTGTTTTTGTTTACACCATAGCAACTTCCAAATAATTTTCGTTTTCTTACTACTATTCTCTAGACAAGACGATGTGTTTTTTAAAAACTCTCTCCAATATTCCTAAAAATGACAAATTGATTGCCGTTTTGACTGGTGGAATTATCGGTAGAGACATAAAAAAATGAGGCATTTACGTAGACGTAAAGTCTTAACTATCAGGCGACGACTCTGTATCGGAAGATGAGTAGTATTCATATATGACAATACTTCACTGCCAACTGATATTTTTAATGCCATTCCCGAAACATCTAGCAGCGATTCGGATTTTGATATTCCCTGAAGAATGTTGCTAGATAATGATCAAAAGAATACATGAATTCAACAACAACAGACTCCTACTTTTTCTGAAATGAGCGGGCCTCCTCCAGGTATTGCTGGTTCGAATTCATCGCCATATTCGCCTATGACATTAGGGCCAAGTCTAAAGAAATGAATGCTTTTTTGGAAATTAACCTATTAATAGTGTCAAATGACTACCAACCCATGACGATTATTGGTCTACTGCTTCACACCTCCATAATGCATACATCAGTTCACTAAAGAAGATGTGAGTGGTTACTGGGCTATTTCCATGTGAATGACAATTTAACGATGCCCAATCGTGCCTCACCAGATTTTGATTAGATCGTATAAAGTGCGTCCATTGCTGAATCATTGTTAAATATCATTCAAGAATTGGCTCTTGTCAAGTAGCGTACTTGCTTTAGATGAGTCTGTGGTAAAATTGAAGGACAAGAGTGTGCTAGAGCAATACTTTATTTCATCACACAAAAGAGAAATTTACAATAGATGATACAGACATAATATAACATGATAAGAAATAGGGCGAAATTCAGGTTAGCCTGCTTTTCAATTTAACCCTTGGTTATAAATTTGGAAACTTCAACGCATTATAGACGACACATTATGCCTCTACTATAGCATTGGAGAAGTGTTGTACTGTTAATGGTGCAATGGTACACCACAATTTGTCTCAAATTTTTTGAGATATCCGCGAGAATAGATCAAAAAGCAGGATCATCTTGCATTACCATAACGTTTGAACTTTGACTGCTGTTCTATTAAGTGCTACCCAAAATATTAAGATGGTAAGCCATTCACCGTACAGCCTAAATATGACACGTAATTATTTCTTGCTGGTGAGCATATATTGGCTCAAGAAGCGGTTGACATGTTTAAAAATAAAACAAACAACCTAATGCAGACAGATAGGAAAATATATTAGCAAATACATTAATTTTCATAGATGCCGAAAACACATTCAGAGTTGAATAGAAAACTCTAAAGAATTATAAATAAATATGTGTTATTAACAAATTGTGTATTACGTTAAGGATTAAATTTAAAAAATCGAAAAAAAAGAAACGCTACCATTTTAGTGATTGAAAGTTATCCATAATTTGCAGCAAGCTGAAAATAAATCACAAGAAAAATCTTTTACCGAGTGTTGCTTAATATGTATTTATATACCTACATCAGTTGTTTATAAAAATATTCGGTTTTTACTAGAAATAAAAGATTAAAAACGATGGTTCCTTACTTCGCTAAGGTGATTTTGCTACATTTCATAAGGTAACATAATCATAAGGGTACAAGAATATTTCACTCTTCATTATTAATTGGATGACACAATTCAATATAATATGTAAAGTGTCAGTTATGTCGATAATATACATTATTCATTATTTAAAGAAGCAGTTTTGTGTGGCAAAGGATATTTCACACATTTTCCTTATCTTTAAAAATGTATTTTTCCATACAATATACTAGAAATCTTTCCATAAATCTTACCTTACACAATTACTGTACTCAACAGAAAAATAAATAAATCAGTGTCAGAAGTCTAACTGAGATAACGTTGATGGAGAGGAAACATCGCAAAAGGGTGAACAGAGCGAAGTTCACATTATAAGCAGTGTACACTGTAGAAATTACTAACGTTACTATTATAGTGTAACATAAGGAGTAACAGTTCACATTATTTATTGTTGTATAATCCATAGAAAATTTAATTTGAAAAACTAACAAGAAAACAGTTAATAGAATTACTCTAGTGTTTCCCCCATTCAGTGGTATGTAGAAATAGAGAGAGAATTCGTAAATTGGATATATTGGGTTGATTTAATATTAGCCATTTCAAAATTTCCTGTTTTCAGTTTTAGGTCATTAATATGGAATATTATATACTACATTCTTGAAGTAAAATTTCTATTTGGTTTCAAAAATTGACGACAGGAGACGATATAGTATCAAAATTTTAAATAGAATGGGGGTCGAGTGACAGACCCCCCATTCCAAGTATGGTATCAGGTTAAAATGTAATAAAAACTTATCCACTCATATGAACATAGTTATAGAAGAAAGTTTTATTTCATTATACATTTTGTGTTTGCAGTTATCAACATAAATTTAAAAGTCTTAAGAAGCTATGAATTGTAAAACGTGTGTCTTTTATTAAGCCTATGCTACCATATGAATGTCATAAAATAGAATTTTATTGACATACGTATGTGCCATAATCAGCAATAATAATAAAATACTAAGATAACGCGGATGGGAGGGGGGAGAGAAGGGGAAGGGAGAGTACGATCTTTCCCAATAAGTCAATCACCAAACTATTTTTCTAGCTCTCAATGTGTCATGCGCTACATGAGATGATGCTCCATCTTGTTGAACATAGTCCACTTCCAATCGATCATTATGTAATTGCTTATAAAAAAGTTGAGTGCAATATCTTTCTTAAAGAACGAATTGCACAGGAGATTGAAAGATAATGATAATGTCCATTCTCAACACATCAAATCTCCAATAATCCACGACGGGAAATTTAAATTATTGTCAACCTCTTAAACTCACTCTGTATTATAATACAGGATGTCTCAGCAAGACCGTTCATTAGAAGTTTATGGAGTTCTGGGCAAAATATAAATTTGACTTATGTGTGCATTTTTCAGAAAATCTAATTATCTACTAAATGATCAATTTTAGATATAGGACATGTGGGGTAAGATGTAAAATAGAACACCGAAGACGACTAAGTAATAAAATATAGAGGGTGCTATTTGAAATAATTAAGTTATGGTACTTCAAAATTTCGAGGACTTAATTATTGTAAAGTAGCCACGCAATGTAGACAGCCCTTCTAGGCGTTAAAATATACCCGAACATGTTGTTTAAGCATATTATGAATTCTAAATTGATATCTGAAAAATCGAGTGTTCTCTGATTTTTTGAATAAATGTCCGCTATAGCAAATTTTGTTAGAAAAACTCGAATAACTACAAAACGCCTGAATCAAATTGAAAAAAACTAAGGGTATTTATAAAGCTTAAAAATAGGTAAATCCAAATATGTAAAAATATACAGGATGTTCCATTAAAAATAGCAAATGCTATAGATGGCGACTTCCGATATAACCGGAAGCGCTAGAAATCTCATAATATTTTAGTTTAAAGCAACATAATCGACTATATTTATATAATTCAAATTTATATTTTGGCCAGAACTCCATAAACTTCTAATGAACAGTCTCGCTGAGACACCCTGTATTTATTTGAGTATTTGGTTAAAATAATGAATAGAGTAATGAATATTCAAATACAAAAATCAAGCTTAAAGTGTATTTATAAATATTAGACGCCATAATTAGGACATATTTTCTTTTTTTAGATTAGGAGAGTAATTGCATATTATTATGTTGTTTTCTTCAACTTTTTATTCAAATACGTCCATGTAACGTTGTTGTTTGTCTATTTACGTAATTCTGAGTAATTAGCCTACAACGTTTATCTATTCTAGAGCAAGCAATTATTACCTCAGATGGTAACAATAATAATCAGCAACCATATGTATACAGGGTGATTGGTGAGAATGGCCTATTAAAAGTATTATACAAACGGAACGGAATTTTAAAACAAAATTTTGCAGTTGGATATGGTTGAATATGAACTATCACGTGAAAATATTTTTTAATAAATATCACTTCACGTTAACCGGAAGTGGGCACCAACTTCGATTTTTTAAATAGCATGCTATAAAAAAATGTTAGTAAATTCTCGCATTGTTTACCCTAATTATTGTACTGGTGCAGAACTATTTGGTTCAGTGTACGCAAGAACAACTAACTAAAATGACCGACGTCAAAATAAGTGGCAAGTAAGTATGTAAAACAAATGAGCTAAGCACCTTAGGTACGGAGGCTAATTAAATCGTTATAACTTATTCAACTTCCATTTTCGCTTTAGGAGCATCTAATATAGATTAAAAGAGAATCTTTTATAGAATCAAAATATCTAAGGAAATATATACGTTTCCATTCAAAAAAATCTACTTTCCGAAGATTGAACTTATTTATAAGTAACTAAGTTTTTAAACACCCTGTATAATGTTACATAGAAGAGCTTCAAATGCTGTGTAACTACACAATATCAGCTGTGCGTATGCAAAATTTTATTCGTCTCTTTTACGCCTACGTGACGTAATATGTCTGTAAAGTAAGATCTGTCACTTTTTCTTTAATCGCGAATAAATCAGAAGGAATGGTATTTAGGTATAGGGTGTGGTACATGAAATACGTGTAAAATTTATCATAGAAGCTGAATCTGTAATTTATTTTATAGCATGCTATTTAAAAAATTGAAGTTGATGGCCACTTCCGGTTAGCCGGAAGTGATATTTATTCAAAAATATTTTCATGTGATAGTTCATATTCAACCATATCCAACTGCAAAATTTTGTTTTAAAATTCTGTTCCGTTTGTATAATACTTGTAATAGGCCATTCTCACCAATCACCCTGTATACATATATAAACTAGTAGGTACTGTAATTAATTATTTTATTTTAAGAAAATCATTTGCTTGTATTGAAATTGAACAGAAATTTTAGTTGTTAAAAATGTAAAATGCGGCAATTGCTCAACACATAACGTAATCTATTACAGTAACAATTGGAAGAAACCTGACCAATTTAAATATAATATGCCATCATACAATTGTTTGAGTTTTGTTTTATAAAATGATAATTATAACGTAATTTAATCGAGAGGGTTTGAGAACACAAAGAGATAAAGCATTTCTTAATACTTTTAATAGGTATGTATTTCGAAATATCGTTCAATAAATTTAAAAACAATGTAATGATAACATTAATTGGGTGTAGCACTCCACCAGCAGTTTCAAGAATGCATATAATAGAGATAAAATGAACGTAAAAAAATAACTTCAATGTGTTAAATTATTCCACTGTGCATACTTGAATTTTATTAATTCTTTAATTACGATTCCCTAACACTGCATTAAAATTACATAATGTCTAGGGAATCATCTATTGTCGCGTGTAGACATATGAATCATACACTTACATATATCAATGAAAAACGATTATCGTCTACATTAAGAATGTTGCTGATAATGACAATAAATGACGCAGATAGGAATGCAATACCACATAATCAGTATAATGATACATACGGTGACGTATATTAATAATAATAGCGCTAATAACAGATAAATCTGGAATGCTAAATCCGTTATCAGTTTTGAAAAGAACATCCACTGATTGGTGTTTCTACTAGTATTATTATATAAGGGTAATATGGTTGTTTTCGATAAAATTCTAAATCGTTACATTTTTAAATGCAAAAATAAATTAAATTTTTTATTTAACGGCTTGATAGCTAAAACAGTTAGATGCGCTGACTCATACAAGTCACCACCATAGGAATACAAGTAAATGCGCTACATCAGTTATCATAATGTGATGTACAGTGACTCACAGAAATATTCATACCCCACCCGTTACTTGATTCAAATTCGTTTTGTTGCCTATTGTGCAGATATATGTATTGCACTTTCATTTCGCTATTTTGTTTCTTGTAAGTAGTAGTATTTGTCAGACAAAATAAAAAACCAAGTATTATTTACAGAAGAAAAAAATGTTTTTAAGACATTTCCAAATATGCACCGCACAAAAGTATTCATACCGTACACATTATTTGTTTCTGTCAATTTGGGGAACACCCTAACTTCAAACTAAGTTAACACCTGCCACTACAGCTCATTTCTCATTCGATACTGTGTTTATTTCTATAGTTGAAGATAAGTCTAATACGCAATAACACTATGGGTCGCAAAGGTAAAGAAAAAGTGTTGGGGAACGTGAACTAATAATAAAATGGCATAATGAAAATAAATCTTACTTGGAAATTAGTAAAGTGATTAACCGATCAAAAGCAACTGTATAATATATTAGAAAAAATATACTCCTAAAAGTCAAAAAACTATTATCACCGCGCGAGGGAGATACGTTAGTGCGTGGACTTAAAAAGGATCCGCATCTTAGTGCCCCAAAACTGAGAACAATCATAAATAATACTTTTAATAAGCATATTAGTGCAGAAACATGTCGAAGAACATTAAGAGAACGTGGGTTGCATGGGAGAGTGGCTAGAAATAAATCTTTCATTAATAAAAAGAATAAACAGAAGCGTCTGAAAATTGCGAAAGAATATTTATCAAAGGATGAAAACTTCTGGAGACGTGTTATTCTCTGTGATGAGAGTAAATTTAATGTTTTGCAGTCCAGATGCTAAAAGTACAGTGTGGCGAACAGTAAATACAGAGCTTCGTTTAAAAAATCTTAAAACCACCGTAAAACATAGGGGCAGTTCCGTAATGGTTTGGGGGTGTATGGCAGCTAATGGGGTAGGTAATCTTGTATTTATTGACAGTATAATGGATAGCCATAAGTATCTAAATATTTTAAAAGAAAATTTGTTCCGAGTGAGAGAAAATTGTATCTTCAAGAAGACTTTTACTTCCAACAGGAGAACGATCCAAAGGAAAGCGCGCATATTGTTAGGGAATGGATCAGTGTCAATACCCCTCACTATTTAGTAACACCACCCCAGAGTCCAGGCACAAACCCAGTTGAGCATCTGTGGCTAGAAATTAAACGACAATTAAAACATTTCGATAGACAAAACAAAGAATCTCTCAAAACCAATAAACGTGAAATTTGGGAAAACATGGATCCAAATGTAACTCAAAAGTTAATGCAAAGCATGCCAGCTCCTCTACTGTTACAAAGGCTAACGGAGGGCCCACCGGTATTTATTTAATTAGTTCTTGAAATATGTCAGGTATGAATACTTTTGTATAATACATATTTACTTAATATTTAAAAATGTTATTTTTGTAAATACAGTTTCGTTTATTTTACTTGATTTTTTTTACTGTGTCAAAGACCTTCTGTTAAGGACTCAAAGACATTTAAAACAAGCATTCTTTTATTTTACATATATTTGCTATATATTCAGTATTTTGTTAAATTAAGATGTCTAAATCTCACGCTTAATGTAATATAATATAAATAAGCAAAATCATGATAACGAATTAATAGAAACAAGAGCCACCGATAGGATATAATTCTAAAAATGCTAAGCTTCGGAGCTAAACTCGAAACTACGTCGTAGCGATGAAAAGAAGCGCGCGCCAACCCGTATTACAGAGATGACGTGCTATTTGACTTTGCGCGGTTTGTTAATGGTATAGCCGCCCACGGACTTGCCTGCGCTGATCGCGATACGCATACGAGTGTGTACTCGTTGGATTCATTGCGTTCAGCACACGAACCGTGGTTCGTGGAATCGTCACTATTATAAGGGGTCAGTGGATGGAGCATTAGTAAAAGGCGCAAATAGACGCATATGAAAATATATACGAGAAATTCGATATTCCTGGACGTAGTTTTGCGGTAGTGATAAACTATTGAACTGATTATTCACTTTCTCCCTAGTTCAGGAATCGCTCCGATAAATATATCCTTTTGGCTCGTTAAATACAAGAAGTACATAAAGTACACATTTCAAATAGCGTTTAATACGCAGGAATGAGAGACATTATTTGTAAATATTATTTTATATTCTTATACATTACATTGAGAATTATTATTTTGTGTCTTTCATGTACAAAGAACTGGAATTTATGTTTTATTTTTATTTCTTTATTACAATATATGTATTAAAATAAACTCACTCGTTTATTGTGAAAAACCCTTACACTAGTAGTATTTCTCCAGCAGCTAGGTCCAATAAAACCATTGGACCGTAACACCTTCTATTACAAGGAAGCAAACTTAATATACATATACATATGTTATCTAATATTTCAAAGAAAATCCGGGTAAATATCAAATAATGTTCAATTATACGTGAAGTATGAATACTTCTGTGAGCCACTGTATATGTAACAACACTATGAAACATTTTATATAACCTAATTACACAGCAAGAGATGTAGCGACAAACGCGACAAGTTATACAATTTACGAAGCCGCCGCAGTTGCACATACTACCAATATAAAATAATTAACTGTATTTATAGACAAATCCTTTCAGAATTGCGTCTTCTCCGAAATATTAAAAGTTGCTGAGGTGGTGACTATTTAAGAGAGGTATCTAATGTACAATTACCGGCCTATGTCTACTCATCTTTCGCTGAAGTATTTGAAAAGTAATGTATTCTAGATTTTACGAAGGTAAACTATCTCTTGCCATCGTGTAAATTGTGTCTCCATGAAATTGATGGTATTGGAAGGTCGAAACCACATGGTCCCCTTCTAATGCTAGATCTATTTTCATTGCATTCGCCCGCAGGGTGAATTCCAACAATAGACCATGAGCGCCTATTATAGGCATTTCTTTTATTATTTTATATGTAAACATTCATGCGTTCGCACCGCTTACACTCATCCATGAAAGTCACGACCCCTCCACATTGTTTTCCGCACTGCACTGAAACTTGCCCCTCTTTGCCGATTTCACTAATATGTTTGTTTCAAGACAAAGTCATGAACAGAATTTGTAAACTATCTAATAGGCAACTATGTACAAAGCATTGTCAAAACTGCTATAGACTTAACTTTAGCAACCAACTTAAAGTTCATTTATAAAAAGAAATGTTTGTAATTTGTCTAACAATATGAAGGCAACTTATTATCGGGATCCAGATTTAACTGCGAGATAAAGTAACAATTTCATACTATATTTTCAATATGCACCACACTTATTACTTGCAATATCAAAAAGATCCCAATTCCTAAAAATATTTTAACTATAATAGTACTATAAAAGAACAAACTTTCGACGGTTGAATTATAAAATATCTATGAGATTTCATTATTACTTTATTCTTCTTTAGGATATCAAGCCTATCTCTATAACGCTATTGTCTTCAACGAATAGATCTTTACGGAATGTTAACTTATATTGATACTTTAGAAACAAAAAATATTTCCTTTACAGAGTAAATAGACCATCAAATAGTATTCATTTACAGTAAAAAAACTCGCATTTAATTATTCACTCACTGCATGTATGTATGTAAATATGTATGTACCTACATAAACACTGAGTTTACAGTCAGTTTATGTTTTCAATTCTATTATTGTGCTTTTATCTACCTGTGCTGAGCTTTATAACATCTAAACTTGACTCTCTAACAATAAAGGTTGCTCCTCTGACGTAAATCATTCACGTAATGGAAAGCTATATAATTTTCAGTGATAGTTTTCTTGCAACATACGCAGAGACGCATTACATTAATCAAATGACAAATGATCGTACCCGCATCGGAAATTACAAAATTTGCCAAGAATTAATCACATAATGGTAGCAATACAACAGAATAGATACATATTTGCGTATATTACGCAAATATTAGTACAGATATATATAGATATTATAGAGGACGGATCCAATATGAAAAGAACTAAAAACAAGAAAAAACAATTTTGTAAGTATATTTACCTTAACACTGATATGTAAATAATAGTAACACTAATAGAGACTTTATTAAAGCGATGCTTATTTTATAGATGTTATTCCATATAACTGATAACATAATAACATTTTTGTTAGTGCACTACTCATTTCTCATTTCACTAATCATTTCCAATAATTTCTAATCAATAAATATATAAATTTTTATAATCGTTCACACGCCTGAAACTATTTATTCTATGTAGGAAAGGGTTTGGAGTATATATTTTGGAGCGGCATTAAGGAATTTGTCATCTAGATTACAAATATATACACACTATTCCATGAATGTGACTACTAACGCAATGTTTATTTTTTGATTATGCTATCTACTATTTTCTAAGAGTATTTTCACAAGAAATAAGGAAAAAATAATTGAACAACTCTTCATTTTTATATACTGCTTTTTAGTAAACAATAATAATAGAAATAAAAAATAGCTCAACATATTTGTATAGTTCATAAAATAGTAAGATTACAAACGTCATCTGCAAAATAAATGTAATTGATACCATCAGTAATTTAAAAAATGACACTGCAGAAAATAGTCTATATACCTACACTTTTGTAATACATATATACTATGAAGAAATACTTTTTTTCATATCAAATAAAGACAAAAGCATAGACTACTACGACTAGACAGTAAGGTAGAAGACAAGATGTATTAAAAAATATATATGAAACCACTTTTATAGATTGAAGGAATTCGTATAGATTCATAACAAGGATAATGAAATATGTAAAAGTCTCGTATGCCAAAATGTAATGCCAGTGTTATTGCTGGTAGTGCAAGAAAAGTATAGGTAGTCATTCAACTTGTTGTTCGTCATAAAGAAGAACGACACTATTCTACTCAGTAGAAGAATACTTGAATCGCTATTGTTTCTTAATTTTTTATTTTTATATTAATTTGATATACCGGTCCAGCTAAATTTCATCAACACATTTTAATAATACATAGAAGAACTTATCTCTTATTCTTAGTACCAAATTTTCAAACAAAATCTTATTTACAAATATTTTATTCGTCCATTGACAGTACTCATGATTTTAGGGATTGGTAATAGTAGTTATTAAACACTAAACTAAATAATGTAGTATATGAAAATGTCGAGAAATGCCGATATGAAAACCAAAAAATGCCTGTAATAGGCGCTCATGGTATATTGTTGGAATTCACCCTACAGACGAATGCTATGAAAATAGATTAAGCATTAGAAGCGGACCACGTGGTTTCGACCTTCCAGGTCTCATCAGCGCAACTCCGAATGCAAAATCTAATTTCTTCGCCTTTCACCTCTCAACTTATTTGTATTATACAAATAAGTCGAGGGACATTTTTTTTATTTAAATAATGTAATTGTTACAATACAGGGTTAATACATTTTATTGTCCCTCTGTTATAATTTCATTTATGTGGCACAAAAGGCAGCTCTACATTTTGTGCAGAGTCTATTACGTTTGACTGTGGTAATATCAGTTGGTTAGTTCTATTGCTTCGGCGATGAAACCCCAGCCGTAGCAATAAATCTATTATTTTTGTAATATTAGATGAGATTCCAGAAGCAATTTTACACGGCCCACGAATACATTTCAATTATGCATTCGTTGTTGTCAGATGTTTTCAGACCATACATTCGATTCTCTTGATATTTAATACATTTCGTGATCAATAAAAATGGATATCTCGTCATGCAATTCTATATATCAATTACGAATAAAACTATGACCCACTTCGTGTATCTTGCTTTTTGGAAAGTAATTATTAGGTTTGCAACTACAACTATTATGTATATTACTATGTATGTTAGTTATATACTTATAAGTATGTAAGGAAAATACTTTATCCAATAAGATATTAAATAACGTTTCTGATTTCCGGAAACTGGCCTAATGGATTTCGGAAGGGTACTGACAAATCAGAACGTTGTAGATATTGCGTTATCCAGGTATTGATGAATATCAGCTCAATTTACATAAATTTCGGTTATAAATTAATATACTAATGAAGCACTGCTCAACTAATCATTCAAAACTGTTAACTAAAACTACAATTATACATCGATATTATAAAAATAGCAATAATACTTATGTTGGTAATAATAATAATTGATAATAAACCCGATGGCCGGAGTGCTTAGGCAACTGTCCTGCGTGAGAGAACACAGGAAGCCAGGGTTCAATTCTTCGAAGGAATTGCGACATTTTTTCTCGGAGAATTGTAGTGTAATGGATCATTCGCTGTTAGGAGCAAAGTAATTAACAGCGCGGCATTATAAACCGCGAAATACTGTAAGAAGGCCATTGAAGACGCACACAATTTACATTGCAATAGTTGCACACAGTTAATCAATACGGATTAAGAAACCGTTGTTGTATTAATTGTCATCAAAACTAGTTAAAAAATGGAAAATAATATCTATATCTGCCAAAGCTCTTGAAATAGTGTGAGATTGCCGTAGACATTTTCTTCTATTTTTAAAGCCATTCGGAAGGTAATTTGAAAAAAAAAGTAGTACGTTATATAAACTGCCGTATAAACCCACAAGCTTGTATCCAGTCACCAATTTACACTTTGTAATATTTTGCATTTTTTATATAATCATGAATCTAATGAGAATATTCTGCTTTGTTCTTTACAAGGAATTCATTGCTTGCAGAATCAACTAAGTATTTCGTTGCAATTTTAATTAATGAATTGACACTAAAGTAATTAGTAGTTAATCACATCTTTTTACTACTATCAATGTAGAATATTATTAAGAATGACAAAGCGAAATTTTCTGGATACAATGTATTACCATAATTACCACGTTAATTAGTTGCATTTACTTTCCCTTACCTGCTGTTGTTTTATTGATATTTATTTATACATTTACAACTCTCTCCAAGTTTTAAACTGCGTCTCATCTATCGTTAAAGCAGCCACATGATCGGTTGAATTGCATTTTATATACAGCTTAACTTTACCGATTTTACTACTGCTGCATCTAACAGGCTACATATTTCATGCATTTTGCTAAATATAAATTACATCTTGTGTCACTATTCTTATCTCAATACTACACAAAATTAATCATTTCTTATAGAATGCCCACAATAACCACATTGATATACTTATACATTTAGCGGAATATTATGTGTGGTTTACGTTTTCTTCAAAAACATAATATTTGATAACAAAGGTATAATAATGTCCAAGAGAGTAATATAATTTGAAATCCGTGAAATATATAGTTCCACATTTTGGTGGATATTTGATTTAATGATAGGTAGGTACTTGCTCTCAATTGACTCCAAATACTTTGGAAAGTTACGCCCCCTATTAAGTATACTACTGAATAATTATTTAAGTATTGTTTACTAGAAAGATCTATCTATTTCTTCCCAAATATTTTGACACGTTTTCTTAACTATGTCCAAAACTATTGCTTACTCTATATTCACGTGGCAACTGACAATTAACCTCTGTTATAAAGAAACTAAAAAAAATAATAAACGTGTGATATTGAAATCACAAGTCTATATGTTTTCAGAAGAAGCAGCAACAAGACGCTGAAAATGTTGATATGTGATGTATGTAGTGTCTGGACGATGTGGTGACTTCATTGATTAAGTGCAAATTTATCACCTCGTGAAGAAGCTATGCAGTTTCTTCAGATTCGGAAGAAAATAAAATCGTACACGAGCAATTACAAAGATGTTTCTGTGTCATCTCCAGCAAAACTTAACCTATAACTTCACAGGTAACAATTGGTCACCTGATTGGAAGTACCGGACCTACAGGTAGTTCTTCATTAGATGAAAGCAGTAATTTTATTATTCGACCACTAAAGCTAAAATATTTAGAAGTAGTATTGAATGCTAAGCTGAGGTTCCGACCGCGCCTTAAAAATGTGCTAAAGAGATCAAAAGCCATCCTGGGAGCTTCGTCGAAGATAATACATATATGTATACATAGATATAGATATAATAAGACTACGCTTACAATGCATAGGATTTATTGCAAACAATGTTTGTAACAAATTTACCTGTAAATGTCAGCACGGAATAAAGAGGTAAGATTAAGTGATATCGACTACAGTGGAGAAGAAATGTATGTATGTCAGAATACGTACGTCGGAACTGCATGACCGGATATTAATACTTTAGTCAGATTATTGCGGTTTAATATGGATAACGAACAACTAATACATCGACCTCATTTTATACAATTCTATATTCAAAATAGGTTTTTGAATACGAAAGATTAAAAGAAATCTTTTGGGATTCTTTCAAAAATTTTCAATTATATATTATATCCAATTCGCCAAATGTTTATTGAAGCAATAACATTTTAGTTAGTCAAAGTTGGAATTCGTCATTGGAGTTATTTGTTAGGAATCGAACCCATTGTAACCGAAGCTTAAAAATAACGTGAATGAATTATGTGTATAAAGCACTTGTTTACAAACGTCGTTTTATGAAAACAAAGCCGGTACACGTTGTGCAATCGACCATTAATTCTCTAGATTATATACCTCTGCTGTAATAAATGCTTTATATAATATGTAATTCGCCTTTCTTGTATTGTCGACACCTTGATCTTGATTCTCGCAATTTTTCTTGCCAGACAATTAAGCAAGCGCACGACTTCGACAAGGCTGTTTGAGAGCAAGAGGAAGTCTAACCAAACGGAAGTGAACAACTTACAAGTAGCAGTCGCATGTGGAACTTTGCTCATTATACAATTGAATAATAACGAGATTATTACTTTTGTATAATGTTATACTGCTTGTTGTAGATCCAACAAGGGCATGTGCATGAAGTGTTACGGTAAATTACGACGTGTAAGAAATACTGGCTAATAATCGTACATGTAAATTATGTATGTATGTACATACAAGGTAATATACGATAAAAAAGGAAATAGAACTGCTAGGTACTTAAAACAGATACATATTATGTTTAATTCTACTTATTTTGTAAGAATGGGTAAGTAGAAAGTGATATAAGTCGTATTGTAGCAATAATGTGGTATACGGGTAATATTCTTCGTCTTTTAATGCCAAAGCCAAGTATTTAGATGTATATTTAAACATTATAAATAAATAAATTTTATACTCTGTTGCATTCGCAAAAGGTGATGTGGCACCGTTGAGACCATATGTTCGGCAATCAAGTATGATGACCATGGCCTATCTGCAACAATTCGACGTTTCTCGAATTTTTTAAATAAGAAAAGTCAGAACTAATTAAACTAGAAATAGAGTCAGTATCATAAGAGCGTGTGGGCGATTTTTAATAAAAAAACTTGTCCTAAAATAAAAATGTTCTACATAATTGCATGTATTTGTAAAGTACTAAGTTGCAATTAACTAACTATTCAGCGGTCGGTATTATTACAAGATTATGGCTTGACGATATTTCTCCATGCTGGAAACGAGAATTTTTGCATATACGATAGCAGAAGATGGTTAAATTGTCTTAATTTAGTGTGATAGCTGCTTTAAACTTAACAACGGCTTCCCCTCAGCTTCATCTTCATATAACCCTACATACGATATTTTGTATGGAATTAACATTGCGATGGCCAATCCAACATAGTTACCCCATTTTTGGCTTTTCAGCATGTATACAAACGATCTTGGTATTTGGCATCGTTATGCTCTTGAAAACGGGTCGATGGCCGCAGTGGTTAGGCGGCTGACTATTGTTGTGAGAGGACGATAGGTGCCGGGGTTCAATTCTCTGGAGGGACGGTGACATTTTTTCAGAGAGTTTAATCTCGGATCGACTAGCCATTCGCTGTTGGGAGCAAAGTGATTAACAGCGCGGCATCATAAATGGCGATATGATGCCGTCACAAAGCCATTTAAACACAACTTACACACACTAAACTACACCGCAAGAGTTGCTGTGATAGCCAGACAAGTAATACAGCTTACGGAGTCACTGCAACTAAGCACCCACCACACATTAAAAAAAAAAGTAGGTACTAAATTTGCTGTTTCTTCACCAAACCACTTTTAAACAGACTTTATTACACAATTATGAGACATTTCCACTATTTTCTTGGCATTCAAGTTCCTAGTAACCAAATACAATCCAAAACCGCGCACATTGAAACAACCTCACATATAGGTTTTTAAATGGTGTTTTACTGTTCTTTCAAGCATTACTGATGCATGTATCACCTGTGCCTTCCTTCTAGCCATCTATGCACAAAACGAAGATTCGTCGTTAAACACTACATTGTCCAAAACTATATTAAAATTTTCTTATGTCCACTCCTACCGTTTATTGATGTGGTTTTCCGTACGTATTAAATTTATGGGGCTTCTAAGTGTCGACCAATTGTATTAACTGATGAATTTATAACTGTTTTTGACAATTTGGAAATGTAAACCCAGAAATGAATTGGGAAACATTTTATTATTACAGTATCCTGTATATTTGGCGTAACAACGGAAACACTACCTTCTGGAAAATCATCGACCGTATGTGTTTCATTATATCTCTGTACTCGTTACTAGTTTTGGTTGCAACGCTTGTATGAGGTTTTTCTTGAATCAATACATAGGAAGACAGAAAACGATGATTACAGCGTTCATTGCAATATTCGTTCGCACTAATCGGAAACCGATACAGTACTAAAGGTTTATTGAACAAGCGACTAAGCACATGTCGGTACCTGTCTAATCCCCATGCTGAGTTATATTTATTGGGCCCTTCTTAAAAGTAATCGCCCACACGATCTTGTTACACAAGCTATATCAGTCGTCCATGGGCATTTAATGTCATTATGCTTCCTCTTGGGTTTAAATATAAACTATATTGAAAAAGAGCATTGTCTTTTATTGCGTCAAGACTTTATGCAAATAAATATTCGTAGCATTTTTTTGTTGGAAATCAAATTCGTTCTTTTGAATAATGTCCTCAAACGTAGGAATTAAAATATATTTTAACAGGTAAATATTAGTTTTGGCATAAATAAAATACAATTCCAATTTTTTACATTGCACAGATGTGGTATTTCAATATGGAAGTCTATTATACAATTTACAGGGAAAATATTTTCAAGAAGTGATGCCAATCTGGCCGCAATAAAGTGCCGTTAGTTTACTTTTTCGTGAGGCTACGAGAAAAGGAAAACGTACGCCAACAATTTCCAAACTCTGGATATGCTAAAAAAACGAAATTCGATGCATAATTAATGAAATTGGACTTCAAATATGATTAAAATAACTCCATAATATAATATTCCATAATATTCATGTTTTTATAATCGGTTATCCTTACTATAAAAATAAAAATATAAACATTTTTTCAATTACCGTGAGTTCGTTTTCGTATTAACATCAGGTACAAAAATATTTCGGGATGATCCTATATGTATTATCGCTTAGGTCTGGGGTAAGTAAAGTACAGGATCATAAATTTTAATCTGTAAAAATGTAGTTTGTAACGATAGCAGTGTCGTCTATGGTCATATACATATATACATTATTAGTCAGTCGTGTAACCGTATAGTTTGAAACAGGATCATGTGTCAATGTTATTTAAGTAAATAAATTGTGTTAGTTGGAGCATTATTAGTTGTGAGATCTCAACATTATGCTGCGAAGAAAATCTCAAAAAAACTGTTGAAAATTCCTTTTACGAGTATAAAGAAAAGTTAGGAATGACGCCGTTGTGGTCTGAATACAACTCAGACCACAATTTGATTGCTTGAAAAAAATAGACATGAAACCAGCTTTATAAGCTTTAGGATCAAATTACTGCGGAAAAGCTTTTTTTGAACTATCTTAAAATATTATCTGATCTGGTTGCAACAACAAGATATTCGATATTTCAACGAACACAAACAGATGAAGACATAAGCTCTTTTTCTCATCCAACAAAAAGGTTTTGCTAATTTGAAAAATTAGCAAATTAATTGTTGTGTATTCATTTCGTCACTCCCGAAAAAATAGTAAAATATTCTCTATTTGCTACTTCCTTAGAGCGACAATTGATAATGATAAACGGAATAAAATTTATTATTCAAAAACGCAGTTTATAAAAATACTTTAAGCTAAATTCGTCTTTATATATTACAGTCAGAGTTTAAAGTAGTGTTTAATTATGTCACCACTTATACCCATAACATATAACGAATATAACATAACCTCACCTCAGTGTCAAGCAGATTTTTAATATCGACATAATGGACACAAATCAAGTTTATCATCATTAATGAAAAAGGAAGGTGTATCAAACAAGAAATAATTAGATTGAAAAAGGCTGTCTTGTTTTATCGAATTTTTAAGTAATAGGTATATAGAGCATTCCAATGAGAACGATCCACCTTAAATAAGTCAAAAATGTCAAGAAATAAGAAAAAACGCCGAGACAAGTCAATTTTTGTTTGAAGGGGAAAAGTTTTTCGTCAATAAGGCAAAATCATGTTTTGCTCCCTTATGCTCCCCAGTATCGAACATGAAAATTTCAAATGGCACTACATCATATTATTACATTTTTTGATTCTACATACTATTTGCAACAACTTTAATGTAGGACAGCCTATACCTATCCTTAACAATTTGGAAGATATCTTCTAAAGTTTCAAGGGCTATTTTCTATTTCATCCGCAAAAAAATGTAGGCTGTATAAAGAAAAATGGCAAAAAAAACTACATGTTGATTTTTTTTTAACAGAGGGATCAAATAAATGTACATATGGCACATAATTAGTGGCAGTTGTAACGACTATAGTTAACCTTGAATTCAACTGAACCTTTGATAAAATAGAAAATAGTCTTAAAACTTCAAGATCATCTTCGAAAGTGTTAAGGATAGGTCTACATGAAAGTTGTTCAAATAGTATGTATGTATAATCGAAAAGTGTAATAATATGACGCAGTGCCATTTGAAATTTTAATGTTCCATACTGAAGGGATTTTGCCTTATTGGTGAAAAAGTTTCCTCTTTCAACGAAAAATTGACGTGTCTCAGCGTTTTTTCGTATTTCTTAACGTTTTCGACTTATTTAAGATGGATTTTTTATTGAAATGCTCTGTATAATAAACAATTTAAATTCCAAATAAGAATGGAGCGCAGGCACATACCACACAGGAACAAGGTTGTGATTTACAAAAATCGCGGTAAATTTAAAATTTGTTTTCCATTGACTGATAATTGGCTGTGCACTAAGTAGAATAACATCTTCAAGAACACTAATAAAATATATTTAATACTTCTAATTGCGATTTTTTGAGCTTCGTCCAATTTGTCATATGTCTTTTTGCTAATCCCAACTTCATTTGTTGTCTGATGAAGCCTTTGCCCACTGCACTTTGCATTTTTGAAAAACCTGTGAGAGCAGTATCAGCCATAATTCACGTATTAACATTTATCAAAACCATAAGACAAATAAATAAGAAAATTTTAGGAAAAAAGTTCAAATAATACCTTCAACAAGTGAATATTATCATTCAGAAGCTTTAAAAAAACTAATTTTGTATAAAGAATCAAGATGAAATCAATAAAAAAAAACAATAAATCACAATAGAACACAAACAACGCTCGCATAATATTAACTTTTTTGATGTTTATGATATATGTATAAGCAATTTTGACAAATTGTTCTTGTGTAAATGTGCATTAGATTTTAACCAATCACAGACGCTTATTTTAGACCCTATCTTTCATAACGCTCCTTTCTTATTTTGAATGGGGTATAAGACTAAGAACAATTTTCTATTTTGTACCTACAAACAAGTATTTTAGTTCAGAATTTAAAATGTGTTTAAAAAGTGCCAAAGTCATCTGGTCATGCATACTTTTGAAGCTAGCGTTATAACTTTCGCAAAAACTAATCAATTTTCGCAATTTGTTACTCATCCACGATTTTTTTCCACAGGCATAATTATTTCAATTCACTTCTATTTATTCGTTGGTTAAAACAATTATTTGTTATTTTTACAAACAAAATACTTGACTCCTTTCGGGTGCATATGTTCATGATTAATACAAAATATTCAATTAATTGTGTCTAAATCGGCCAAAAGCAATAAGTTTAATTATGTTACCGACTGAGTACCCTACTGTATCTTGTCTTTACTTTAAGCTTTTCGAGAAACAGAAATAAGTATATTAAAAAAGAGAATTACTAATTCTCAGTTTGTATAGCATATGTACAAAATTAATTTATTATAAAATTAATACAAATGATAAGTAATTCAAATTGAGTCCCTGATAGTACAAAATTAATTTATTATAAAATTAGTACAAATGATAAGTAATTCAAATATTATAAACTTTATTCTTTCATTATGAACTTCAAGAATGCACTATGTAACTTCTCATTTTGCAGATCTTGAACTAAGATGAATCTGAATACTACAGATTTCACCAATATATTAAAAGCATTGAATTAAAAGGCACCTTTCCATCATAAGCACGTATAGATGGCGCTGCAGGCAAAAAATTCAGTAACTGCAATGCTTTATCTTGCAGATGACTTCTATTTAACACTCAATAAACGTTTCATTGTAATTATCTTACGAATAAAATTTTATCTGCAAGTTAATTTATTTATCCTCACATTGATAAACCCACCCTAAGTCAAATACTTGATCTAGTTTTTCTAACTGAAAATGTCCCAATCTCTATTTAAATTATATTCTAAGTTCTGTATATCAGTCAGCTATCATTATGGAAAATTAACTGACCACAATTTTTCAATCGCGATGTTTGTATGACGAAGTATAGTTTTGATACAAACCATCTAAGTTCAAACTTATTTGGATAGAGGTCACTAGCGCGGTTGACAACTAAATGTCAATTCTCACAAATGGTCCGCATTTTCAAATATCTTCAGTAAGAATCCATACCTTCTTATAATGAACAAAGTAGGTAAAAAATTAAATATTGTATTCTGTATTATTCTGGCACCAGAATCTATTTTTGTATAGCAAATTTTCTAAATAAGCACTATATAATAGAAGCAGTAAAAACGCCACCGTGATTTTTATGTGATCGAATAATTTCTAAGATTTATGTACACGTACAGTCGGGAACATGGAATTCAAGATAAACATAATTGGCTACTGTAAATACGTCTTTCATATACTTTATTGACATTTATTAATGACATTAATTGACATTTAAGAATATGCAGTTACGCACGCATGACACAGATACATAACCTGAAGCTACAAGTTACAGTGAAGTACCCGTTCACAATAGTAAATATTTTGACAAAACTACTATACTAGTTTGGAATTCCATGCTCTCTATATTCTTACCCTTCCGCAGCCTACTTGTGTCCTGTTTATTTTACTTTTTCTTCTACGATAATAGCTTTTGTTTCTAGCAATGAAAACAAAATACCTATCTAAAGTCTGACAAGGTATGTACTATCTTGAAATAAATGAACTTATAATTATAAAAGTGTAGACATATTTCTTCCTCTTTTGTAGTTTCTTCCTGTGTTGTCTTAAGTACATTTTCACAAAACAAAAAAGACCTTGTTGCAAAATGTTTTCGCTACCCTCTATATATATGTATAAGACTTTGTACCGACAGACATATCATCGCTCAGCCCAAATCGCCAAGAGAAGAACGTGAAAATATGTGGGAAAATTCGTATAGAAAATAATATTTTTACGGCCAAATTTATTTGAAAGTTGGTGTTAATGCTTTTGGTACAGTTAATGAAACATAGGACGTTTTTTATAATTCAAAGTTTATATCGAAAATAATAATTTTACAGCCAATATTTACTTGAAACGTGGTATTAATGCTCTTTGAGCGAATTAATGGAACTAAACTGGTATTCGGCGCTTTTTAATATTCAACCCTTAAGGGGATGGCAAACATTTTATAGCAAACAATAAGTTTGATTAAATTTACTTGAAAGTTGGTATTAATGCTGTTTAACTCGGTGTTTTTTTTTTCTAAATTCAACCTCTAAAGGGAATAGTAAAAGTTTGTAAGACAAATAATATTTTTATGGTTAAATTTACTTGAAACATGGTATCTTTGGCATAATTTTTTCTTTTTGGGTTTTATTCCCTAAGGAGGCGGAAAAGTATGTATAAAAAATAATATTTTTATGGTATGCATTGTTTCTATAGTTTGTTGAGTTATATGAGAGATATACAAAGAAACAAAACTGTAAGAGCGAAGCTTATATAATTATGCAATGCGTTTATAATTATAATACCTTATTTATTTTTGATTGAAACTACGGCAGCTTAGTTCTAAAGACATCTATCCTCACTTTTCGATTTACCCAACGAAATACTTCAAAACCATGATAGTTACACTTAAGGTTTTATTAGAGTCATGTGTCGATTGTTTATGGTATGTTTTTTAATTGCCATTTCTGTTTTCAATTAGAAATAATAGTTTTAAATTACTATTTTAATTCATTACAATTACTCAGAAGGGCATTACACTATTATATATAATCGCACCTAAACTACTCGTATTATTTTGAGAAATGAAACAGGTTAATTTCTATAGCATACTTCAATTACTTGAATAAATATTTTCCATTTTTTTTGCAACTAACTTCTATGAAGGCCATAATATTTATGGCGTATTATGAAAACACATATTTATTATATAGGTACCTATTCACTAGTTTTACATTAGGTAATTTTAATATTTTTCACTTTTACGATAGTTTTACAACGTTGTACCAAGCTAAATGCCTCAAATTTAACACGCAGTAAATAATAAAACTATTTTGAGTCAAATTGTAATAATCGTTACGTAAACTTGGCCAGGTAATCGAACTATTACATTTACACTTTATTTCATTGCAACTCCTTGACTTTTCTTAATAATTGTAGTAATATTATGCCTTCACTCTATACAGCGTCATATTTACCAAGACGCACAGAGATTTCTCTTTCTGGTATGCATTGGTATGTATATTACGTCAATCGTTAATAAACCTTTAAATAAATGAGCGTCTTACAAATTAAATCTACGCTTTGTTAGTAAAGCTCAATTTTCACCACTTTAAGTATTAAAGAGGTGGCAGCTGTTATCGCTCTAAAATGAACTACAAACATACATAGTACATAATAGGTACGCATATGTGTATGTGTTATTGTAATTTTAAATACGCACTCACTATTGTTTTCAAGCAGTATTTGAATTAATTTTAAAGAAATTCTTAAATTATTCACGCAAAATCAATTAGCACTTTTTTCATTTTGAAAGTTGGCATTCAATTAAAGGAAAAGTAAATTTTTTCTTTCTATATGAGCATATCAAATTCTGCATCGTATACCGCAAATATTGTTGATACAACCACATCACACTTTTTATGATAATATGCTCCCAACAGCGAATTCGATCCGGGTAAACAATTGAAATCGTCCTTCACAACAATAGTCAGCCGCCTAACCACTGCGGCCATGTTACAGCGTTGTTCACGCAATATTTATTTGTATTCCAAATTTTACAACAATCAATCAGTCTTAATTAAGTGATAACGCTTCTCCAAATAATATCTACTGCTATCAATTTCAAATTCGACATGGTTTGTTCCAGGCCATCACATTCCTCAGGATTTATATTTGCTCCTCCCGTGCGTTATTTTTGTTGGATTCTTTATCGTTGAATATCTTCTTGGTTGAATATCCAAATTTTCTTATGTCAGTAATATGTTGAAAGAAGACTAGATATCTGTTTGATTATTTGAATTTATACGGAACTGTAATTAACGTACTTTAATAAACTTGTTCATTTATGTTGTGAATTAAGATGCAAGATACCAGTTAAGAATGTATGCACACAGTGCATCCCATTGAAAATATAACGATGTGAAATAGGGATGTGTGGTAGAGACCGATACTTTGAAGTCAGTACCGGTTATTCTTGAACTGGTATTTGTAACCCCGGTCTTTCGAACTGATGCAATATCCAAAATCGCACCGATACTGCCGGCACCGTGGGTCATATTAGTGACGTTAATATTCAGATCCAAACAACGCACTGTAAAGAAAAATATGAGTTAATGAGGTTATTAATGGCCTAGGTTATTCTTTCTAGACCCACATGTTATAAATATACACGTATTTCATCTACCGTACCGGTTTAAAAAGTATTGGTACCGACAAGTCTGGTATTTTTCCATTGTACTCCTACCGATCCAAAATATCTCTAATGTGAAATGAAGTACCACCTAAATGTGTTAAGTGGATATATTTATTGAAAAACTCGAGCAAAGCCACAGTACCTACAAAAAAAATGTCCAACTAAACATGGGGAACAAAAACAGATCAAGTATTATGAATGGACTATGCAGTTTCTAGCCGATCTCAGCAGTGCCCTCTAAACGCAGGACCTATATCGTATCACTTCTCGCCACAAAAGTTGTAAGTCGGTTTAGAATTAGGTTAGGATGGCGATAAACAATCGATTTGGAAAGATGCTGATGAGGTGTACCACCAAGTAGCACAGGAATTCCTACAATGAACGCCTATTACAAGCACTTTTTGATTTTCACCTATTTATTATGTATACAACATAAATTTCTTAGAATACCATTTAGCGAGAAAGATTGGTATTGTAGGGTTGCCTTTCCATTGTTATTTTGAGTTTTGGAAACAATCAAAAAACACAAATTTTATTCGTTAAAGTTGATCGACTTTGATGCATTATTTTGCATTTGTTTGTCGGTGCATTGTCATTCGCAAGTAGCCGTGGCTCTTGGCCATGGCTGTGCTCAAGTCTCCTACTTTTCTCTACGCAGAATTTCCTTTTATCGTTTTTATTACGTAGTGTCAGTGAGATTCGGATGCAGAAATGAGCAAACGAAACGTGCTACGTTTTCGTTACTTAAACTTAGATTTCTGACTATTAAATGCCTTTTTTTTTTTTACTTGATATGTCTTACAGTTTATGAGATTAATACGTAGTACTGCTGTTCAGAATTATTGTATTTTTTTTTCTGTAATTTGGCAATAAATATTTAAACAGGATATTTTTATTAAATTGTTTCCGCCGCCTTATATCCAATAACGAATTCTTGTAAATACATGTATAATGCTTATTTCTGCCCATTGCTTTCTTCTAGTAAGTTCTTTTGCTCTATTAATAAGATTCTCAAATCGGAGATTAGTAATATCTACAAAATTATTCATGCCAGTTAATGAAAGTATTTTAATCGTACAATTACTTATACTATATTATAAATTATAATATTGATTCAAACAATTTTTATACTTTTTCAATATATCGAGCAGTTACTACTATATTCGCAAGTACATGGTGAATGTTTGCCAAATAAAAATTCGAACCAATAGTAAACAATAACGGGAAAATGACAATCAATATTGAACAAAAATTTTTTTCACAGTAAAACCATTCAAAGCCGGGGAATTTTAACACATTTGTGTGCTAGCTTGATTGCCTTCAGATTGTTAAAAGGGAGTTCCATGTATAACTTTGATCATTGATGACTTGCTCTAACGATTGTACAATGTTTTCACTAACCTAATGCAAAATGCCCTCAATATCATCAACAGATGGTGTATCAAGATAGGACTCAGCATGAATTCAAGCAAAATAATAGTTGTTTTGTTTAGCAAAAGAATAATATTCACGGAATAATTCTCGGCCAGAGGTCGAACTAGAACAATCGCTATTTTAGTATGGTGGTTAAGGACCAATAAAATCAAGTTTGCGGCGACTGTAACCTAAATGGAAGTGCTGTTAGGTTTAACGCCCGAAGGTGTGCTAGTCAAAAGAGATAAAGATTAAAAAAATGGTAACACCAACAACACTACAACGTTTAATTCATTAACTCGGGACACGTGTTACGAGAGCTCATCATCAATCGAATACCAAATGTAACGAGTTAATGAATTAAACGTTGTAGTGTTGGTGGTGTTACCGATGTTTTATCAGTGTCCACGAGCCCACAGTCCTTGATATCATATTCACACGAATTAAGATTATGCATTCAGGCTGCTATTTTGAAGTTGCGAGGAATTGACCTGTACGCGAGATCAGAATATTTGAAATATTTTTTAAATACAATGATTGGAAATAAATTCAAGGTCGTAATAGTTCATCTTCGGTAAATTGGATATTTTATCTGCAAGTTAATGCCAAACTAATTTTCTATTATTTATAATAAAAATAGAATGATTTGCATAGTTAAAATCAATTTCAGGCAGAGTTATGAATACTTCGAAAATATTCCTTTAACTCGCAAATTAAACGAATCAATTATCGCCATCCATTGTTTTGAAAACATCTCCTTGGAAGTAATGAATAATAGCTGTGCAAAAGCAATTAACATGCGGATTATTTTACTTTTGTTGTTTTTGTAAGTGATTAACGATTATTTATGTCTGTGGTACATCAGTGAATAATGACAGAGATATTGCAATGTAATGCACTTCAATCTGTGGCATTTTACAAACAGGCAATTTATAGAATATCGAGACTCAAGATACCGTCGCGCTGGGATTACAATAGATTTAAACCACATATCTAATTTATTCCACTAACATAAGACAGTAAAAAAAGCAAATGTGCAATACATAATGAACTATATCATCTACATAAAGTAATCGCAAGTACAGTTACATAATGTGTGGTAGTTGACAAATAAATGAAGCAGATTTATTTCCTTTTTTAACCTTAGATAAATATGTTCTATTTTAATAATAAAAATACAATGTCTAGACAGTAGAGCGTGATATCTTCGGAAAGTTTCTTTAATCAAAAATGCATGATAGTCTAAAGTTCCAAGTTAAATTAGTCTTAATCCTACAAGCTGAGAATTGACGTTAATCATTAAGTATTTATAGAATAACATTCCAAATAATTGACAATTTTTCAGTCATTCTGTATGAAACAGCAAAAAAATTATATATAAATTGTCTTTAAAGACGCACTTCTTCGAATATTTTCATCCGAAAGCATTTCGCAAAAATTTGTCGACTATTCAAATTCGATGCTGTTACATGTTTCTCTAGTTTAATAAATTTGAACATTATTCAAAGCTTATTGCATCACATAATTTATTTTTATTAAGAATGATACTAAGGTAAAGTGTTATAGTTGTATGTTATAAGTAGAGTCGGCAAAGCGGAGCAAGTTTCAGTGCAGTGCGGAGAGCAACGTTCAGGAGCGAAACGCGTGGCACGAAAACTCGAACGTCCGTATCAAAGCATACTTGTTCAGTATTATTCCACTGGTCGTTATGAGTGCTTATCAGTACACACTTACTTCTGTGGTGAATGTGATGGTACGTACAATGGCAGAATTTGAATCATCAAATAACGGGTCGATGGCCGCAGTGGTTAGGTGGCTGACTATTGTCGTGAGAGGACGATAGGCGCCGGGGTTCAATTCTCTGGAGAGACGGTGACATTTTTTCAGAGAGTTTAATCCCGGATCGACTTGCCATTCGCTGTTGGGAGCAAAGTGATTAACAGCGCGGCATCATAAAAGGCGATATGATAGAGTTGCAGTACCGATACAGTTTACGGAGTCACTGCAACTAAGCACCCACCATAAAAAAAAAAAAAAAAAAAATTACTTGCTTCCAAAAAGTTGCAAAATGTACCATCAATGAAATTTAAGTGGTGTTGAGCGCATTGCACAAATTTCAAGTTTCAACAAACCAACTTCCAATGTTTGTAAGGTGCCTCTAACATGCTTTCCTTAAGCAGATCTCTTAAAGAAGAGAGTAGCAATCTTTTACATTTAAATTTTATTACTGAAGTATCTGTACAAATTAATGATTGCTTTAACGTACGATTACTTCATAGCGCCTTCAACTGCATGTTAATTTAATCTCCCTGTTATCATTGTTTCATACAGGAACCATGATAAGTGTGGCTTAGTGAAATGTTGCTCCAAAGTAGAACGTTCTAACATAAACTATAAAAACAAGAATAGAAATATGATATTCGTAATTGTGGCACCATTAAATAGTACAATTTTATCAAATATTCCTAAAATTTTTTATCTAATCTCCTCATCAGCTTAATGTCTCATTCACTTGAAGTACCTATTTTGTTCTACTTAATACATAGATCCATCGTCGAAATTATTGTTGATTAACGCTATCCTCGTCAAATTATCATGACAACACCGGCTCTTATTCAGCACGTTAAAATCCATATTCAACTGATGTATCATTTTATATTTTCTGTTTACTCCCAAACATCAAAAATAAAATCAACTTCAGAGCGGAGAAAATATGTCGCAAGTTTGTACGAACGTACGTAAAATTGTATTTATGTCGGTTCAAAAGTAAATGCTACCTTAATCCTGCTTTGACACAGTGTCAGAGAAATTTCCAGCTACATACTTCTATTAATGTAACACCTGTCTATACCTTAACATGAGCGTATTAAGAACATATATAATTCTCGTCATTGAAAAGCTACGTCAGAGTAGTGTAGTCATATGACAATCCTTCATTTATTAGACAGCTTATATAATTGCAAAATTTAATCTCACCACACGCTATTATGATTATGATTCATGATAGGATGACCTTATAAATTAGATTAGAATTAAGCATCCAATAGCATCCGCAATTCGTCATTCATACGAAAATTTTGTGAGCTAAAAATTATTTAGTTATTTTTGAATATAAACACCTACATACAATTACTGATATACGATTATACATATAATGTATACATTCGAAATTATGGGTACTGAACTGTTTTCAATTGACAGAAAGTGCAGTTAACTATTATGAACGGACACAAAGGATTTTTTCCGCAGCTAAACGGAATGACTTCAAATTTATTGTTAATTACGGTATTTGTATCGGAGTGGGACACCTCAGCGCACTGGAAAGATTTATTGAGACTTTAATTAAAATTTAAAATTCATTAGTACTCAAATAAAATGTTTGGTAATTAGACAGTAGAAATACGTTATGAAAAATAAAGCATTGGCTTGAAAATGTGGCAAAATTGAGTCAAGTGTAAATTTGTGACTGACAAAGTCAATTTAAATTTATATATCCAATAAGTATATAAGTATTTGTTAAAATCAAATAAATTTTGAAATATTTTTATTTAATGACAGATAATGACGTATCATCTAGGACTGGGCGAAGTATCGATACATCGTCCAGTAGTCGATACCATCTCAGGAACGAAACGTTGAAATAAAAGCTAATGTTAGTGTTAAATAGAGCAGATAGAAGGGGCTTAAGAAAATGCTTTGGTTTTTAAATAGCTTGCTAAGAAACATCAGAAAAAAAATAAAAATAAATATCCAAATTTTAACTTCGTCGTAGTTCTGAGCATAGGCTTCCACGACTATCGTTTACTCGTCAAAAATCCAAATTTATCAACGTCATAACATACGGAAGACTTCAACCCAGCTTCGACAGTAGTCAAAATTTTCCATATGTCATGGCAGTGACTGTTTCAGAGATTTCAATGTAATTCCTCGAATTTGGTCCGCGCTGTATGTATACATTAACTTCAAACTCGGAAGAAAGCGTAAGGTTCCCCCTCCTGTAGGTGTCTATTATAAGTACACAGAAAAGGAAGCTTAGCTCTTCAGTTGAGAATTTTTTACAATTTGAGTAGGTATCCTTAACATAATTTATATTTGCTTCAGAGAAGCTGGAAATGATACCACACTAGTAATAACATTTCACAATTGCTATAATAACAGAATATAAGGATATAGATACGAAATCTTCATTTACTTATAATTTGACAATAGGCACTATTTTTCGAAACATTAAATTATAGCCGGTATAGGGAGCTTTTAATGTTAGTTACTAAAGGAATAATAAAAGTAACTCTGATTTCAAAATGATACGGCTGGTGCAAAACTAATTATGTTGATAATTCAGATTTGGAAGCGAAGAGACGTGTAACATATGTAATAGGGAAACAAACCCATTTTCATAAATCCCAAACCTTCACTACCAAACCTACTTTTTGTTTTTAATAATAATTTGATTTATATTGCCAGTTTTTGTTGAAGTATCAATCCTTTTATCAGTACATAGTAAATCTATTTAAGTAGCAATAATTAACATACATGGTCACCTTATCTCTGAGAAAACTACGTTCAATATTTTTTTCCAATTACGTCAGTGGCCAAAATATAGGTAGGCCTCGTGTTCTCCAATATACTTGTCAAAAATACAATTTACGTAAATTCTTGGAAAGGCCCATTACGAGATAAACTAATACCACAATTTCTCAGAACAAACTAAAGACTACAATCACAATTTTTGTAAATTTAAGTACTTATCTTTAAATTATTTGTTTGAAGAAATATCAATGCGTTATTTCAAGGTTCCGGCTTAATAAAAAAATTTTCTGTCGATTTATAAATCGATAGGGATTTGCCGATTCAATTAACCTAAGATTAATATACATAATCTCGAAGAGTTTATCACATGTTTCCCGAACAAATATCAAACAGCCTACATCACCATTCACCTAGATAATTTGAGTGATACGTGAGTGAAGTGGTTGAATATATCAAAAATCCTTGTCAACAGGGATTTTTATCTATATTCTACGTCGTAAAATTAGGTACATTCATAAATTACCCAAATTGCGATAAATAAAACGTCAACTTGATTAAACAATGTTTTCTGAAGATTTAAATAATATGATTCATCGTTAATGTATGTATATGAAACAAAAAAATTAATATTCATTCATTCTTGAGCGGTATAGAGAATCAATAACCTATCACACATGAATTCTTTATAAAAGCCGAAATATACCGAGAGTTGCTTTATTCACCGGTGTACATCAGTGATGCCATCAGATGGCATCAAGCCGTTGCTTTATTCAGCGGTTGTTTCCTGATGTTCCATCATAAATGGTTGCTTTCTCCACCGGTTAATCGATGGTGTTACACCATGGTTACACCACATCCACCGAACTTCGAGTTCGATGTTAGCGATGGATTGAGAAGTGGGGAGAGTCAGCTGTTTTTGTTTATATCGGCGTAACGGAAAAATTTAAGGTTATTACAGGTTATTAGACGAACGGCAGATATGGATTATGAATTCGAATATATAATGGGGTGCGCTTTTGCACGCGGATAACAGATAAACAAAGTATGATATTAAGGAACGGTATTATGTATGGTGTTTGAGATGTTTAAGATGAACTATCTGAGCTATCTTAAAAAACAATTGAGCCAATAATATAAATATTTAACTACACATTTTAAACCTGTATCCGATGACGAAACTTGTAGTATTTTCATTAAGATAAAAGATTCTATAATCGACGGTGTCGCAATCTAGACGAATACGTAAAGATACCTTTTTTCGTAAAACGAGAGAAACGTAAATGATGCGTAAATGTCATAAACTGTAAACATAACCTCTCAACATAAAAGTCAACACTGCCATAACACCACATAACACCAGAAACCGTTGCTTTAATCTTCGCAAATTACATGCACCATAAATCCATCTAATTATGACGTCATCACATCAAGCGATGTGGTGTTGATGAATAAAGCAACTCTCGGATACTACACTCTAAAATACATCAAATGAATCATTCGATAAATCTAACAATGTGATGAGATATACGTCACCGCTTTTCAAGTAGGGATATTACAATTGCTATTTATAAAATAGTGTTGAGTAAAAGGATGTTTTTGTTTACAGTCTGTAGCTGTACAATTGAATTTTATACTAAAAATATATGGGTGCTATAAAAGTGTTAACAAGATAAGTACATTGACATGAACTCGTAGGATTGCTTCGCGTAATAAAAATGGAAAGGCAAATGTGAGTAGAAGATTCTTATTTGTTTTTCTAATGTGAGATAAATCAACGGTCTAGCGTTTCAATGTCTATTGACACACTGTCTTAGTGCTGCTTACAACTATTAACAGCTTCCTTAGTTTAGTAATGAAAGTTTGTAGGAATACACAGACCTGTTAAGAGGGTCGTCTACCAGCTGATTATTTTACAGCGGTGCCATATCTACATAATTCTATAAATCGTTTGCTCGATTTTATTTTAATATAATTTGAAAATTGGGCTTCATACACATATTTCTACAAATGTTTTACATCTACATATACAATTTTGTCTATTAATATTCGATATTAACTTCACAATCTCTTTTCCCGTTTACCTTGATAGAGGAATAGAGATTACTCAATTAATTTTTAGATTTAATTACTGAAATTTGTTATTAGCATTCTAAATACATCTACACATGTGTGTATCAAGCCCAATTTTAAAATACTTTTTCAGTAAATTATAAAAACATATTATGAAAAATTTAACTGTGGCAACATCGCCAACTGTCAAATGGTAGTCGAGCCTCTTATGAACACACGATGAATGGCTGAGTCGCCCAACTTCGAAAAGCATTGTCAGGCAAAACAATAACTCTCACATACATACAATTTTAAAACTATAGAATAAATAAAAGAGCCAAACCAAATTTTAGTGAAATCGGCGTTTAGGGCACAAAGATACAAGTAATACTACATGAACAATATAAATTTAAATTGAGCTTATTACTTGTAGCTTCGTGCAAATTGAAGTGGTCTTTTTCGACAGTAGCAAAAGAAATATACATTTTTCTTTAAAACGGTTGAAGATAAATGGCTACATTCTGATATAGAAAGAAAGAGAATTTAATTTTACATCCAACCCTGTAAACAGATATAGGGTGGCCCATTTAAAAAACAGAGTTATTGGCATTTAAATGTTTCCAAATGTTGACGTCAGTAACTGTATGTCAACAAAATGATCCGTACATGTTAATGTTGGAAATAGTAAATCAATTCAAGACGTATCAATTTGCGCAAACCAAAATTCTCTGCCTTTTTTAGTTTTGATCCTAGAGCTCATTAACGAGAGCGCTGCAATTTATTACAAAATTTTTGATAAAATATTTATTTTCTCGAAAACAAAAGCACATAGGTCTAGGGAGGTCTTAATAAAAGTTACTTCAAATATCATGTAGAATCTAAAAAAAATATATAATATATAGAGTGATCCATTTAAAATAATAAAGTTACATACGCTTTTTCTGTAATTGGGACACCCTGTATATTTGAAAATATTTTCTAGCTCTGGATCGTATAAATAGGGACAACTTTTATTTGAAACTTTTTTCTCTATACTGTAAAATAAACAAATTATCAAAAAAAAACCGCGTCAGCTGGGACATCGGGACACGGGCTAAATATCATGTACATAAGGAAGAGGGTAATTATTTGGTTTATTTTGTGCCTAAGATTTCATATAAAGATAGGTCTGCAAACGCTTCGTTACCAATCTGCAGGGTGTTGAAATTTCAAGATTTTTTCATTTTTTACTGTATAGAGCGAACGCCTGTATAAGGGTTGGAGGACACTTTCAACAATTGTTGTAGCATAGTTTCCTTGTCATTGTTATTAATTAGGGTTTTTATTGTTATTAGTTATGTTACTTTGTATTGTAATAAAACATTGCTAAAAAAACCGGGTCATCCTATTTGGTATGATAGTATGAATAATTCTTTTGCTTAATGTTATGTAGTCGATATCAAAATACTCTACCGGGTTATTGAGTGCACGCTTTGTCAAAATAACGTCTTACAAATGTAAATCGTCCAAAAGTCATACAGTTTTCCTGCTTTTAATTTTTTCGCGAAAGCCGACTTTTTTGTAAAAATCAAATTTTCTCGAAATTTGCCGCAGATAGGTATGGGGAACTATTAAGAGAAATATTACCAAACGCTGACTAACCGTTGGTTGTTTTTGCAGTTTCAAACGATTGGAACGGTTGGCGTATTTTGTTGAAGTGAAATATCAAACGCATGCGCATCTGATTTTTTTTAACAGTAGACATCTGGGGGTTATTCTGGAAACAGTGGAAAAATAGCACTCCCAGGCAGTAACTTTCACCGCTCACTCTTCGTTATTTGGGGAATATTTTCCTACGAAAAAGTGAGAAAGTCAACTCCAGAATAGGAACTATTGAAATTGTAGGAATTTTTTGACAATTCTCTTGAAATTTCCATTCCCTCAGATTCGAGAATAACCCCCCAGAAATGTGTCAGAAGCTCTTTAAAGTACAGAACACTTTCCTTTTGTTATTCAAGGTGTGTTTATTAACGAATTTCCATGGTACGCTTGTGATTGGTAGGTGTTTCAGACAATTTCTAACTTGAATTATAAAAATATTACTCTTTATATTACTCTCTCTAAAAAATTGTTTTCATTCTGCAATAACGCAATCGTACACATCCAATAAGTTTATAAATACGTTGTAAACACTAAACAGCACATGAATATAGCAGTAAGTAATTCTATCTATATGCGATAGGTGTCGCCCCAATAAGTTGAAATTTGTACAACAGTAATCACAAGATCGTTCGGTCAGATCAGCTTATTATCCATAGTTTGAAAATGATTTTCATACTATCACAAAACAACTGCAAAAAGAAAGCTATTGTATGCTACTACTGGGATGTCCAACTCTTATGTTTACTAATCCATTTTAATATTTGTGTTTCATCCTGGCATTAAAAACGGTTTTTCTTTGGTGTGAAAAGAGACCGTTAGTTTTAAGAAGTTTTCTAGATAAATATATCGTTGTTAATTTAAGAGATTTACTTTACAATGATTACTTGAAATGAATTATTCAGTCACATTATAGGGCTAGAAAAAAATGTATACGTTCCTAGAATATTTAGTTATACTTCGATACTAACAAAGGCCTCATTTTTAACATAACCTGACGGAGTACTTCTTGAAGAAGGCCTTCTAGAATCTGGACGAATTCTTAAGAAACAGCAATTAAAGTTTGAATCTTATGTTAACTATAAATACATATTTATCTTGTTTTTTTAAGAGAAGAAATGTAATGTCCTTCGGCGTTGAAGAGAATATCTCCATTGTGGTTTTCCAATTACGAAGTGCCATTGAAGGGCAAGATGGTCCCAGAGTTCAGGGAGTCCAGCTCGTGATATATTATATGTATATCGACGATACGGCTAGCTTTGCAGTTTCTACAAGTGACGCTTTCTAACAGGTGGTGTCTTAAATTAAATGATATTGTCTTAGCCCAATTTACAAAATGCCTCAGTCGGGGCAGTGAGCAGAGCGCAATAGTACTTGTGCAGCAGAATGCAGATTAGCCCATCACAACATCGGTGACGTCACATGAATAACGCAAGTCCTTAAATCATTTCGTAACCAGCATGAGCTACCTTTAGGTAGATTAAAGGGCTTGGAAATTAGGTTCCGGCTTGGAATGAGTCAATATGTAGCACAGAGAGAAGACGGTGATTAGACTTATTCTCTCCCAGTGACAATATTCCCTGCGATATGTTTCTAAAATATCGAGACAGGATTGTTGAAAAATTTATAGCAACCGGCAATGTTTTATGAATATGAGCCAACTGTTACGGAAAATGTAGTTGCTGATATACAGAATAGGATGGAAATTCATCCTAATATTTGTAAGTACAACAAGATTATCTGCACAAATTTATATGGATATTAATTTTGTTAATAATTTAATGAAATTGCACATATTGCAGGTATTCCATATGGAAGTGCCCAGAGCGTTCAAAGACGAAATTATTGTTAGTAATTTAATAATAGATTGAATTATAGCGAATTAATAAACATAAACTTCTCAAATTATGCATAGTTTCATTTTTTCGACTATGTGAATAGTTAAAACTATCGTGTATGGTTAGCCCACCCACATATTTATCGAGAAACATCACTATAGCCAATTAAGGTTGGTGCTTAGATAGCTACGTGACATTGACGCAATGTAGAAACAATAGTTTTTTTATGGTACTGTCAATGCCGTAAGATATCAAGAAAAAATCTTACAGCACTTTTTAATCAATTAGAAGATGAAGAACTGCAACATTACTATTGCAGTGTTTTTTTGATAGTATACCTAAAGACAGCTGGTTGAACGCTTTTAAACTATGAAAGGAGAGAATGGTTAAGTGCATTATTGTAAATGGCAATTACTTTGAACATAATTAAAATAAAATTCTAAAAACTTGTATCAATTTTACTATTCTCAATAATTGTAGCTTGTCCCTTATTTCCACATAATCCAAATATAACGTCAACACGAAAATAGTATACTGTAGAATTTGTTAGTGTTCTTAAGATAAATTTTTCGATTAGCTGAGGGAGTCTTGAATTGATAGCTCTGCATCATAGGGATGTACTTACACCATATACTCGTAGTTTAAGTATTAATAAAAATCATTGATACTTTATAAAAGTACCACAATACAAAATTTAAAAGTAGTACCGGGTAAGATTTTACCCAATCATGTAACACGTGACATCAACGGTGAACACTTCGCTTTGTGGTCTTCGAACTTTTCACAAAACCAACTCAACAGAATTCATTTTAATTAAGTAATTGCAAAAAATGCAAATGCTTGTAATTAACTAATTAATTAACGGTTAAAAACGTTGTAGTTTCAAAAGAAGGTCAAATATGTAAATTATGGCGGAATTCGAAATGCGTAGTAAATTAACCCACCTCAATATGTCCCCATCCCTGACACAATTAATTGTTTCAATATAACTTTTAGTAGACATAAATGTTACGGAAAATTCTAGAGAAAAAAAACCAGTCAAGTTCAGTTTTACCCCAATTCTCTCTTCTTTAAAATTGGCATAATTATATACACACAATTGTTCCTTGAGAAAGAATTAATGCATTCGATATACACAGATAGCAGAAAAATACTTGCATGACATATCCCTTTTACTTGTTTAAGCATCTCACACCTACTGCAGACATCATTGCACTTCTCTGGCCAGATGTTAAATTCATTAGATTCCTTTAAATCTAATAACCTTAATTCTTGTTGGTTTTACAATTAGTGTACTTAAATATATATCTACTATAAAATGCTATGCACATATAAGCAACGAAATACAATTATTAGTATTTAATATCAATTCAAAACCAATAGTTTTGTCATTAATTTTCGGAGAAATTGTATATAAATAGAATAATATAATATAAAAATTATATATAAATATGTACTTAATAATTCTAGAAATAGGTATTCATGTGTGCGTAGTACATATTTGTATAAGATAACGAAATGAGTAACATAATTACGAAATTTTAAGTACTTACATGCGAACACCTACATGCACATATTTGATGGAAAGTTATTTACAAAATCAATTCACATATTCTTTACTAATAAAACGACAGCCTTGAATATTATGCACGACGTCAAAAATCTTTAATTGACTTCTGACTTCTTTCAATGATACTTTTGTATAGAATCACGAAATGAAACAATATTAAAATTTGGTGTGCCTATTTTAATTCACACCATAATCACTTTAACTATTTACATTGAAAATAGAGACTGAGATATTGATTTTATTATTCCAATGCCAAACATCGACTGTTGCAATATAAGATTATCAATAAAAGAGAATACTGGTAAAATATGCACTGTCGCTGATTTTGATGATGATTTTTATATTCATGTTTTTAAATCATACCTAACGAATCCGCTCATTCAAGGTAATCTTATTTTTATTTTTCTTTGTCGACTACTATTTCCAATCACTGACGTAAACATAATATATCTTAATGGCCGTCTTTGGTTCAATTTACCTACTTTTATATATAAAGCCTTTATCAAGAATTATTTTTACTCAACTGCAGCATTATCTTTGTTTTGGTGTATGTTTCTCAGTCTTTATTCTCAGACGTTCTCTTGTATATTTCTTTACCATCGGTTCCTTATAACTAACCCCCTAAATACCAGATATATGGTTCTTGTCATTATCTCGTTAAAATATTATCAATTCTTACTGCTGTGTTTCTATACAAATATTTTAATCTAATCTTCGGCGACTAGGATCTAGACTTCAATGAAGGAAGCTGTTAGCTTCGGGCACATATTTCTTGTACTGTAATCGCCAGAAAGAACTGTTACAGTATTTTTAAACCGAAAGTGTTTCATTCTACAATAATGTCGATGCTTTGATATTGACATTAGGTCATCAACACAACACTGAAGAATGGCGTCCTTTTATCGATGCTTCGAAAGTGAGTTTGAAAGCTGTCCTTCTTCACACAGGAAACGTTTATCCATCCATCCCGGTTGGCTAAGCAGTCCATATGAAGGAAACTTATATAAATATGACTCGTCTTCTGATAAAATTAATTACAAAGTGTACAAATGGCATATCAGCGCTGACCTCAAAGTTGTAGCAATTCTACTGAATTTACAACTGGGGTCCACAGAGCACTGCTGTTTCCTTTGTGAGTGGGACAGTCGATCAAGAAATTCCGACTAACTGTTAAAGATTGGCCAGTCAAGGCTCATTATATTCCTTGACAAAAGAATATACTTCATAAAGCACTAGTAGCAATTGTTAATAAACTTCTTAGAAGTTAGTTTTCAGTCTCGCACCTGAATTTCTTTCTCCCGAACATCGACGACGTCAGTGATAAATGATGAACACGGCGAGAGATTTCATCCAGACATTTCCGTTATCGAAAAACGTTATTAGGGCAAGTGGAACAGTGAAATGTTGGCTGATTATTGTTGGAGTTTGAAAGCAGAAAGTACCGTAAAACAGTATAAAAGAAAAGTAAAAAGAAAAACATTTAAGACAAAACGTTTGCACCAAAACCTGACGTGCCAGAATAAATTTATTTTTATTGTTATTCTTACGACTGTAAGAGAAAGTAAGACTGTACATAGTTACTAAAGCAAAAATTAAGAAAATTAAAATTTGTTGCCTAGTGTAATTTGTCAACTGTATAATATTAATGGCATACTAACCTACTAAAATCTTCTAATTTTAACGTGTCCTTACAAAATAATAGTACACAATAATTCAGCTGTAGTTAAGAATACTAAAAGGTTATCAATCTCTACCCATAATTAATTCTTGATCTATTTTTTCTTTATCTAAGACTACAAATATATTCCGCATATTACGAACTACTTAGTTTAACAATAATCGAATTAAAATATTTGTTACGCGTTTAGGATATAGAATTTGATACCAGAGACACCTATAGCATGTTTCGATTTGAAAAACAATTTTCCGGCTACGACTAAAATGTTGCATTATTCTTAAAAAATGGAAATTTGCAATTAATACTCTGTAAGCATTTATAGAGTACATTGTAGACTTAGTACTATCAGAGGCGGATTTACAAACGTGCCGCCGATAGGCTGAACCAAATTGCCGCCTATGGTATTGACTTGAAATTCCTCCATTACAAAACTAAAAATCGGTAATAAAATAAGTAATACGAACCAATATAGATATAAGAAATTCGGCGAATCTGAAACTTCGTTTTAATGAAAATGAAAGCGGAAAAAACTTTTGTCTTGGAAAATTTGCCGCCGTAGGCTATAGCCTAGCTAGCCTATTTAGAAATCCGCCATTGGGTACTATCTACCGTTTTGCTCAATGTTATTGTTCTTCCTAACATATACATATACAACACGAATTTCCGTGAATGCATTAAAATCTCATAAAAATTATCAAATTATTCAATAGGATTATCATTTTCATGTTCTATAGCCTATTGAAATAACTAAATTACATCAAATTGAAAAATGATCAATTGATGATTCATTTATATTTCATTATAAAAACTTGTAAATTCAATACTAACTTCATCGAATTGTTAGATGAGCTCATTTCCACCGAGATTTCAAAACTCAAATGAACTTAGAACTGTTCCAGCTGACGCTAATCGAAATTATATATTTTTTTCTTTGACTAAAGGAATTTGTGTAGTTAGAATATGAGCAATAATAATTATTTTGACACCGAAGTGTATTTATTTTCTTGGCGTAAGTACATTCAAAGAAAAATACCCCCGCACGGCAAGTGTAAGACAGTAAAAATTAGTACACCCCGCTCCGCACAACCTAATCCTATCTATCCATCGCATCAATAGTAGTATACTATACGACCTTGTAATTTTATTTACCTGCTTCTCTTTGTAAATACACGTTGCGTAAATTAAAATATAAGAATTTACGAATTCAACTTTTGGCGTAAAGCAATGAACTCGTCTCTCCGTTGCATGCATTGTATGTGTTTGCAGTATGTATATTGCACAGGCGAACAATTTTAAGTTCGCATCATACATCTTTTAAGTGGATAAGGAGGAATTTATTAAAATTATATTGATGGTTTATGGAGTTAAGTTTAAACTTAAAGGCTGTTTTCCTATTCATTAATAAGAAATTAAAGAATTAATAAATGAAACAAATATATTTTATTTAGAAAGCTAGGATTCTAACATATTGTGAATAATAGTAGATTTCGTTAAAAAATAATTCGCATTTCGAAGTATCACTTAATGCATGACTTAAATTGAATTAAAGGTGCAACTTAGAGAAAAATGTCAATAAAAGTAAATAAAGAAGATTGTTAAAAGTAATTGTTTAATAAGAATAGTTAGATTCTCATTCAGATTCTATGCAGAAATAGGTTTGTTGCTATTCAGGAGCAAGGCGAGAATGTGCAATAGAAAGCTAGGATGTGTGTAGAAGTGTGAGGCATTTTTTTTTATTATTGACGTGACAGAAAATTTGCTAGATAAAGACATTGTGCCATCTTAAAAAACCCAATAATTTATATTCGCAATTACTCTATACTTATAGAAGGAAAAAGCCTAAAATTGACAGGAGACTAAATTAAACTACCAAATAACAAGAACGGACGAGTCAATAATAGAATAGGCAGCATTCAACATATCGATACATATGACTTAAATATTTCAGTACACTTAAAGGACACAGCAAAATTTGAATATAATGATACAATTTCTCATATAATTACTCATACAAAAAAAAATTATGAGCGTACATGATATAGCAAAACTATATTTTATTAACTCTAATTTTTTTATATTTTGTCCTATTTGTTGACCGTGTTTGGTATACTTTTCTTTT
The DNA here is from genome assembly GCA_023690525.1 of Holotrichia oblita. NCBI lineage: Eukaryota > Metazoa > Arthropoda > Insecta > Coleoptera > Scarabaeidae > Holotrichia > Holotrichia oblita. The sequence continues at coordinate 104,812,553 of CM043018.1, read as the reverse complement.
ATAATTTGTTGGGTAATGACGGTCTAAACTAAGTTAAGTTTAATATATTTCTCCTTTACGTTTCGATACAGTGTTTTGTATCATTTTCACTAAAATATAAGTAAAATTACACTATGCAATAATTCTAAAAAATATAGTACATACATCATTGTTAAAAGAGATTTTCATACATGTTAAAATTATATTTTACTTGCATGTAAAAGATGCATGCAAGTTTGTCTGATATACATATGTATTTATTTGAGTAAATCATATTTTAAAAACAAAATTTTTAAAAAACATAGGTATGTAATGCAAAAAATTTTTATTGCATATTATTTCGTATTAAACATATACAAGGTGCAAGCAAGCGAATTCGATTCAGGATAAAAAGATAAGAAATTATTTTATTTTTTATATGTAGATATTAAATAATTATAGTTGCTACTAAGATATTGAATATCACTTCTGTCGTTGATAGCATTTTTTCTTTTTTAATATAAAGCATTTCCTTAAAAATTCGTTTATGATAGTTAGTTTCTTTATCCAAAATTGTGACATTATCGTAATCAAAGTTGTGACCATTATCTAAAGCATGTTTAGTTAGTGCTGTTGAATTATGATTGTGTATTCTAGTATTGTAACGGTGTGCGTATATTCTTTTATCTAGATGTTGTTTTGTTTGGCCAATATAAGTACCAACACAGTTTTTACAATTAATTTGGTAAATTAAATCTGTTTGTTTACTTTTGTTAATAGGGTTTTTAGTTTTGGTGAAAAAGGACTGGTTAGAGTAATTTGGTTTATCAGCAATGCAAAGGTTGTATGGTGTCAGTAGTTTTTTTAAATTTTCAGAGAGATTTTTGTATAAGGTAAACTGATATATTGTTGTTTTTTATTGTTGTTTTGTGTTTGAGAAATGTTTTTCTGAGATGAAATATGTTTTAGTCTTTTATTAATGTATTTGTTAGAGAAATTATAAGGGTAACTATTTTTGGTGAGAATGTCTTTAATTTTGTAAATATTCTGTTGGAGATTTTTTGGTTCTGAAAAGGAGTAAGCACGATCAACCAAATTGTTGATAGTGCTGATTTTATATTTTATGGGGGTGTTGGAATAGTAGTTAAGATATCTACCAGAATTTATGGGTTTGATAAACCAATCAGTAAATATTTTGTTATTTTTGTGTGTTATTGTAATATCAAGGAAATTAAGTGATTTATTGCGTTCATTTTCCATTGTAAATTGAAAAAAAAAAATTAATTTAATTAAAAATCAAAAAATGCCCAACAATTTTAAATTTATTAGTCTTGATGTAATATCACTATACACTAACATCCCAACCAACATTGCTATTCAATGTATTAAAGATAGATGGAATGAAATCCAAATTCATACTCCACTACCACTTAACGAATTCATTGAAGCCGTCGAACTCTGTTTAAATACTACATATTTTAAATTTAACGATAAGTTCTTTTCCCAAGTTTTCGGAACTGCTATGGGTTCACCCATTTCGGCTGTCATTGCTAACTTAGTTATGGAAAAGCTTGAAACCACAATTTTAAACCAGATTAATTTGGAAATACCGGTCTTTAAAAGATATGTCGATGATTGTTTTCTAATAGTACCTCCCAATCAAGATCAACAAATTTTAAAACACTTTAATTCATTCCACGAACGTTTACAATTTACAATGGAAAATGAACGCAATAAATCACTTAATTTCCTTGATATTACAATAACACACAAAAATAACAAAATATTTACTGATTGGTTTATCAAACCCATAAATTCTGGTAGATATCTTAACTACTATTCCGACACCCCCATAAAATATAAAATCAGCACTATCAACAATTTGGTTGATCGTGCTTACTCCTTTTCAGAACCAAAAAATCTCCAACAGAATATTTACAAAATTAAAGACATTCTCACCAAAAATAGTTACCCTTATAATTTCTCTAACAAATACATTAATAAAAGACTAAAACATATTTCATCTCAGAAAAACATTTCTCAAACACAAAACAACAATAAAAAACAACAATATATCAGTTTACCCTATACAAAAAATCTCTCTGAAAATTTAAAAAAACTACTGACACCATACAACCTTTGCATTGCTGATAAACCAAATTACTCTAACCAGTCCTTTTTCACCAAAACTAAAAACCCTATTAACAAAAGTAAACAAACAGATTTAATTTACCAAATTAATTGTAAAAACTGTGTTGGTACTTATATTGGCCAAACAAAACAACATCTAGATAAAAGAATATACGCACACCGTTACAATACTAGAATACACAATCATAATTCAACAGCACTAACTAAACATGCTTTAGATAATGGTCACAACTTTGATTACGATAATGTCACAATTTTGGATAAAGAAACTAACTATCATAAACGAATTTTTAAGGAAATGCTTTATATTAAAAAAGAAAAAAATGCTATCAACGACAGAAGTGATATTCAATATCTTAGTAGCAACTATAATTATTTAATATCTACATATAAAAAATAAAATAATTTCTTATCTTTTTATCCTGGAATCGAATTCGCTTGCTTGCACCTTGTATATGTTTAATACGAAATAATATGCAATAAAAATTTTTGCATTACATACCTATGTTTTTTAAAAATTTTGTTTTTAAAATATGATTTACTCAAATAAATACATATGTATATCAGACAAACTTGCATGCATCTTTTACATGCAAGTAAAATATAATTTTAACATGTATGAAAATCTCTTTTAACAATGATGTATGTACTATATTTTTTAGAATTATTGCATAGTGTAATTTTACTTATATTTTAGTGAAAATGATACAAAACACTGTATCGAAACGTAAAGGAGAAATATATTAAACTTAACTTAGTTTAGACCGTCATTACCCAACAAATTATAAAAGAAAAGTATTAACTCTAATGACGATATTAATATTCATTCGAATTGTAAAGCGTACATTTCTATATTTTGCCAACATTCTTCAAGCATATGAATTCAGTACATATAGATAAATCTGCTTAGTTCACTATACAGTTCCATATTTATTACTTTATTAGTTAATATTAGAATGAATGCTTAAATTGATTTTAGATAAATATACGAAATGTCGTTAAATGACCAAAGAAGTGCAAGTAATATTGTAATATATGAATATAAGTAAAATATGCTAAGGATGGTTCTGTTTTCAATAATTTTTGTTAGTATAATTAAAGATTAAAGTATGAAAATAAAAGACAAGATCTGTTCTTCCTCACAATTTCTTTATTTCTATCTCAACATGTTTCGGCTAAAATGCAATCCTCAGGAGATAATGTCGGGTGTGAAAAGATAAAAGGTTATTTTAGCTGTAATTCATTCTATCTTTAATGTTTTTCAATTCGCTAAAATCTGATACTTACATTTTTATATTTTTAATTAAATTACCTTATTATACTCTTCATATTATACCATAAATATTTCTGTTTATTGTCTTAATGAAAATGCACATCTTACATTAAAATTCAAATATCAGTCTAATTGAATCTTTATTTCCCGAAAGTGACAGCAAGAAATAGATGCAAGTCGTTATTATACAAGATTACAATATGTTCGTATTTTTTTATTTATATTCTTTTTCTTCTTATTAGTTTTAATATGATTTTTTTCCTATTATCTATTTTACGTATTTTTCTATTTTTTAATTTGTCGTATTTTTTAAGAAATGTATAATTTCTTTTAAATGAACATATAAAAAAGCTCTTGAGTGTAAAATTAAACCGCTGTGCTAAGTCTATCGCTTGATTTTAATTTTTTTCTCTTTTATTAAATTTATATTCTTGAAAGTCGTATAACCCATCTATAACAAACTTCAAATTAATATCATATAATATCAATTGGAATATACAAATTGCAAATGCATATAACGCATTATACCAAATTCGTAAATTCCTATATTTTAATTTATGCAAGATATATTTATCGAGTTCCAGTGCGATGGATAAACATGTTCGGGTAGTGCGAAGGGAGGCATGCAAGTCTTTGCTATCTTACTCTTGCCATGCGCGAGTATCGTAACTGTCCCAGTTCTTTTTTCGTTGAGTGTACATGTATACAGAGCGGTTCACCTAGAACTGCATCGATCGATTGTGAGAAAACTATAGCTAGGAATGATCTGAAATTATGGCACTATACTAAAGTCGATGAGGGCCACTCGCCTAAAATATTTTCAAGATCGCGGCGCTTCAGCATATACCGGAAGTAAGCACCAACTTCGATATTTTAAATAGAATACCCTGTATATTGACACGTTTTTAATTTCTACGTGAAATTCTAAATATATTTCATGTATAACGCGCTCTCGAAACATGTGTCCCGAGTAATTAAATGTTGTAGTGTTAGTGTTACCGATGTTTTATCTGTAGCTTACAAGCCCACAGTCCTAGAAATCACACTCTATTACGCTTGCTTAAAACTTTTATAGAGCACAAGAGTCGATTATAATTGTCATAAATTTTTTATCAAAATGATTAACTTATAACTCAAAAACCGTAAAAAATATATCGTAATATATCTGATGCAGAATTATTAAGTGTGTTCAAAAATCCAATATGTATACCGGATGTTTCATTAAAAAAAGTGTCTCTCAATGACGAACTTAATTGAAAGGAACGATAATGGGGGGATGAGTTGGAATAATGGGCGGTAGCAAAAACATTTTTTTATTTGTTATAACCTTGTTTGAATTTTAAATGTTTAACACGTTTGATCTGTTGTACATCTATTTGTAGTTTAATTTAAATTCAATTTTGACTTTTTATATTCAATACCGGAATTGATGTGCCCTTGTGTTTTCTTTTTTCGTTATTCTGATGCTTGTTTTTATTGTGGTACTCTCTTCTCGTCTGATAAAGTAATTAATAGATTACGAAAGCTCAGATATTAAAAAAGAGTAAAAGTCTGTTTTTTATCTTTTTGCTGCCGCCCATTATTCCAACTCATTCCCTCCATTATACAGCCGTTACTCTCTACTCAGGAACGTTAATGTTAGACCCGGTCTACATCGACATAATTTATAAAACTTAAATTTTATGCTTCATATTTCAATTAACAGCTCGCCAAATATAAGGTCTTCCGTTACAGCGCTCTCACAAATACAGAAATATAACGTTGCAGTGGGCTGTATACACTGCTCGCCCGGTATTGACGACTTCATCAATCGTGAGTTCGATTATTCGCGAATTCCCTATCAGCGACCAATATTCTGTATTCGCGATAGGGAATTTCCCCGGTGCCGCACGAGAGATAGTAGGGAGAAAGTGCGAATACGAATAATTCGAATATTCGGCTATTCAAATATTCATGAATGAATAGTTTCACCTAACGAATTGTTCATATAGTCGAATATTCAAATACATAGTTGAATTCAAATATTTGAATAATTAAATATTCAAGTAATTGAATATTTGAATTCAACTGTTTGAATAGTTGAATATTCAAAATATTTGAATGAAATGGATATCTGAAATTATTTAAATAAGTAATTTAATTATGTGTTCGCATTTAGATGTATAGGATAGATACCAAAATACTTTTAGGATTTCAATTAAACTATTACCAGACGATATATTTAAGAGTTTCCATTATTTGAAAACAATTCATTATTGCTTGGATTAATGTAGTTTTAGAGAAAAAGTGGTTACTAAGTAACATTCAGATTCTACTACATTCGCTTAACGTAGAAACAAATGCTATATGAGACTGAAAGAAGTAAAGACGGCACTGACACTGTTCGTGCTTTCTGCAAAGACAAACTGAAATAGTAAATCTTTCTGATTTTTGTAATAGCGGACAATTTAACAGAAGAGGTTTGCACAATGGACGACGATTAAGATTTCCAATTTTTTAAACCAAAATTTTTTTTTCTTTAATAACAAAACGAAACCCCTTGATTTGTATAGAACTAGAACCCCCATATTCGGGAATTCGATATTCGCGAACAAATCTGGGAACGTATACCTCCAGAATACCGAGAGAGCAGTGTATTTGAAATACATTAAATAATTCAAAAACGGTTCAATTACATGCGCGATTTTAAAAATATACGATGCTATTTAAATTGAGAAAGCTGATGTGAATTTCCGGTAAACTGGAAGTGAGACAAGAGCGTAAATAATTTCGTTAATGAGACTAGATGACACTATTTCTAACTAGAAACTTTCAGAACTATCGGATTTCGGAAACATCAAAGAGTTCTAAGGAGTCAGTTCCGAGAATAATTCTATATATCAATTGTCATTGAGCCTCAGCCGTATAGCTTTTGAACCTGAAATATCTTTCAGATCATATTAGATACCATTCATTCCTTTCACACATTGTAATGGATATCATTTTGGATCCAACTAATATTTAATATTTCTCTTCGAACACAGTTTACAATAAAAATAAATATGTTTAGTGCTTGGTTATTGTGTTGAAAATTTAGCAAGATATTAGTTCACCGTGAGGAAGTTCTTAGGGCCCTACGCTTGTTTTTATTTTTGTACTTCTACAAATAATAGTTTGTGTAATTAGTGTGCGTAGAACCTACGGGAATAGAAGTTCTTTTCTTTGCTGAATTCCGTTTAATACTTTAAAAAACTCTTTTTTAGTACTTGAATGAAACCTATATCACTATGAATTTTATTCGAAAACACGAAATCGTTTACTTTTAAACTAATTATATATTGGCATATATTTCTATTATGTTTATCGTTTTCTATTAATATTTGTTCGAAACCATACGTTTACAATCTTGTTAGTAACATCAATATTTTAACAGGCCATTAAATTAGTTTAATGAACTCTGGGCGAACTTCATCATATTTGCTGTAATAAGTAACTGAAAATGCGTGGAAAGCGTAATATAGTCCGAATAGTCGCAGTTCTAAAATTTCTGAATAATTTAAAACACTAATTCTGCTCTTTATTTTCGTAAGACATTAGAATATATGTGTTATAAATACTATTGATTAAAATTGAAGTGTAAGAAAAGTAATTTCAAAAAATGTTTAAAATGTGTGTTCTTCAGGAAGAGCGAAATTTTTCGGGAAGCAAAGCTTTCGTCTTCCGTAGAGCAATAAAATCAGCTGTCAAAATTCTACATACGGATTGCAAACCCGGGATCGGCGAAATCAGCTGCAAGCCTGGAAGAAAGTCTAAGATAAAAGAACAAAATGTGCGTGGAATCCGCCGTTCAGTCTTGCAAGATCGTCGGAAATCTTTAGAGAAGGTTAACATTATGATACTATCTGGTGTTCAAGTTTATGACAGAATTATTTAAAAAAAACTCTGTGAAAATGGTATACGAGCGAGAACTTCAAGGAAGAAGCCACACAAGTAAGGAGCGGAAGAAGACTGGGATAAAGTTATTTGAAGTGTTAAGACGAAAATTAACATCTTCGGTAGTGAAGTTTGTTTGATGCTGATCTGGGAAGGATCTTTTGCTCGAGTGCGTTACGGCCACTATGAAGCACTCAGTATAATGGTATGGAACAGCGTTTGCTACTCATGATAATAAGCGGCTGGCTATTATAGCAAAACTGTGTTGAGAAGCAGTACTAGAGTACAAGAATTGGTTTAGTAACGGCCATATTAGATCTGAATCCTATAGCTGTAAAAGATCTTGGGTGTGTAATACTTTAATAATATAAATATAAAATAAGAATTAAGATATATGTATGTATATATAATGCATTTTTCCAACCGCCAATACTTCGGTGTTAGAATCCAGATATCGTACTCTTACGAAATTGCCCGAATTCTAAATTCTATTCCGCCGGGAATTTTACAGGTGCGATCCTTTAAAACGTTTAAGAATACTTACTTTAATTATCTTCTTGGCAGTCAGAGGTGCTAGTAAACTATCATTTCTAATTGGACATGGTGAGTTGCTGTTGAACCCTTGCGTGCATTGTGATGATTCGGAGTGCGAATAATAGTTTATTACCCTATTTAGTTTCTACGAATTTTCTTTTCCTTAGTCGTATATGCATTTTTTTAAATTTTAGTTGGGGGTTGCATGGAACAACGTCTGTTCATCAATCAATGAACTCAAATGCAGCCCTTTTTTCTCTCCCCAAATGCATTTTCAGTATTTATTAGCAAAAATTGTATATTTACAGAGAAAATAAAGCGCTATTATTATTATTATATATTTGACAAAAAATGTAAGTGCCCACATTAATAATAAAATAGACTAACAATATAATACGTAACCATGTAAAGTGAATATATACCAAGGTAAATGCAAAATCAATAGAAATTTTAAGGTGAGATCACCTTATCAAAATATTAACAGATAATTTTAGGGAGGTGGCATAATAAACTGGCCCTCACACCGCAAGAGATAAAAATGCTGGCAATTGAGACGAAACCGAGTTGAATACACGATAATTATTATTGTTAAAACAAATTTCTAAATAGAAAAATAAAATATTTTATCTACATTAATTAGTTGGATGCTGATTAACTTTTTTTGTGGTTATAATTAGGGACTCCTACAATACGTTCAAAGTTTCAAGTTCGAACTTTGTTTCATATCCAAATCAACTGCCGTTAACGATGTTCTTTTTTTACAACCGTTATCGCTATTTATGTTGTGACCTTGTGTATGAATAGCAAAAATAATGGCCCTGTATAGTGGGATAGAACAAAAATGACACGGTGACATATACACACACACCTAGATTCTAGTTCTTCTTGTGAAATTTTAAATTGAGGTACAACTTCGAGTATAGGTTTTGTGTGTTACCCATATTCGTTATCTGACACTGCCAATGCTGTTGGTGGCACCTGTATCGAACGACGTGAAAGTGGTGCCCATCTAAATGATGAAGTTATATTTCACAATTAAAAAAACTTAAGAAATCTACTACTCTCAATACCATAAGCTAACAATACTGCCCCATCAAGCCAGGAACATGACATATACAATTATGTACAAAAAATACTTTGCGCAAACACATGGATATGCTACCTACATACATATCGTACAACAGTAGTTAATACTAATATGATTACTGACCGGACGATATAAACATTTGACTCCCACCATATCTTCCATATAACTATAAAATTTGTGTATTAATGGCATAAGCACGCATGCACTTATAATTAGACTCGGCAAAGAGGAGCAAGTTTCAGTGCAGTGTGGAAAGCAACGTGGAGGAGTCGCGCAGTTCAGTAGCGTCTATGTACTCGCATCATTTATGTATGTTTGTGACTTTTATGAGTGAGCATAGGCGATACGAACGAATGTTTACACATGAAATAATAACAAAAAATGTATTATATAACGTCCTAAAACACTGAAAACAATCGTTCCACATCGATTGATGTTATACTTGCTAATTTAAAGGAATCCTTGTGACAACTTAATGGATCTTTCGACGCACTTGCGCAAATTTGTCGTAGTATGAGAAAATCTGAATCCTTGTCAATAACACTTTCAAATAACACATAACCACAATTTTTTAGCAGATGGCATAACGTATGTTATCGATGTCCGACTTGGTAATGGATAATCTCAATACATACTTGCTCCAGAAGGAAAGAAATGCTTTTTGGTCTAGAAAGGTGAACGGTAGATTACATAGAATAAAACAAACACCTATATCAAATGTTAATTGTTCACTCTATCGTTTGCCACGTATTGCAGAACAGTCTTTTATACTTTTTAATACTCGCTATTACGTGTTCTACTTTCTTCGAAATACACCGTTTCCGAAACGTACCTAAATGCGACATTTTCTAAGTATGTGTGCATATATATAACATATAAGCATTCACAACAACCAGTGGAGTAATACTGAACAAGTGTGCTTTGATACGGACGCACGAGTTTCTGTGCCACGCACTTCGCTCCTCCACGTTGTTCTCCGCACTGCACTGAAATTTGCTCCTCTTTGCAGAGTCCATTTATAATGCTTTCATAATTATAAGAAACTATAACTTGTGTGTATAACGTGTTTATTACTGCTGTTGGGCCCCCTGGCTCGACACTATATGAATCTATTGGCCGTATTGATTAAAAATTAGACCCCTATATTTAATATACGATAGGTAACAAGTATATCTGACTTAGTATGTGATATAATTAATGCAAAGCAACATATGCGATTTTAACTGCAATTATTTGTTATGTATAATTTTGCAAATGGTGTTATTGTATTACTCTACAGTATAGATATTGTGGACCGCTTAATAGGATTATCTGTTACATAATATACGTAATAAGTAAATACGGATGTAATAAACACATCTACTAAGTCCCTAACTGTAACAATTAATAGAATTCATGTAATTGGCGGGGTATGTATATAATACATATGTAAATATTTCGTGTATTTATCATTTATTGTTAGCATTTATTGCTGATTACATATTTGAAGGTTACAGCTTACCACTTCTCTCTTGTTTTCATTATCACTTGGCACATTTATAATATCGTAGCACATTAAATTATAAATTGACAGTACGATTCAGACACAAACACCAAATTTACGAGACGACGGAGGCACAGATGATGATGAATAAAAGAAGGTTCTACCTACTCATAATATTCGCTTGTTAACTTAATGTTAGTTTACGTCTCATACATATGGAACATGACTTGCATACAATTTTATGTGTCTTATAAACTAATTAGTTAAGCGTTGTACACCTATGAGTTAAATATATGTATAGAATGATTTTAAATGATTGACGAAAGTTTGAATTTCCCCTCTGCTAAATTTTTGTCAAGTTGCCATTATACAGTGATGTCCTTAAACTGGTGATAATTTAATAAATTTTCGATTCATAATTTCTATTAATGGTCGAATTTTAGAAAATTTGTCCCTTTGGTCTAATCATCAAAGAATAAAAAAACATATCAACCGGGGACATGTTATTTTTAGGACCAATAATAGATTCCCAATTCAACACATTTGAAACAATATCATCTCTTATCCATATTATCTTCGGCAAGTTTCTTTTATTTTTCTTCTTAGATAGTCATTCAAGTCATCTTCATCTTCGACTAAATCAGAATGCTAATCTAATTCTAAATCTTCAATGTTAACGTTAAAATATTCGTTATTGGAGCGTGCATGGTATGTCAACAATCTCATCAGACTCGTAATTATGAGATTGAGTAACTTCAGCTGGAGCCCTAAGTTGCGAGCCTGGTAGGTTATTGATGTCAATGAAATCATCATCACCACTGTCTTCATCAGTTTCACAATTATTTGCGTTTTCAGGTGGAAAAATTACAATTTCCTTTGGAATAAATTCGTCATTTGCAATAAGCGCGGCTTCTTCTATAAGTTCTGTTAAAGTGAGAGGCGCTTTTCAATAGCTGAAAGGAACAGAAAAGTTTACTTTAAACGCCACTGTACTTTATAAAGAACATGAAGGTTTACGCGCCATTTTCGTGGAAATGATTCAGAAAATTGAAGTTGGATAAATGCCACAATAAAATATCAGTGCTGATGAAAAAATATTGCCACATAAGTTGAGATCATAGGTAAAGAAAAAATTTAGACTTACTTGCAATTTGCTATAGTTTCCTCCTGATAAACCACTCACAGTTTTAACGGGTTTTCTCGTGATACATAAATGACATTTACAGGAATTGTTGTCGACGCTGTTGACAACAGTTTACTTTAAACAAAACTTGCTGCTATCTGTGTTACAATGCATTAAACTCGTTGTAGGTACAGATTTCTATATAAGCTTTTAAAAGGACAGTGGCAAAATAGGTAGACATTATTTTTTACCTACTTGGCGCTATCTGGATTAATAGGTAATGGGGCGGTCTAGGCGTTCGTAAGAAGTTCCAATATATATATGATATTGGGAACAGGTTATCTGATTAAATCGCGATTGAATTTGAAACGACCGAAACTTCTAATGGGTGTTTTTAGCGAATTACCCTGTATATACCTATACTAATCATATAGTTATAAGAACAAGGACAACGTTTTTATCGAGTTAGATTTTCTATGCATCAACGAAACCGACAAGCGTTATTAATTTCCTATCCATCCCCAAAGAAACTATATATTAGTTGTCGAGGTTCCCTTGTGCTTACAACGTGTGTCTTATTTCGAAATTCAGATCCATAGTGTAATTGTCGAAACTTTTTAATCGTGCCAAAAACTTATTGATAGAAGTTGGCCAATATCATTTCCTTTTATTTGAATTTATACAGTAGCAGAGTGCATAACGCACATGCTACGTAATCATTAGAACAAGTAATTGAAAGTATTTTATACAGACATCATCTTATTTACAAAACGATACTGAGAATAGAAATTAAGAACCCACGATAAGAAAACATAGCCAACGTAAACTATAAAAAGAATCTAATTCACGTCGAAATCAAAAAAGAAAAATATTTGACAAGATGCCAAGTGAATATTCTGGCGTTTGTAAATTTAACTTAATGTACTACAAGGTTAATGTTTTTTTTTTCTGAAAGTTATGTCACAGTAGGCGTATTTTTAAATATACAAAAAAAAAATGAAGATGAAATAAAAGTAGGCCATGTCAACCCGTATGTCGAAGTAACGAGGTCTTTAATAAACACCATTGCATTATATCGATGTTGATTCAATTAGAGAATGATTATCTTTCCAGGTTAAATATTTGAAGATTCACCTTTTAGTTTAAATTTCACTACTAACAAAACAAATATTAGAAAAGGTCATCAACTCAGAGAAGCTAAAATAGTATAATTTAATAGGAAATGAAGCAAATTGAACAAGGTTTTGGTATTGACGATTAAATTGAAAATTAGAAGTTGACAATGGAGAATTGTACCCGCTCTTTTCTGCCTTGTCACAATATTTAAACATGCTTTATAGGTTTAAAATAACTCTAGGCCGTTACAAAATAACTCGAAAAAATTAATACGTTTTTTATATGATCATATAAAAAAAACTAAATCTATAAGCTAGCGCCGCTCGAGGCGAGTATCTTTTTAAATATTAACAAGGTCATCGTAATAAAGCTACTAAAAATACGTATTGTATACGCTTGTTATAGCATAATGCGGTATTCTATCGTGCAACGTACGTTAATTTCAAATATTTATGAGGAAAAATTAGGTACGCCATTTCACCCAACATCGCGTGCGACAGCTACCTATATAGTAAATAACAATGAGTACCATAGGGTAAGTCAAACAATATCCCCTTGTGACTGCCTTTTTTCGTGCTTCCGGTTAGAAGCGGACGTTTCTTTTCTGTTTATTGACGAAAATAGTTTACTGAACTGTGGTGTTAAACGTCATGGATGCAGTATTATGTAGATTAGTCAAGTTGAATTAAAAGGAAATAAATGTCAATGCCTTTATTTTATTAAAAAAAGTTTTAGATAAATTACTGGTCAACATGATATCTGTCTGACGAGTACTGATAAATGTATTTAATTTTTTTTAATCGCGTTTTCAAATATGTATTCGAAATTTCAGTTTTCTTTTCAATGTTCAAGCATTAGTAAGATAATGGCCCAAAGTATTTTCCTAAATTAGTAAAAAAAATTCTTTACTTTACAATAATAAAGTTAAAGTTGTAAAGAGTGAATTACATAACAAAAGATAATTCCGTCTAAATGTAATTATACGTTAATTATGCCTTACTTTATTTATTTGTCGTAATTTGAATTTGTAAATGAAAGGAAACTACTTTTTGATTACAAAGAATTAACGTAAGTACTTTATTTACATTAATTTAACATGCATTGAAAATCAGATATAATTATATTGTATATAACACAATGTTTCTTAGTACAGTCCGTTAACTCATTTTGCATAATTTCTCGGTACCTACGGGTCCAGGTAGCCGATAACCTCTTATAAATCCCTGTAATTACCCAAAAGTCAAATCAAGAAAGGGATGGACACACTATACATAATTAAGAAAACCGTTCTTGGCAATACCAGAGGAGTTTACCTAATTATTTTCTGATGTATCTATCTAAACAAATACGGCTTGATATATTGTGGGGAAAAAGGTTCATTCAAAACCGCTTAAGAATTCGAAAAGAAATCATTTTGAACATATTTTTCTTTTAATTGTAGCTATTGAAGTATCCCTATCCACGCAACTTTAATATCCATTATCTCAGAAGCGCAACGTCAAAAGTTATAAACTACTCCTATTCTTTTACCTTGAGTAACTCACACCCCAAGTATAAACAAGTCAGCCTCTGTAATTATAATCAATTTCTTGAACGGCCGACTATTTGAACTGAATTTAAAATTTTCATTGAATTGTATACGAATGAATAATTGAATGTGAAAGAATAAAATTGAATTGAATACGAATAATCGATCGAATTGAATTGAATATGAATAATCGATTAAATTGAATTGAATATGAATATTCGAATAGAAGACGAAATGATTATTCGAATACAAAAATCGTCAAAATGCCCACCACTAATTTCTTATGGCATTTACTGGCGTATTCTTACGTATGATCTACTATGTAATACATACTACGTAAGTTCTAAGAACATAAGCATGTGGAGCGTAAATAACACTGTCCAACACAATTTTTTTTCTTATACACCATAAGGTGTAGCTTGTCGTTTCTCATAGTAATTCTGAAACTAAATTTAAATTTGCTGCATCAAGTCAGGATTTTGAGACATTTTTATAACTAGCTTTTTCAAAAAGTACATTAACTTTTGCAGAATTTCAAAGTGACTTTTATATAAGAACGATATTACAAGATATATTGTAGTGCCGAGCATTGAGTGGACATGTGTGTCTGAACATATCCTTACCTACTTCGTACATGACAGCATTTAAACCATGTCCATTTGTGCTCTGAAGCCAATTAAATTAGGAATTTGTTGATTTCGGGCTGTGTTGGTACATATATCAGAAGCTACGCACGGTTTGTTAGATTCAACCCGGCGATGAGTAGCGCCATCGCGCAAAAATCAATCAGGGCCCACCAAACACCGTACCACTACGCAGACACTCCGGCAAATGTGATGCCGTAATGCACACTACAAATACTTAAGTCTGTTTATGATTTTAGATATTCAACAGCGAAGAAGATCCATCAGAAGACTCCAAGAAGTCAACCCGAAAACACCCGAGGACCACCAGAAGGACATCTGGGCAGGAAGTGGTTTGGTCTAAAAATTACATATTGGGACAAGGAATGGGCTCCTCACATTTGCTGCGAACGGTGTGCTGTTACTCTGAGGAGCTGGTCAAACGGTAAGGACAGCACTATGCCCTTTGCAAGATCTACGATTTGGCGTGACCAAAGGGACAATTTGTCTGATTGCTACTTTTGTTGCCATCGCTACAGGACGGACCTCACTTATAATTAGTAAATCAATCAGAATTAAATAACCTTATTCCACATCTGAACTTGTCAAAATCTAGGAAGAAATACTAGGATCTAGAATTCAAGGATGGAAACTGTTAGGTCCGGACACACATATTTCTGTATATCGTAATCGCTAGAAAGAACTGTCACAGTATTTTTCAACCGAAGAAGGTCTTTCGTTCTGCAATAATGTCGATGTGAAGCCCATATGAAGGAAACTTATGAAAATATGACTCGTCTTCTCGAGAAAATTAATTATAAAGTGTAGAAATGGCATATCAGCGCTCAGAAAAGTAAAAAGAAAAACATTTTAAGACAGAACGTTTGTACCAAAGCCTGACGTGCCAAAATAAATTTGTTTTTATTATTACTACGACTGTAAGAGAAAGTAAAACTGTATATAGTTACTAAAGAAAAAATAATTAAGATTTGTTGCCTAGTGTAATCCACACTATTTTGTGGAAGCATCACAGCATCCACAAAAAACTGGAGTTTGGGTAGATGCTTGTCAGAGAAAGATTATTGGGCCTATATTTTTTAAAGACATGTCGATTAAAAACACAAAATTTGAAAAAGCAAAAAAAATGCTAAAAATCTTTTAAGAATATTAAACGTTGAGTGATTCAGACTAGTACCCTTGATACCATTTGTAAATACGTAACACGATGACATACATACCAACGAAAACATTGGTTTTCTGAAAGATTTTTTTAGAGATCGAATTATTAGTTTGAATACAGACACAATTGATAGATTTCAAATTTTATTTTTCGGTAGGTAGTTTTTCATTATAAAGCAGGGATCATTGTAATTTACACATTTCAACAACCAAATCTTTCAATAATCATCAACCTGGTGAAATGTATTTTTTCCGTAGATTTAAATATTAGATTTAATTTTAATGTATTGTTGGTCCAACTATTATTTAAGGATATAACCTAGGCGTCAAACTGAATAGGGTATGTAGGTTAAATCGTTGAATCAACCTAAGACAATAATGAATTAATTTATGGCATACTCTTAACATTTATTTTGTGACTCAATATACAACGTAGCACATAATCTACTGTCACCTTCGAGGAAAAAGTAGAATATGTATTAGTATATGGCGATCTATATTTGACAGTTCAGAAACATTTTGAAATTTCACCTGCAATCATTTTGCTGTGGCATTTTATGTAAATAGTTTGTTATCTACATAAAAGTAAACAGAGCGCACGCTATTCTTTGATGACAAAGCGAAATGCAAACAAGATATTTGCGTATTCCTATATTACCCTATTATCTCCTATAATCTAAATAACTAAGCAAACAAATAATAGATAAATATTAAAGGATAAGTAAAATATATTGCTCACACGTAAAAACCAGAAAATATCTTAAAATTCTATATGTATGTAACTGTTACGAGATAAATACGTAATTATATCGAAAGGGCGTGGAATACCCACCAACACTCAAATATTGACTTTAATGCGTACTACATACTTAATCTATTGATAGAATGTATCTATTACGTATTAACTTGTCGGTGAATTTTTTATTGCTTTAAATCAATATTTGTTTAGATTCAATTTTATATAAATTTACAGGTTAAATCCAATAAACCTTCCTAAAACTTGGGGAAATGTGTTAATCTTCTTTTATTTGATATTAGAAGTCTTGGACAACCAAAGAAACCGCCCAAATTCTAATTAAAAACTTCTACATCGCATGGTTTTAGTTTATAGATATATGCCAAGTAAATCTAAACAGTACAGCTTCACAATTTTCAAGTTTAAACTAGTTTAGGAAAAAACCTAAATAAAATCTTTCAGCGAAATTTTAAGCTAAAAATATACCAAAAATACTAATTAGGTAGTACATTCTTTAACATAATCGCAATGATTCATTTTACGCACGTTCTACAAAAACAAAAAAACAGCCACGATCGCAAAAGCAAATAATAGGTGTAATATTGTATTGACGATAATTCTAATTAATCGCCCAAGCCACTCAAAAGATCACGAGTAATATGTACCCCAACATTTTATTATAAATAATAGAAGTATATAATTACTTAGAATTTGTAGAGATATGATTCACACGAGCATATGAGAGATTTTGTTTTGAATTACGATCACATAGGTATGTATCTATCTTATCTTTAATTAACAACTCAATGATTTCCCGTTTACTTTGTGAAAATTAAATGTTACTACATATTTGTTTCATAGCATTAAGAATATTACAATTGAAAAGTCCATGAATCTGTGTAAATTGTATTGTTCGAAAATATATTCACAAATAAAAAACCCTAATTTTTTCTTTAAAACAGGTCACTAATATAACCAAAAAAAAATATTATAGGTAAGTAACACAGACAAAAATGGTGAAATGTATTAGTCAATATCCTTACACCTAATGGTATAACAAGGATCTTTTCGATAATATATATATATATAGGTAAGTAACACGGAGCAAAATCGTACGGTAACGTGAGATAGTTAATTCACATATACAATGTGATAAGAAAGTTTACACACGTTACTGCTGATGATAGTTGAGATGAAAACAAAAAAAAAAAAACCTAATACACTTAATGTATATTCGATGCTCAATTGTTTTCGAGATACGATTCAATAAACCAACTTTGCATATGTACTAGGTATGAAATCGATAAGCTTATCTTTATCACAGGAAATTTTTGAATTGTTACTTTTGTTGTTGTATACAGAATCACAGTCATCTTAAAAGAGATTCACGCACTTGATTGTAAACGTTCACGTGTTTCACTAGCAGGCGTCTATAATTCTATGCCAAAGGTCATTTTCTGGGTTTCGGTGTAAA
Source organism: Holotrichia oblita (assembly GCA_023690525.1). Classification (NCBI taxonomy): domain Eukaryota; kingdom Metazoa; phylum Arthropoda; class Insecta; order Coleoptera; family Scarabaeidae; genus Holotrichia; species Holotrichia oblita. The sequence goes on along the minus strand of CM043018.1, from coordinate 104,794,376 downwards.
CAAGATCTTTCAAGTATCTCCAAAGAGAAAAGTCCATAGGAATTAGATATAGATATCTTAATAGCCTTGTAACAGGTCTTCCCCGAGATGTGGAGGTATTGCTGAAACGTTCATTTAGAGCAATGTAAATTTTCGATCATAAAATCAATTCGGCAAACAAAATTCTCCTAAAAAGCAGTCATCTACTCTTACCCAAATACTAATGGAAAACCCAAATTGATGGTTTAAAACATATACTACATATGGCTTATCGATTGACCATGTAAATTATGAAAATTAAAAACACAATTACATGTAAAGCAGACATAGTCTGTAAACATAGTCTTTAAAAAAATGTATTTTAGTCGAATTCGTATAACTAATCCATAGGTGCGCGAAGTTGGCACCGCAAAATAATCAAAAATCCACAAAAACGATAGAAAGGATTGTCCATTTACTATTGACCATCAGCGATTTCGATTGACCACATTTTGTTTAGACTACAGCCACAATACCCATATTTTGGGGTGTAATGGCAAAACTGCTAAAATTTGGAAATATAGAAATTTTGTTCTTGACGACTTTGTGGTGCTAATTTTGCGAACCTCTAACCCATTACCTATCAGTGCAATTAACCCTGCTTGATGAAACCCGACTTAAATCAAATTTCAAAATGTATCTCGCAAATAATTTAGCATCGAGAATGAATGTATTAAATTTCTTGCTTGTTTTCACCTAGCAAAGGTTGTAGTTTTTTTTCTTAATCCCTTGTCCAAGGCTACCACGTGAATTGTTACTATTTAACTAGATCTAGTTTGTGGTGATAAAAGGATTGATGTTCTGAGAAACACTACGAAAATAAAGCAAATATTCATTATAATGCGCAAATATTTTTTAAAATCTAGATAGAAGAAAAATGAGTACGTTTGGCAGCGAGATTTATGTCATGATATGGTTGCTTATCTTAGATGTCTAAATATGAATTTAGTTTTTATAAAAATGATTAAGCTTTTCAATACACAAATTTCAACGTCCATACTTTTCTAGTATATGTGAATTATCTAGGTGCCATCCAACGCATTTTAAAACAAGTTATTTTTATTAAGATTTCTCGCTGCTATTAAAAAAATATTCTGGACAACTACTGTTTTGGAGATGAGTTGGTAGACAAACATTAAATTTTTATTGTATTTAAAAACAACAGTTTAAGTAATTAGACTGCCAAATCTAAAGGAAGTGAAAAACAGAATTGGGGATAAACCCTCCAAAATTAGTCCAGAGGTAATTCGCCATGTGTAAGAATTATGTGTCTGTAACTTTTCTTATTGTTAATAGGGTGGTGAATAGCAGTATACACCATAATAAAAATTAGTTTTTCAATTTTTACTAAATCTTCAAAATATTGTTATCAGGATCAGGATGTTAATGAATTAGTAGTAAAAAAAAACTATTGCTAGAATTAGGTCGCCCTAAATGATTAATTTCTCGCTTTTGTTGCTGCTTCCAGTTAAATAGTATAACCAAAAACATGGATACATCATTCGCTTTTCCACAAGCCTGTTGTAAAGGTTTAGCACCTACATAATTTATTTAACTGTAATAATGTACAAAAAATGTAAGTATAACAAAGTTTTCTAAAGATTCACGAAGTTTAAGAAAAAATAGACGTTTGAAGGTCTGCGAAGTTGGCACCACAAAGTGGTCAAAAATCGACAAAAATGCTAGAAAGGATTGACCATTTATTGACCACTATTGACCATCAGCGATTTCGATTGACCATCTTTTGTTTAGGCTACAGCCGCTATACCCATATTTTGGGGTCTAATGGCAAAAATGCTAAAATTAGCCAATATAGACATTTTGTTCATCGGATACGATTGACCATCGTTTGACCATCGTTTGACCATGTTTGACCACCCTTCACATTTTCAAAATTTAAAAAAAAAAATTTTTTCGATTTTTTTTTACTGCAAACTCTAAAATTTTGTTGCAGTATAGGATTGACCAACGTTTGACCATGATTGACCACCAAATAATTTTTTTGAAAACTTAAAAATATTCGAATAAAACGAAAAAAAAAGTTCATATCTCCAATGAAATGACATCAAACCCAGATAATGTCATAACCTCTTGCGTCGCATTTTTCACAAATTTCGAGAGGTGGTCAAACGCTGAAAATAATATAACTTATTGTCTCGTGTCTCTAGACCAAAAAAAAACATTATTCGATCTTCTGTTAGTATTGATTTTATTTATAAAACTGTGAAAATAACAGACTACACAATATAATACTACAATATTTTACAATTTATGTAGTATGCAATATTTGTTTAAATAATTTTCTGTTAACATTTTGGTGTACTAGTTTTTCTATTATGATAATTGCGTATATAGGTATTATACAACTAGGCTTTATTTCCTTTTTTTATATTCTGAACTTTTGATAATTTCTTACACATATCGTTATGTATTTCCCAGACATCTGTTGCCTCTGATCTGGATAAAATTTAACCGGAGAGTGGTCAAACGATAATTTTCAGTTTTGTGTGGTCTAGAGGCACGAGACAATAAGTTCTATTATTTTCAACGTTTGACCACCTCTCAAAATTTGTAAAAAATGCGAAAAACTTTGAAACTATTATACATAACATGAAGATCGGATAAAATTTAACCGGAGGGTGGTCAAACGATAATTTTCAGTTTTGTGTGGTCTAGAGACACGAGACAATAAGTTCTATTATTTTCAGTGTTTGACCACCTCTCAAAATTTGTGAAAAATGCGAAAAACTTTGAAACTGTTATACGTAACTTTAAGATCGGATAAAATTTAATCGGAGGGTGGTCAAACGATAATTTTCAGTTGTGTGTGGTCTAGAGACACGAGACAATAAGTTCTATTATTTTCAGCGTTTGACCACCTCTCGAAATTTGTGAAAAATGCGACGCAAGAGGTTACGACATTATCTGGGTCATTTCATTGGAGATATGAACTTTTTTTTTCGTTTTTTTCGAATATTTTTAAGTTTTCAAAAAAATTATTTGGTGGTCAGCCATGGTCAAACGTTGGTCAATCTTATACTGCAACAAAATTTTAGAGTTTGTAGTAAAAAAAAATTCGAAAAAATTTTTTTTTTGAAAATTTTGAAAATGTGGTTAAACATGGTCAAACGATGGTCAATCGCATCCGATGAACAAAATGTCTATATTGGCTAATTTTAGCATTTTCGCCATTAGACCCCAAAATATGGGTATAGCGGCTGTAGCCTAAACAAAAGGTGGTCAATAGAAATCGCTGATGGTCAATAGTGGTCAATAAATGGTCAATCCTTTCTAGCATTTTTGTCGATTTTTGACCACTTTGTGGTGCTAACTTCACGGACCTGACGTTTGACAAAAATATTTTTACGACTTCATATTGTTCTGAAATAGCGTGAGCAACAAATTAGTATTACTTTGCGTTTGCTAAGATACGCCCGGTTTAAAGATTCATGCCCGCAAAATAATCTTGCAAAGAACTGATTTTTATAAGTTAGCGGAAAAGAAGGAAGCAGAAATTAAAATGCTATGCGATAAAATATAAATATACTAAATTGATTGCAATCATATATAAAAGATTGTGAAACGTGAAACTTTGCTATTTTATTCAATTCAACTATCGAAACGATACGCTAAAAGTTTATAAACATTACAGCGTATACGGGGCCGCATCTTGTGTAGCTAAACTAACTTACTATAGAAGGCTCAAATTACGCTACAAATAAACTAAAACATATATTACTTATGTATTTTGTTTGAGGATGGTTTAAAACCCAAAATATATCAATAACCGTGGCAATAAATTCAAACTATCCTGTCATTGATCTAAATACAGGACCCTAATAAATATAAACCAGCTGTGAGCCATAAGGCCGTCTGTCTTGGATTTATATTAATGTAAGCGTAGTAATATAAATTTTTATTATAATATTTTATAGTGACTGTCTGCGGATATAGACAAGAAAAAAAAAATTTATTCGATTTTACCGAAAAATAATTTTTAAACAAAATTTCTCCTTAACTAATTAATTAGTTTGCTATGAAATAAATTATATTACACATTTTAATGTAATGCCTTAATAAGCTACATAAGAAAACATGAAGATGCTTCAAGGGAGAAGTACCATTATCTTGCATGTTAGAGTTTATTGTTAGCAGAAAAAGTTTCGTAAAAATATAAAATTATTTTAAATGCTAAATGTATAGTCTAAATTTAGATGTTATTGTTTGTTGTTATTTAATTAACATAACTTATCATTTTGAGTTTAACACAGGTAATCTTGAATTTAATCACAGGTTACCATTTTGTGGATAATGTTGAATGTCACTTATAGTCTTGGTTTTAAAATATGTTAACCATTGAAGAGTGTGTGTATTTGGTTAAATATGTATATCATTATGTTCATTAAACATATGCTAATTATATATAATAATTAAATATAAGTACATATCCAGGTAAAGGTGAAATTTTGTATTTAAACCAATTTTATATTTTCATTTAATGTTTCTATTAACAATAGAATCTAAATACTTTACCCCTGAAGCGTATGAAGAATCTGCACCGAGAAAACATGCCTTGACATTAAAAAAACTACTTCCAGAAGGTTGAACTTATTTCCAAACAATTAAGTGTTTAAACGCGCTGTATAAAATGTTATTCAGAAAAACTGAAAACTTTATGTATAATATACTTCTGATAGGCCATTCTCACCAATCATCATGTATATGTAATAATATGCATGTTGTGTTGTAATGAAGATCTGCTTAATGACTTCATTTTTACACCCTAGGTCTCTCCGAAGCCTACAATTACATAAGAAATGTCTTATTTCTTTATAGTATATAATTACCAGTGCATTGTGCTATTTATTATTTTGCGTAATCAGTAATCTTTTGAGTTACCTAATCCACAAAGGATAAAAATAGAAAAATAAGTCCTCAATTCCTTTATTAACAATAATTAATTCTTTTTTAAGTACTTAATATTAATTTAATCTTTTGAAAATAAAACAGAAAAATGTGGAATTTTTGTAAGAATGGTATGGTTGTGCGAAGTGAAACAATAACTTTGAGAAGTAGTACAAATTTGTGTAAATATATACTTAGCAGGTAGATTATTTTAGATATAAAATTAGTTTGAATAGAAAAAGTTTCCTTTGCTGGACCTAATAAAACATACATACACAAAATACAATAATCATTGCATAAAATATTGATATACAGATCTATTTTATTATTTTGCAAAATGATTAATCTTCCTTTTACTTAATCTACAAAAGATAAAAATAGTAAAAACACCTCCTTAATTCCTTTAACTAACAAAGATAATTCCGTTTTTATATAGGTACGTATTTTTTATGCATAAATAATAATAACTATTTCAAAACATCAATATAACTAACAAATACACGTTATAGAACGACAACGCAACTTCATAGTCTACTTAACAAAATAAGCAGATGATTGCGGATTGAGGATCAATTCAGACAGAAGTAAAATCAAATAGATTTCAAAATATGTAAAAGCGTGTCGCTTAAGATGTATGTTGTTGTATCTATATAATGTATACACATATACAGTGTATGTAATAAGTAGTAATAAGAATTGCAATTTTATTTCAGTATACCAGGACCAGGTGAGCAATTTCAAACGAAAGGAGGTTGGAAGAGCAAATTTTCAGTTAGAAATTCTGAGTAGTTGGTAGTAAGTAGATAATTCACTGTATAGTAAACAACCGTTAATCTTAACGTAACCTAACTGTTACTTGCTGTTAAATAATTAAATACAGTGACTGTACATTGTCTTAAACTATTGATCAAAACATTTTGCCACTGCAAAACTTGCAAAACTGGCATGCAGTCATAAGAAATTAAGTCGCGTGTATTTAATTCCTCCCTAATTTTTTACGCACTATATGGATTATGGAACTATTTTTCTTCTCAACACTCGGTATTATTTAGAATTTAGTACAACAATTTCCTAAATAACTACCTAAAATTAATGTAGAAATGTAGTTGTATGCGTTCCATTGGTAGCATTTAGCTTTATTTTAATCACAGCTTAGTGCTATCAATCAAGCGCAGTTTGCTTCCGCTGAATGGGGCCAATGATTTTAGAAGAAATTAAATATTGCAAAAAAGCACTAGTTTCAGATGTGAGTTTATACAATATCTCAATATCAATCTCAGTAATATAATTCTATTTAAAACAAGGAAGTTGGTAAGCATTTTCGGTGTGACTAAAAAAAGCAGAAATCTAAAATTACTTTAAATCGAAAGCATGTATAGGGGAAAATTATTAGGTACTTGCAAAACTTCGCAATGCTTATTACTTGCCTAATATCTTTTTAACCGAATTTCGTCACGACATACCTATTTATAATCAATTAGTGATTGTGATAGTATTCGTTTTTTAAATAAATGTTGCTGTACTCAATAATTTACTAAGAAAAACTCCCAAAAATTACTTCTAGAAGAGTAAAGTCTGGTATAAAAACCATCAATGAAATGAAATTGGCAATAAACTTGGAAAAACAGATTTAACACACAATAATGCAGTAATTTTCATCGTTACGGTCCAGCAAGATTTTCTTCACGTTTATAAACTTGATTTAATGAAGGTTTTCGTCGCTCTAGTATACTAAATTTAATTAACACCTTCACATTGTTTCCAACGTGACTTGTATTATAATTATATATTTAATATCTGCTATAAAATGTCCACTAATTATTTTTACTGCACTGACAGATAACATTGGTTTAATAAATACATTTTATTTTACATACGAGCTACAAATCTTGGTTGTTTTAATAATAGAATGTGTTCAATCAAAAGTAAAATGTTGAACCAACAATTTAAAGTGTTAATTGAACAGTGTTTTTGTTGAAACAAACAAAATAAACGCTTGGTCGCATTTAACCCGAAAAATTGTTGATTTGACCAATTTTTCTATTAGTGTACAAGTTTTGCAACCGCAACTTAATTTCTATCTGGAAAGTTATAAATAAACAGAGAAAAATGTTGTGATTGATTCAAAATTATTGGATCTATACATTATTGACATAGTTAAAACCAATCTAGAAAGTAGTAGTATCTAGAAAAAGTGTTGTTACTAAAACTAATGTGGATGAAAGTTTAGGCAATAACATCTAAAATATAATTTTGAAATAAAAATTACGTTGTGAGCGTTCAAAAGCAAAAACAAGATTTAAATGGCTTCAATAAAACAACTTCTTCTACAACGGAAAATAACATTAAAAAATATAACATTTTGTATCTAAAGCAGTAATTCTTAACCGTCGTGTCGTGACACATTGGTGTGCCGTGAATACATGATTTTTGTTATGTCTTCTAATCTTCTACAGATTTGGTGTACCAGAAAGAAAAAGAAGTTAAGAACCGCTGGTTTCAAGTGTAGGTTCTAATAGAGTTTTGCACTATGACATTCCAATACAGTTAGAGTTAACAAAATATTCTAAATTAGAATTTAGAATCAGCAATAATATACAGCATGTTAAAAAAAATTACAGTGGTACAATATTTGACAGTTAATACCGTCAGTCACATATTGAAGGCACAAAAAATAATATAATTTTAAACCTATAGATTCTCGGAAACCAGTATGTGTTAAATCCAATGCTAACTGGGAAAAGATGTCAGCGAACCAAAGATGGGTTTAAAGGGGAAATATACCTCTTCATTTCAGGCCATCAACCCATAAAATACAAACTTGACAAACATACCTACATTCGCATCCTAATTTTGTCAGTCACTGCGCATTGGTTTACAACTGAATGTGTAACTTCAAAATATTGCTTTCTATTCAGTTTGGAATCCGGCGCGGAATCACCATTGTTGTTTATTTATGAAATACAATATCTAGGTTTACACTATCTGCATTAAAGATACATATACATATGTATATGCTTAAAGGCAATATTTGTTGTGCTCGATAAAACGATGAGCAGGTTTACTTATTAGTATACTTATTATACTTTAAGAATACATATATTTAGTATTTATCATCTGGTATATATTTAAATCTTGATGACTCATCACTGATGGGATTACAAATTTAAGTATATAAATACCTATGTACATATATCCGATAAAATTCTAGGTTTATGGGTATTTATTCGACTTATCTATGGCTTTCTCTTAGTGTATATTTTGCGTTCATCGTAATAATCATGAATGTTTATTTTGATATGCATGATCATTTTTATTCGCTTTTTACTTTCATGCTTTTTATAGCTATACCTATCAGTTTCGACCACCAACTGGCGGTTGTGAAGTAAGAAACTTTTTGTCGAACAGAATGACTTCTTAGTTGAATTAGTGTGGATATCCAAGTGGGCATGCAAAATATAAGCGACCTATGACCAATTAAATCTGGAACCAAGTTCTCAGTCACTTGATAGTCTGTGTTCGGAAAAAATTAACATGTAGAGACGTGTTTCGGCCTTTTATAACCTCATCAGTACACGATGTGACTAATTCCGCAATGCCAGTTAAATCTCGATATTAATAGATGGCGTGAGAAGAGTTTTGATCTCACGACAGATATTAAGCAACCATTCCATACATCATGTATCGAGGTTTGACTGGTATTGCAGAATTATATTACAGACCCTGATCATATTACTTGGAACACAATTTATACATATACCTGCTTCTGTAATGCAATGAAAAGGAATTTTACGATACAGATCCACCTGTATTAGTTACGTTGATATTTCTTAGTATAATAGCAAGATAACATTCTTGGAATTCGTACGGCCGGTATTTTTCTTGTTATATAGGCTTATATGCATCATTTTGAAAGTGTTCGTTGACGTGATTGCACGTACTAAAATTGGAGAATGAGAGAAAATAAAATATTATGTGAGTAATATTTCTCACGTTTTTTTTATAAATAAATTAAGTTTGTTTATTCGGTTTGTTTTTCATAGCCAATGCCTGGTAAAGATTTGAAGTTCTTATACAATCGGGCAGGCATTCTATGCGAGAAATAGCACGATTACAAAAAGTATCTGTACCTACGGTGTCTCGTTACGCTAAAAAGGTGAAAGAAGGGGCGAGCTGACCGATAAAATGTGACCGAAAACGGAAAATCACAAAAAGAACTGATAGGGATATCTTAAATCAAGCCTTATGTAATCGCCATGCTACATCGAAAGCAATAAAAACTCATCTAGAATCGGTTGGTGTGTTAATTTCGACTATAACTATACGACGTAGATTGTATGAACAAGGAATCAAAGCTCGACGACCGGTAAAAAACCACGATTGACCGAAAAAATGCGATTAGCAGAAAAACCGCGATTAACCGAAACAATGCGGTTAGCACGTCTTCATTTCCCCAGAGAATACCAACTTTCTACAACAGAAGACTGGAACAAGATAGTTATGACTGTATATTTGATGTGAATCTACTATAGACAGTATATTAATTTTTGAACGAAATTGATAGGTTTTTTTTTTTAGTGACGAATGTCCTTTGCATGCTTTGGTAGACGGCCGCAATTCGTTCGAAGGCGTGTTGGGGAACGACTCCATGATTCTTGCATTCAGCGCAATGTCAAACATCCACCGCAAGTCATGATATGGAGTGTCATCAGCGCAGAAGGACCGGGCCCACTATATTTTGTAGAGAGTACTATGAACCAAGAGCAATACTTAGGTGTTCTGAAGGACGTGTTTTTGCCATATTTTAAACCAGGGCGGCGATTAATATCAGGGCGCATTTTTATCCAAGACAGTGCACACTGTCATGTCGCCAAATCGGTCAAAACTTTCTTGGAACAGAAAAAAATACCCCTTCTTCGTTGGCCCGGAAATTCTCCGGATTTAAATTCAATAGAAAATGTTTGGAGTGAGCTAAAAGGATTGTATATGAAAGAAACAACCCGACTAAAGAGGTTTTGAAACAAAACATGCGATATTTGGCAAAATCATGAAAGTATTAAAAACACAATCGCCGCGTGCATTAACAGTATGTCTAGATTGCAAGACGTCTTGAAGAACAAGCGTCGGCATACAAAATATTCATTTCAATGGTATAATATGGCTGTCCCAGCTGACGCGGTTTCTTTGATAATTTGTTTATTTGACAGTATAGAGAAAAATGTTTCAAACAAAAGTTGTCCCTATTTAAACGTCGCATAGCTATAAAATATTTTCATGTATGTGCAGGGTGTCCCAATTTTTTTTTAATTCTACATGATATTTTATGTAACTTTTATTAAGACCTCCCTAGACCTATGCGCTTTTGTTTTCGAGAAAATAAATATTTTATCGAAAATTTTGCGATTGCATCGCTCTCGCTAATGAGCTGTAGCATCAAAACTAAAAAAGAAAATTTTGATTTGCGCAAATTGATACCTCTTGAATTGGTTTACTATTTTCAATATTAACATATACGGATCCTTTTGTTGACATACAGTTACTGGTGCGAACATTTGCAAACATTTAAATGACAATAACTGTTTTTTTTTTAATTGGACATCCTATAACTGTTTACAGGGTTGGATGTAAAATTAAATTCTCCTTCTTTTGATATCAGAATGTAGCCATTTATCTTCAACCGTTTTAGAGAAAAATGTATATTTCTTTTGCTACTGTCGAAAAAGACCACTTCATTTTTTTCCAAATGGAGGGGCCAGTAACTTTATGTCAACAAAAGGATCTGTACATGTTAATATTGGAAATAGTAAACCAATTCAAGACGTATCAATTCGCGCAAACCAAAATTTTCTACCTTTTTTAGTTTTGATCCTACAGCTCATTAACGAGAACGCTGCAATTGCATAATTTTTGATAAAATATTTATTTTCTCGAAAACAAAAGCACATTGGTCTAAGAAGGTCTTAATAAAAGTTACTTAAAATATCATGTAGAATCTAAAAAATATATAATATATATAGGGTGATCCATTTGAAATAATAAAGTTACATACGCTTTTTCTATAATTGGGACGCCTTGTATATTTGAAAATATTTTCTAGCTTTGCCTCGTCTAAAAGGGGACAACTTTTATATGAAACTTTTTTCTCTATGCTGTAAAATAAACAAATTATCAAAGAAACCGCGTCAGCTGGGACACCCTGTATATATGTTTTAGATTGTAATTGTAAATAAATAACCTGAAAACAAAAGTACGTCTTTTAGTATAAGTACAAAACTCTTAACTAACTTGAAAAATCAAGTAATTTGAACAGGGACTGTAGGTGCTGATAAAACCTTAGAAAGTCAAAACAGGTGTCTGTACGTTACTCTTATCTCTCCAATAACAGAACACTTTTGCAAAGAATGATTTTTATTGACAAAGCATGGTTTTATAAATCCGAATACCTAAGTTCAAAAAATACAACTCGGAGTATTAAAAATCTACATGCAATTTCGAGACCGCTTTCTATTGCTCAGTCAACTTGTCCAGACAAATAACGAAACGTTTGTACAGAAATAATTTTAGAGCCAAATCGAGATGAACTTTTAGAAATACTGAGGAAGGATAGGAAGAACTAACTCCAGATTATACAAAAACACCATGAGAACTCCTATTACATCAATGTAGAATCGTTTATAGCAAGTTATCGACGGCAGTGGAAGATGGACAAGATATTAAAATAATTCAAATCTGCTTGTAATAAAATCTCGTACACCTTAATACCAATTTATTATAGCTTATTTTTTAAGATTATTTGCCAATGTAAACTGACTTAAGATTTGATAACTTTTAATAGGTTATGCATTAGAGGCTATGAAGTCATGCTTTTGAAAATGAAGTGTCAACTCAGAAATATCATAAAAAGCTTACATCAATATAGGTAAAACTAGGTCTATTGCAAACGAGTGTACATAACTAGAAGAAATAGAGGAAATGGTATATGCGAGCGCAGGTTTTTACAATCGTTGTTTACTGAGTTCAAGTCTTCCGTCCGAGTGGCGCCGATTATAGATCTTCTCCAGCTCCTCGGTTGAATTTATTTAGATTCTTCATAAATTAATCTTGTATTAATCTCTGATGGTACTGTATTGCAATAGCCAGGACTTCAACGTTGTCGTAATTTATGCAATGGTTTCCGTCTTCAGATATGTGTTCGGCTACCGCTAATCTTTCAGTATATCCATGTTGAGTATCCAGTCAGTGTTCCTTCATTTTAGAAGCTGACAGTATGGTCAATGAAACGTGGAGCGAAAACTTATCTACACACAACACCTGGAAGCCTTCAAATTAACTATATCTACAAGATTTTAATGCAATTGAAAAGTACGATGAAGACACCGACAAAATATTAAGGATGTATGGCAGAAGGACTCGTAAAAGAAAGACTAAACGCCAAAGGTGGAATTCCAAGATGTTGTTTAAAGGTCTATCCAGACACATCACTGCTGCGTCCGTTCAGTATCAGTGTCAGTGAAAAATACTACCTACTTAAACACGTCACTGTGTCGAACGTGTGTGAACAAGTCTGGTTGAAGCAAACGCAACGATATTTTATTTTTCACTGACACTGATACTGAACGGACACAGCACTGATGTGTCTGGAGAGACTTTAAGAGCTGTAGTTATAAAAAGTTTATAAAGATACATTGCGTTTTTCATTTTGTATTTTAATAGAATCTATGTTGTCCTGGGATTGCAATTCAAAAACAATTTTAACATCCTGTAACTTTTGAATAAGATGTGTTTATATAAAAAAGATACCTATACTTAGAAAAGTTCTTCTATTTATTATACCCTATGCCCTATCATATGTGTAGGTCGTCGAAGTACGGACCCTAGGTATATGTATTGTATTCAAACTGCAAGAACTTCAAGTTTTTCTGCTTGATTAAATTTATATAAATAAAATTGGTACGGAAAGGAAGATATAACTAATTAATCCATAATAAGAGGAGCTATAAATTACAGCAATGAGATTATTTTGTTCGGGGTGTCAGCTACTGTATGATCTCAATTCCGAGCCAGCCGAAATACAATTAGGTACTCAAAATTAAGTAAGAAATATGCATATTTATACATATGAACCACTGTTTAAGTAAATAGATTCTATTTTAATGGATTTTAATAAACACTGCAGATTTATTAACATAAACAGATATGGTCTATTAACAAAGTCGCAGGCTCTGTAAAGTTTAACCGTATAATAAATACGACTGCACAATAATATTGCGTAAAGAAACCGGAATTCTATTGCAATGAATATTTCAATGTCGTCCTCGTCTGATGTTGAGGTTATGTAAACATTATAATTATTTATTTACTAACGAAATAACCTCAAAAAATAAACTTACCTGTGTAACAACATAAGAACCTTTCCAGCTAAACAACGGTTTGTGAAACATAAGGAACTGAAATCTGAGTTTTCCCATGTCGTCTGCTACCCTAAAGCTGTCCGCCAATGTTGTAATCCAATTTACCACTTCTTCATTGGCATAGGTTATTAAACCTTGCCCAAATGGATATTTACCGTCCATAACGAAATTTAATATACCTTTTACGGAGTTTTCTGTTAGCAATGTCTCTTCGTCCAAATGCACCACCCAATCGGTATCCACCAATATATTAACATCGTCTTCTAAACAATACTGCAACGCCCTCGCTTTAAATAAAGCGCCGGATTTTGTACGATAAGACGAGGGCACAACAATTTCCCTAATCCGGCGATCGTGTTCCAACCCAATTTTTTTATCGGTAACAACTTGGATAAGAAAATTCTCTAATCCAGCGTCAATGCACTTATTCATGTTCCTACTCACGTTAGATTTCACTAATTGCGGGTAATCACCCCGTGTAACTACCCGTATGCAGATAAAGGGCGCGAGAAGCGGTGAACCTTTTAGCACGACTTTGTCCGGAAATGCATTGTACAAAGTTAGTCCGGCAAAATTGAACAGCACTTGCGGTAAAGGGAGGAATGTTACTAAACGTAGAAGATAGAGAACAATGGTCCATGTAAACCCGTAACGTACCCAAGGATTGATCTCCGCTGTTGGATCTTTCCATAATTTCAAGCCGCCGGTAAAAATCTCAACCGAAGCGATTACAATGAACAATAAACAGCAATGCAGGTAATGTTTGGTTCGACTGGTTAACATGGTTGTTATGCGATATTTACATATATTGTTTTCTATTTACGAAACGAAATATTCTTCCCTTCAAACGATGTAATACTCACACCCGCGTCCGAAATCAACTACAATGCCTACCGACCACGAACTTTGGTATGATTTTACGAGCACATTCGTTCACCTATATATCGACAATTAATTTATAACGTTATTATAATTGATTAGTTAGTAAAATATCACAGCTTCCATACATTTAATTAGAAAATACAGTTTCAAACGCCGGGCGTTTATTTGTTACATAGTCGGCGGCTTAATGTTGACTGGCTTCGATACTGGTGGGGATCCACTCTCTACTTGAATATTGCACTTGCTTCTTTCATCCTCGTCGACGCTATGGAGTGGGATTGGAGAGAGGAAAAGGATGGCAAATTCAAGGAATTCAATCATGTTAGTGCTTACAAGAACATCTAGCGGCTCTTCTACCAACCTTACAATAGAATCCTTCCGCGGTGAAACCGTAAACTGATTTTTAATTTTTAAATAATCATCAACTTGTGTACTTCATTAAATTAACACAACAAAACAACACATATTTTTACCTATTACTAGAAATTACTAACTTATTCTTATATTTAAGTATGTTTTTAAATGTCATTTTAACACTTTAATTCGAAAATGACTTCCCTTCATTTCCGTTTCCGAATTATTTTTAGTTCATTCAAATATAAAATCACCACATAGATACAAATTAAATCGTTTTACTTTAGCTTTGTTTTGGTTCATCATTCAGAATGGTTCTAGAGTTGTTGCGCACGCGCATTTACAGTTCAGCGTTTTGGTTATTTAAGAACGCGAACCGAATTTTTAGTCCGATGTTTTGGTTACTGACAGAATCGATTCAGAATGATTCTGGAACCGTTCAAACAATTCTTGCACTTCCATGAGTACCGATTCTGAATTATTAGTTCGAAATTACGTCATCGGTGCGTGTTCAGAAATTCGAGTTATTTCGATACGTTCGTCATCAATGACATTGATATTTACGTTGTCTTTTAAAAGTTTGAGATTTTTTTCCGTTTGTATTTGATTTTTTTGTTGTTAATTACTGTCCTGGGAATAAAATTTATGGGAAGTGAGTGGTATTCTAAGACTGAGGCAGGATTTGAAAGATTTAGCGCAGAACATTCGCTATAGATATTTTGTTGGTTTGTATTTTAGTCTGTATCTAAAAGATGGCAGTAACAGGCTCCTAAAATTAAAGTCACCTAAAATGTGTTTTGGAGGCCCGACTACCGTTTGACAGTTGGCGATGTTGGCACAGTTAAATTTTTTCATAATATGATGTTTTTATAATTTATTTAAAACGTATTTTAAAATCGGGCTTCATACACACATGTGTAGACGTACTTTGAATGCTCATAGCAAATTTCAGTAATTAAAACTAAAAATTAATAGTGTAATCTCAATTCCCGTATCAAGGTAACGGCCTGTAACGGGAACAGAGATTGTGAAGTTAATACCGAATATTCATAGACAAAATTGTATATGTAGATGTAAAACATTTGTAGAAATATGTGTATGACGCCCAATTTTCAAATTATGTTGAAATAAAATCAAGCAAACGATTTATAGAATTATGTAGATATGGCACCGCTGTAAAATCAGCTGGTAGTTGTGCGCTTACGTTCCGCGCAGTTCTGTTACTAATCCTGAATTCCGAACCAAAACAAAGCTTTTAGTGTTCTGATGGTTCTGATTCTGATACGAAATTTACGGAGAGTTCTCATGTACCATCTTCATGCGACCGGTGTATACTTGTCGCTCAATCCGTCAAGTTTATTTATAATAGTTGATTGATAATTTATTAATTTATACAATTTATACAGTGTGTCCCCGGATCGACGCATGAATAGGTATAAGAGTCTGTAAATTTTTTAGTTGAAATTTCATCTTCTGGGGTTCAACCCTGCTTGTGTAGAAAGTAATTTGTGCCATACTTTTAATTTTCAAAAATCACGCATGCCTTGGAAATTTAAAAAAAGGTAGTTCTTATTACTAATAAAGTACCTTTTTTATAGGAAATACGACAAAATGTTATTAAGAAAAGTTATTCAGAATAATAAACTATGCAAGTATGCAAAATTTGAAAAAGATCGAACATACTTTGAAATTCACAAAAAAGCGCTTTTTCTGCAAAAATTTTGTACACTTATATAAATTATTAATCTGTCTAACTTTCTTAACAATATTTTATCGTATCTCCTGCAAGCACTTTGTTAGTGGAAAGAATAATTTGTTTATAAATTTTCAAAGTATGTTCGATCTTTTTCAAATTTTGCATACTTGCATAGTTTATTATTCTGAATAACTTTTCTTAATAACATTTTGTCGTATTTCCTATAAAAAAGGTACTTTATTAGTAATAAGAACTACCTTTTTTTAAATTTCCAAGGCATGCGTGATTTTTGAAAATTAAAAGTATGGCACAAATTACTTTCTACACAAGCAGGGTTGAACCCCAGAAGATGAAATTTCACCTAAAAAATTTACAGACTCTTATACCTATTCATGCGTCGATCCGGGGACACACTGTATATTATTTATAATAATTTTTCAATATTTACCTATTGGATATCTACTTAGGAAAACAAATAACTTAAGAAAAGTCTATTATCATCAAGTAGTGCTGTTGTTGTGAATAATTAGTGTAAATAAAGTTTAAAAAATGTAATTTACTACAGAATAGTCACTGTTACCACTGGTTACCATTTTTATATAGCCAAAATACTGGAGAATATATTATAAAAAAATCATTTCGTTTATTTATTTTTTCATGTAATTATTGAGTGTGTGAACATAGATAATTATATACATTTCATTCTCTATAGATTGGACACTTCTAATAAAATTTTGTTGGCGTGTTTCTGCGCCATCTAGTGAAATGTGTTAAATTTAAAACAGTCCATACTGGGGCACGAAAAGCTTGTTTATTATTGAAAATTGAATTTCTAACTTTTAAACTAAAAAACAAAGCGCTTTTATATAGTTTCAGAATATTGTCCTATATTTTCATTAAAAATATTTTTACAAAAATGTTATCTTCGTGGAACACGACGAAATAAAATTTCATTCCCTAACGCTTCTCGTGAAGTTTCAATTTGGATGATATATGTCACGTATACCTGTAATATCGAAACCGAAGGTTAGGTAATTTATAAAAATGATCTCAAAAGATATTCAAGTTTTAACAATCTCGGAAAGCCACTAAGGGGTACTATTAGAATGTAGGTCTAAACCATAACAGAATTTAATAACACATCTTGTATTTACCTATTAATTGGATGTTGTATACTGCACTCTCCTTGGCGAAGTATATTGTATCTGGTGTTATCCCCTTGAAGACATTAAACATTTCTTGTACTGCTTCAATTTGTATGGGATAATGCGATATGAAAGTAAAGTGTCACTGCTTTATGTCAAAACTAGTATGTCAGCTCTTGTCAATTTAACAGAAACGATAGTTTCATCCTTAGGCGGTATTTAACACTACTATTTAAGGTTTAAACTAAACCGAGTCCAACATAATCCATCATACATACATAATCAATGACCTCTTATATCTGAAGGTGTCGAGGTGTAAAGTTCTCTTAATTTAGTTCCACAGATTCAACAAATTCACGCCACTCTTTCCTGTTTCTGGCTAGGGCCTTCGCCTCGTTCCATGTTTTTCCTCTTTTTTTCAGAAATTCATCCATATTGCTGTTCCACGTTTTTCTGGGTCGTCCTCTCCGATTTTTCCCGATTTTCCTTACCTCCCATATGCGCTTCACCTGTCTAGTTTCATTCATTCTGATCAAGTGTCCCCGCCATTTCAGTTTCATTTCTTCTACTTTAGTTCTTAATGATTTTGTTGTCAGCATCTGTCTAATGTCATCGTTTCTTTTTTTTTGTCTGTTCTTCTAGCGCCTAATGTTTTCCTCAGATACTTCATTTCACTGGATTGTAGTCGTTTTGTTTGTCTTTCATCAAGTATCCAATTTTCTACTCCATAGATTAAGACTTGTAAGTATACTGCTTGATACACCGTCATTTTTGTTCATTTTGTTATCTCTTTTTTATTCAGAAAGTTTTTGTAGAGTACATAATCCTTCAACTTATATTATATCTTCTCCAAGAATATCACAAAAATTACCATATTCTACTAATACTGTTTTTAAAGACGCTTGCGACACAACATACAAAATCAGAATGACAATATAATGTCATAATGACACTTAATTTCGCGCTTATCATACTTCAAATTTCAAAAAGCAATGCCGGCGACACCTGGTGAAATGTGTGAGTACCAAAACTTTGACGACAGTACCCGGGACCTTCTGCCGTATCTATAGTACGTTAGTATTATATTATCTATGGTGTGTGAACGTAAAAAAGAACACAAAAAATTATGCTTTTTGAACCCTGGCTTTATTTAGAAATGTCATTAGTCCATCCGAAACAATTTGGTTTGCTGAATGAGGCCAATGTCTGATAATGGCCTCCGCATAATGGAGTCGTATTTACCGCACTTATACAAAATCATGTTGAGATGACTTCTGGAATTCTTTTTTTTTTTTTGCTTTCGGCTGTACGTTCCAATTACAGTCGAGAGCAAAAAAATAGACAAAAATCAATCTTCTGTACGTTCCAATTACAGTCGAGAGCAAAAAAATAGACAAAAATCAATCTTCTATCATCTTTTCTCAAAATAATTTTGTTTAAATGCAGTTTCGTTTCATTGTTATCTGTTAACATTTTGTAATCTATCAAAGTGGACAGCCTTACAATTGATTTTTAATCGATTTTGTGAAGTTTTAAATAAATACAATACCATTATTACATATTGTTTATATTCCTTAATAATGGCCGTATCCAGAAGAAACCAACAGTTCTGATTGGTTAAGATTTAAATTTCGATCAATCATACCACAGTAGTTGGCTTCTACTGAATGCAGCCACTGTTTTTGAATTACTATTCCAAGGACGTTCTTTGTTTGCTTTTTTGATTTCAATCGTGATTAACTATTTTAACTCTAAACGTCAACTTGCTCGCTATCTTACGCATGTTACCGAAAACGAGATTTGTTTTTTTAATGTGGTGGGTGCTTAGTTGCAGTGACTCCGTAAACTGTATCGCTTGTCTGGCTATCAGAGCAACTCTCGCGGTGTAGTTTTTGTGTGTGTATGTTGTGTTCATTTGGCTTTATGACAGCATTATATCGCCTTTTATGATGCCGCGCTGTTAATCACTTTGCTCCCAACAGCAAATGGCAAGTCGATCCGGGATTAAACTCTCTGAAAAAATGTCACCGTCCCTCCAGAGAATTGAACCCCGGCGCCTATCGTCCTCTCACAACAATAGTCAGCCGCCTAACCACTGCGGCCATCGACCCGTTAATCGATCGATGTTTTAATCGTGGGGTTGAACCAGATTTAGCGACACCAAAAAAAAAAAAAAGAAATATCCTTCTTTAGATGTAATTAAACGAAGATCTTTGAATATCGTCGTATTTTAGAACAAGGAGAGAAGAAATAGGACCTAGAAATGCTATTATGAAAATGGAATCCGCACAACTACCCGCCGCTTGCAGGTAACGCCGTCAGAACAGTGTGTTCGAATGAAATGTTGGCGTGCCTGTCGGCGATGGAAGTTCTTATTCCGGTGGAACAGTGTTAGAAGACAATGCGTTTAATCCTTCTTCAATAATTAGAGTTGGGCAAATAAGTATGTCAAGAAATTTGATGAAGATACTTGGCTACAATATCTGTGGAATAATTAATGTTTTGCGATGTTTTAAACTTCGTTCATTAGTAAAGTTTTACTTTACTAATATCCACCGTGTGCAGGAAGTAAGGTCACACAAGTGGATAGTAAGGTATCGTTTTCAACAAATGCAACGCTAAATATATGAATTTTACGCAAACTATGTTTCGAATGTCAGCTTTCGGTTTGGATCAATCGGTATATGCCTGAGTTTTGAAGTTAAAACCAGAGACGAGAAAAATCCTACGCCTGTGACGGATAGGATAAGTTATAAGTTGGCTGATCATTAAATGAAGCGTTTATGGGGAATCAGTGCAGTCAGTTTAGTTAATTACATTTCTTTGTGTTTAATTTAAACTCCAGATTAGATCAGGAATTTCGGTGTACGGAGAATGGTGATCGCAATCGCCAGAAATTAAAGTGTAATTCTCATCAATTAACCAGACGGATAGTCGTTGTAAAGCGCAAAATAGTGGTTATAGAAAGGTAAGTGAGTCGTTACTGTCATAGTGAATGTAGGACTTACAATAAAGAAATATGTACTTTAGATTTTCGAAAGGTACAGAGGAGGTATTAGAGAAAAATATCAATTTCCAATAATAACATTAATGAATGTTAGTGATTTGGCATTTAAAATTGCCGCGGTAAGAACAACCTAAATAATGGCCGAAGGTCACGGACTTTAAATCATAAAAGGTCAAAGTACTAACAGTGTCGCTTCAATATGTCATATTCTGTGATAAGTTATAACAATAAAAATTTTGTTTGATTTGATTGCTATTAAGAAAAAATGATTATTTATAAATCTTCTGTATTAGGATATAGCAATGTACAATATTTACAAAATGAAGTTATAAACAGATCCATAAATTAAACTAATCTTTTAAGTAAGTTGCATCTGCTAATGGCCATATTTTAAAGATAGCTCTACTTCTGATTAATCCCTTTGGTACAGGTCCGTATGTCCTGGAATCGGACGAATTACCTCTATTGTCACCTTCTAACCAAACATGACCTCTAGGTACAATATGTGACATAAACCCAGTTCTTATTTTATCACCAGGTAAACCAACCACTCTCTTACAAATATATTGATTAGCATTAGTCGGGCATTTAGCAATTATGATGTCACCCCGAGAAAGTTTATCAAACTGAGGAGAAATATGTTCTGCCAGTAAAACATTGTTGGAATATAAGGTAGGTTCCATAGATGGGCCTGAGCACTACAATGAAAATTTAATAACCTCTAAGGACATAGATATATTTTTATGTGGAAATTACCACGACTAGATCTGCTACATATTCAAGTGTACAGTGAGCTATACATCCATATTGAACGAAGATGATTGCTGTATCCACGAATTTAGATACTAATCGTTGCATGTTATAAAAACATTGCTTTCTTTAAATTGAAATGCATTAATTAACTTGGTTATCGGTTAAATAACTGTCCAAATTTTGAGGTTAAAAGTAGATGATTATAACAATAAATTATAGCAGCGGTAAAGTGCCATCTATTCTAGGAGATGCAAATTCAAGTAGATAGATACAGATTTCTACCTCTCTCTTGCTCTCTGTCCATAGTCTCTGTCTTAGAAATGTAAATGGAATTGGAATTGTTCCCGCCTAAGTTTCAATTATTATAGCGTTTTAGACTGATTACATTTTCATACATAGTTGCATTTAGTCTACGCTACCGATAGGTCAACAACAGTTGCAACAGTGGGGAAATGTATATAACAAACTTCACACCAAACTCACGCCTTGTTCCCTAAATAAGTGTAGCCAATTCAGCAGTTTCGCCTAATAGTTCGAACAACACTACAATCGCTTGTTATGTTGGTGAAGAACGAAAACTGTAACACTACTTTTACTGGGGAGGTACGCTGGCTTGCAATAAAATCTCGTACACCTTAAGGGCGTTGATTGAAGGAATACATAAAGATGCGCAACCTATGACAGTTGACAGAAATCTCAGATCCCTTAAATGCAATTCTCCATTTAAGGGATCTGAGATTTCTGTCAACTGTCATAGGTTGCGCATCTTTATGTATTCCTTCAATCAACGTTAAGGGTCTATTTTCACTCCTAGCGAGCACATCCTATACTAACATCGGCTGTCATTACAAATAAATTGGATAACAGAGGGAGCTAATAGTACCAGTTGTCGATCATACTGCGAGATGAAAGACAGCAATATACAAAATGATATAGCAAGATCGTGACATAGAGACATGTCGTGAAAGGGGTATAAACACGTAGAAAGGAATATAAAGTAAATTCGAATAGCAGTAATTGCGGCGATGATGTGCCCCTCTTTTAGAAAGGTGCCAAACTTTTGGAAAGTCTACAGTTATCTGTTTTACTACCGAATACGTTTCTTGCAATACTCTTTTTTATTTAGCATTATATTTCTTTTTATAATGTACACCATGCTTATTCCCGTTCATATTTAGTGGACGAATAAGTTTATAACTCTTGAAGTACTTTACTTTAAAAAATAAAAAAAAAATCTTTTTTATTAAACACGTAATTTCTGTCACTTACTATTCGTCCACTAATTTATAATGAAATGTTAATATTCCAGTAATAATTTCTTGTTTATAATCATTCTTCACAAAAATTATTGCAAGTAAAAATAACGCAATTTCAAATTTCCAACCAACAACTGATAATAGCCCCTTAATGTCAAGCAAGCTAATTTTGTAAAATTATTTTTCAATGTAAGCTGACTTTAGATTTGACAGATGTAATAAATTATGCGTAGAGGTTATGATAAATTATATGGAAGTAGTGTATTTTTGAAAATGAAACGTCAAATTAGAAATGTCACAAAAAGGTGAAATCAATATAGGTAAAACTTGAGGCCTGTTCGTTTGCGTTGCTAGAAGTGCTCAATATCACTTTTGTCAATTACCGTGTGTTCGTTTGAAATTTAGCTGCTGACAGGTGTTTTAGACACTCGTTCGTTTGCATCCAGCAAGCTGCTGTATGTCAGAAGTAGCAAGCTATATTTGCTCACGCCTAAAGTGTTGAGCAATAATAGCTGATGTAATCAGATTCATCCGCTCAAACATCTATATGCTGATTCGCTACACTTGCTATTTCTGGCAAAACTTACCAAAGTTAGCAATTCAAACGAACAGGCCTTTGGTGTACGAGATTTTATTGCAAGCCAGTGTACTTGAGGATTGGTGTAGTGTGTATCCTAGTATACCGAAATCTTTTTTTTATCATTACACATACACCAAGACACTTTCCCTGTGTGTAAAGGGGTCTACAGACGATACGATCGGTTGTACAATCCGTTGTACAACCGTAGTTGATTCGACGCTTTAAAACAGCCTACAGACGAAACGATCGGCTGTACAATCTATTATAACACCGTAGTTGGTTCGACGATCTACGTTTGAAGGAAAAATAGCGACTGACTTGTCTTTACGTTTTTATTTTCAACTTGTAGTACGATAAGTCGTACAACCGATCGTATAGTCTGTAGACCCCTTAACTCTAAAAAGTAAAAAGTCAGCAATAATTGCAATTGTTTTCTATTTAATCGCTTATTTGTAATATCTTTTTTGTCAGTGCTTATACATGTTTTAATTGCTCTGATGACATCACATTTGGATCTGGAGTACTTTAAAACAGCGCAAATAAACAAACTGATAAATTATAACAAATAGACCTATCTTCATTGCATTGCATGTAGCTCCATCTTTAGCTTTCACACTGTTATCCATCTATCATATTTTATTGCAGATTTCGATAATAAATACCGTATTGAAAGGCGCATCTACATGCATTTTACCAAAAAGGTAAAAAAGGCAAAGATATGCGAATGTTTCTACATTAAAGAAGAATAGAATAGAAGAGCCGGTATTTTTATTCGAAAATTCTATGAAATTCATCTATACAGAGTCCTCTATAGGAATACAATATGAATACCAGGACTTATCAAATTTGCAGATTTGTTGAAAGATGGCAGTGCAACCTGTTTTTAAATCACATTTGCAATGTCGAATTTTTTGACAGTTTATATCACAATTTTTTTTCCTTTTTGTCAGTCGTCAGTATTATTTCCATAGCGATTGTATGGATATATGAGCCTTTGTGAACTATGACAGTGCTTGTATCTTGCGTCAATGAGTTTATCCTTTCTTGACGGTACGAAATAACTAATCTGTTAAATCGTGGACAATCTAAATTAGTAATGAAACAATGATAAAAGAAACTAGAACAATGTGTTGTTACAAGTAAGGGATGTTTTGAGTGTTCGTTCTTTTATGTTCATTGAACTTCGTTCGTTACGTCTTTTAAATCCGGAAAATTCAAAGGTATGTGGAATAATCTTTTTATGGTTAAAAAGAATTTAATAGTTTAATTAAAGAATTATTAGTTCGTCTGATAAAGTAGCAACTGTTGACATTGCATTGTAGCTATGGTTAAGAAGCCAGAAAATATATTGATCAAACTAAAGGTCATTGGAATGTGTTAATTATAGTATAACCCTTTTTGTGCGTACAATCACGCATAATTCGCTTTGTTAAAATTAATTTAAGAAAAATGCTTTTGTATAATTGAGCGAACGAAAAGAAAGCTGTATATTATTAAACAGACGACGATAAGCGATAAACATGATAAAATTTTCCATTGTATATTGTAGAATATATTTTTATTTAATTAATTCTAATACATACTAGGTCACTCTTCTAATTTATATACATTATTTTCGACAACTTCACTGTTTCGTGTAATAAGAATAACTAATAATCATCAAGTTATTCTATCTTATTGTCAGTTGAATTTATCGGAACTCGTTTACACCTTTATCTCCTCATCGAGTTTATTGTTATGTAAAGATTATGTTTCTCGATTCCGTACGTAAATTAAAAAAAAAGGCTTAATATTTATAAGTGTCTAGTCTCTAACGCGATGAAACAAGGAGCTGTTAAAATAAGGTCAAGGGCTATTAGTAAATATAATTATGTCTAATCCCAATTTTTACGAAGAGATAAATTCTACACGTTGTACGATCAAACGCTTTGAAAATGGCCTCTCCTGTAATAAGAGCTTCTAGATGAGATATTAGAGAGTTATTGCAAACACGAAATAAGTGCCAACTTTAATTAAGATACATTAATAAAGGACTTAAATGTTGGAATAATAAAGAGAGTTATTGCAACCGCGCCATCATTAATGAGAGTTCCTTTAAATTGACAGTTGCGTTGAGGTTATGTTTACATGCAATGTAAGCATGGATGTATTATTATATGGATAGCGCATTCTGTTCACGGATTGACTCTAACATTAAAGTGAGAGGTTGCACAAGTGAGATAGAGCTAGAATAGGTAAAGGATTCATATACGCCCATAAGATTTACATTGTTATTTTGGTTTCGTTTAGGTATTTATCCGTTTATCTCGTTTAATATTGATCGGATACCGACTTGAATATATGAAATGCGTAGCGGAATAAATAGAGAATAATTTGTAGTTAGGTTTTTATTATAGATACCTAAGTAAATACTATTAAATATATTAAGAAAGCCCATCAATGCGTTTCCCCATATAGGTATGAAATATACATATGTTAAATCCTCCGCACAAATAATATATAATACTTACCTTTTAGCGTTATATTATTTTAAAAACTTGCAGAATCACTTTTATGAACAACAATCATTAAATTCGCACCATTACCAATTAATTAAACTAATTTTACACAATTATTTCATTTTGAGATTGCATCACTACAATAACACTGTTAATGCAGGAGGCGTAAGAATTAGGCCGATGCATACAAAGATGGTAATATTTAAACACCAATAAATAATTTTGTATTACTTTAAGTTTCAATAAATTAATATTTTAATGTTTGTTTAAATTTGAGCAATACATTTTTGTTCTTTGTTAATAAGAATTAATTTTTAATTTAGTTTATTTCATGCTCATTATACGAATTTTATGTATTCCTTTAGTTTATGGTAATTGTATATTTCACGCGCCAATACCTGAGACAAAGATATTGAAAACGGTTTTGTGATTTTTGGCACAAAGATTATGAATATCCCATAAATCACTTTAAAAATCAATTTCATTTAATATATTGGGAAAATCTTGCTTACGAATATTTTTTTATGCACCACCTTACCCATATAACGCTAAAAGGTAAGTGTTATATATTATTTGTGCCGAAGATTTAACATATATTTCATACCTATATGGGGAAACGCACTGATGGACTTCCTTAATATATTTAATAGTATTTACTTAGGTACCTATCTATAATAAAAACCAAACTACAAGTTATTCTCTATTTATTCCGCTACGCATTTCATATATTTAAGTCGGTATCCGATCAATATTAAACGAGATAAACGGATAAATACCTAAACGAAACCAAAATATCAATGTAAATCTTATGGGCGTATATGAATCCTTTGCCTATTCTAGCTCTATCTCACTTGTGCAACCTCTCACTCTAATGTTGGAGTCAATGCGCTGCGCTTGTTTAGTATATTAGGCGCTATCCATATATAATACATCCATGAATGTAAGAATCACTTAACCTCAACTATGCAAAATGGTAGGTTCTGCTGTCAAAGTAAAGGCAACTATAAAGTTCCCAGTTCCCTTATTTAAATTAAATACAGGCGGCCTGTATTTTAATAACGGCATACCTTTAAATTTTAATGAAATGCGCAAGCGCACTTGTCAAAATAAAGGATTCTTTTAATAAAGGATACCTTAGTAGTTTGCAATAACTCTCTATTTCTTTGGATAGCTCCATTTAAGAACATCTGTATAGATGGTCTATTTACGTATTCGTATTATATAGTATAAATCACCATTTGTGTATTTTTGTACCTTTGTAAACTTTTCATACTGCGTTCAACCAGGTTTTAAAGTGGAGCTATTACTATATGTTGGCTTTGTAGTTTGCGAGGTATTTTGTTTTTTTTTTTATTGTGGATGGTGGGTGTTAATTGCACGGCTTCTAAAGCTGCATTGACCATCTGACTACCCCGTGCAACTCTTGCTGTGTAGTTTATGTGTGAATAAATGTGTTCAACGCCTTTGTTACAGCACTGAATCGCGTTGTTAATTCTCCTTGGAGAATTGCATCGCGAACATCAGTCAATAACCATGTCGGTGGATAGCTGCCTAACCACTACGACTATCGGCCTGTTGATATAAGTAATGCCACGAATTTTTGTATAGAATATCAACGGCAATCCAGGCTTTTAATGTATCTTCATAATAAGCATGTAGACAATTCGATAGCTGTAATAGTAAGAACAACTGATTAGCGTGTAGTAAGAGCGCCCTAGAAGTGAGTTTGACTCTACTCAAATACGATTTCTAGCATGTTCTGGAAGGCCGAGTATTCGTTCGAGTTGCCATTTTACACAAACACACACCAATATTATACAGGCTGTCCCATGACGTGACTGCCAAAACCTAAGGATGTGCTATTGAGGCAATTTCAAGTCAAAAATGTCTAATGAACATGTGACCAAAAGTCTGTCGTAACTGACCTACAAGCATTTGAAGTTTTAGATAACGCCACTAATGCAAACATTAGGTACCGACGGTCATTTTGTTGTTATTAAAAAGTTGATGTGGTACTGAGTCATAATTTATTATTGATTGTCAGATAAAACGCCATATAAATTAATTTAGGCTGTCATTGTCTTGTGTAACATTTAAATATCCCTAAAAGTATGTTCACTTTTTCGAATGAAGAATACGCCGATATTCACTTTACTTATGGATTGTGTAATGGAAGTGCACGAACGGTAGTTCGTGAATATCGTCGACGATTTCCCACTCGTAAAGTGCTTTGTAGAACTGTTTTTACCAATGTCCATCCATGTTTAAGAGAAACAGGTAGATTTCCTGCAACCACTTCTGAACGTTCCGTTCAACAGGAACTTGTTCAAGAAGATGCAATCCTTGGTGGTAGACGGTCAGTCGTCTACTAGTGTCCGAAGAATAGCAACAACTAAATCAATAAAGCGACTTCTTTTTAAATTAATTATTGTTTGTATTAGTGGGGTTATCTAAAACTTCAAATGCTTAGTTACGACAGAGTTTTGGTCACATGTTCATTAGACATTTTTGACTTGAAATTGCCTCAATAACACATCCTTAGGTTTTGGCAGTCATGTCATTGTATAACAAGAACAGTAGTTGTCGTCTTGATAAGCAGTATAGATGTAGCTGAACCCACCACAGAAAATATGGCGCATATAAGGAAGTATAGTACTACCGTGTGGTAGTGTATTAACATTTCCGCCTGTATTTATAATGAAAAGATGTTACTTACAAATAAATTAAAATTTAACTACGATGTAGGAAACTTTACATGAATGAATCAAAAGTCTATATTATTTAAGATAATTTATTTGAAGGACTCATAAACATGATGCAGTAAATATATTCAGTGTATAGAAAAGCTGATATTAAGCAGAATATCTTCTTGAAGTAGGGTTTTCACAGGTCGTGAATTACGAACATTAGTTACGCTTTCGTTAACCACACCTCATTTAAACGCCTAAAAGAAAATTTAGGTTACTTTGTACCGGGTCCAAGTAGTGTCTCGGATGACGCTCGGTTAAGCATGTTTACATGCATATGCATGTTATATTAAATCATTCACGGTAGATCAGATACGGTAAGATCTGTTCTTTGACCAGTCTCGCGTGAATGGCTGTGTACAAAATGTGAAGCTAAGCACTATTCCTTCATATTTAGTAAGAATTTGTTCCAGATTTTTTGATCGTAGACATTTTACTTCGAAGAGGCAATTTTCAATGCTTACAGGGCATGTTACGCCGAGTTTTAGTTACAAGGATGCGATTTGAAATTTAGTTATGTTAGTAAATACATACTACTTCTAATTTTAAACGTTCTATGTAGTGAAACTAAAAAAATTTTAGTCGTTTCAAAATAATAAGAACATGATCGATCGATATTTTCTGGATAAAATGTCTGGGATTTTTTTGAACTCCCATTATTGTTTAAGTTTGTAATACTGCATTTGATACAACATTGTTTCCTAAATAATTACATAAAATGTTAAATCGGCACACACATTAGTTTTTTAGATATGCAGCATTTTTTTAACTAATATCAAAGTAATTCAAAAAGGCTAGTTTTAAAGACGAGGTTTATTAGACAATGTAGTCTTAGAATTCACTCGGCAAAACAAATCTATAAAAAAAGTTAGGTAATTCCATTTGAGAAGTAGAAATTTAAAATTACCACCAAATCATTACTTCCAAAGTTTAAAATCTCAATTTTTATCAGTTTCATATAGTCTTTTAACCGAAACTTGTGACATAAAATGCGTTTATACAGAGCATTCCAATGAAAACGATCCACTTTAAATATGTAAGTCGAAAACGTCAAGAAATACGAAAAAACACCGAGACACTTCGATTTTTGTTTGCAGGGGGAAACTTTTTCACCAATAAGACAAAAACATGTCTTGCGTCTTCTAGGGCCCCCAGTATGTAACATTAAAATTTCAAATGGCACTACGTCTTATTATTACATTTTTCGATTCTACATACTATTTGCAACAACTTTCATGCAGGACAGCCTATACCTATCCTTAACACTTTAGAAGACATCTTATAAAGTTGTAAGGCTATTTTCTGTTACATCGACGGTTGACTTGAATTCAGGGTTAACTATAGTTGGTACAACTGCCACTAAGTGTCATATGTATAAACATTATTTGATCTCTGTGTTAAAAAAATTTAAGACGTACCTTTTTACCATTTTTCTTTATACAGCCTAGATTTTGTACGGATGAAATAGAAAATAGCCCCCGAAACTTTAGAAGCATCTTCTAAGGTGTTAAGGATAGATATATAGGCTGTCCTACATGAAAGTTGTTGCAAATAGTATGTAGAATCGAAAATGTAATAATAGGACGTATTGCCATTTGAAATTTTAATGTTCGATACTGCGGGGCGTAAGGGGAGCAAACAAAAATCGACGTGTCTCGATGTTTTTTCGTATTTCTATTTTTGACTTATTTATGGTGGATCGTTTTCATTTGAATGCTCTGTTTATGACATATGAATACTGACGAATATAGTGGATTTTAATAACTGTTTCATGTATTCGTCATATTCTAATATATTCTCGGAAATAAGGAATAATTAGAAATTTTGTTACAGGTTGTTCTTAGTTGCATGAAATTTTAGACTTTCTAATCCACAGTATTTGGAAACCTATTTTTATACACAAATAGCTACAAATATATGTAATTTGGAAACAAAAATATCTCTGAAAATAAAATTGTACAGAGCAATATTGGTTGTAAAGTTTTACGGGAATTACCTAGTATCTTTTTATATTGGTAGAAACAATTAGTGCTTCAGATGTTTTTTAAATATACAGTAGTACCTCGGCTTACGAACTTAATTTATTCTTACCAGTGGTTCATATCT
The DNA here is from genome assembly GCA_023690525.1 of Holotrichia oblita. NCBI lineage: Eukaryota > Metazoa > Arthropoda > Insecta > Coleoptera > Scarabaeidae > Holotrichia > Holotrichia oblita. The sequence continues at coordinate 104,764,018 of CM043018.1, read as the reverse complement.
CGAAATCCCATGGATGCTATAGTGAAAAGATTCCTGTGATGTAAAAATAGTTTTACGGTATTTATTACAATATTCTTTTTATTGTAGTATATACATATTTCAAATTTGCATTTTGTGTAATATGTATTATTGAATTACGCCATTCAAGTTCGTATGTCGAGGTTAAAATGTGGCATGAAAAAAGTTCGTACTTAGAGCGGTTCGTAAGTCGATGTACTACTGTATCTGAGTTTATATTCACTTGATATAAAATAAAATTGCAAGAATTTTTTTAATGATATAATATTGATCCAAACGGAATTTTTTAATAATAACATTGTTTTCGCAAGAGTGTTTAATTTCATAATGGACTAGTGTATCTCTCTGCCCATACATACACATTTTGTTTATTCACGTGTTGTTGCTAATGTAAAATGATTCGAATTCTTGTTGAATTATAGATTATATTCAAATATTTGATACGTGATATGTACAAATTCTTGGTAATGGTACACTACTTTCAATCAGTATCAGATAAGTTTAACCCTTACTGATAGCTGATCTCGTATAAACACGTAAAACCACACAGGTTGTATCCATATTAGGCATTACATTTCGAATATTTAGAAATGTAAAGCGCAAAGGAGATAGGCGGAACAACGGAAAGAAATACAAATTCTACGCGTGATCTCTATCTAGCAAAATATTTCGGTGCCATTATTTGGGAGTTTATCCGAACCATTATAAAATTAACCTAACTGACAGGATCTATACACAAATATAATTATTCTCTTATGAACAATTAATATGTATAATAATCATGATTCCAATGAGTGTACAAGGAAACAACGTATACGTTGTTTTTTGTTTTCATTTTTACGATTTATACTTAGGCCTACAATTTTGAAAATTTTTCTATAATGCATTTATAGATTATAGTTATTTGATTCGTGTTTGTATTGTATTTGGAATTTTATACTCTCTGAAGAGTTCGTTAAAGATAGTTTAGTAAGAAGTAATATTTTTTTGCTTATTAGTTATTTAATTATTCATTTATAAGATGGTATATTGTGTTTTCATTAGAAAAAAAAATATTATTATAAATATAAGCAATCAAGTTTATAGTTCAAAACGTCTAATAAACTACTCAAAAATGAATAAAGAATTTTTACTTTTTTGTATTTTTTAGAAAATATGGGTAAATATTTGTTGTGTGTTATATTTGATACATAATTGTGCACAACAGTTTAAAATTTTCAAGTATATTTATTCAGAAAAATCGTTGGATTACTAAGAAATGATCAATTATGAAATAAGCAACTTTTTTTATCAATAGCTAAAATAAACATTTTTTCTATAACAATTAATACTAATATCGTGTATAATGGCCACGGACATCTCTCACAGCTGTACATCTTCGGGGCATACTCATAATGAAATTATTAATGTGTTCTTGTGACACTCTCCTCCAACACAGCGGTAAAATTTCCCGCAAGTGTTGCACATTAACTGGGGGTGGATTATGTTCGTTGAGCTGTTCTTGAAGTCTGTCCCAAATGTGCTCAATTGGATTCAAGTCGGGAGACGTTGGTGGTAAAGGTAGATGGTTAATATGGAAGTCATTTATTGCTTGCATTACAATTTATGCGCGATGAGGTCGTGCATTATTATCAATAAAAACCATGTTTTCATCCACAGCCTCACGAAAGTCGACGACATATTGCTGAATAATGTCATCTCTATATATGTGTCGTACGTCCATTCAAACTAATCCCCGCCCACACCATGATACCACCGCAGCCAAAAGGCACCACAGCTTTTGTAAACGCGGGTCTATAACGGTCTCCTCTAGGTCTCCAGACTCTTACTCTACGATTATCACTAAATAAGTATAATCTGAATTCATCGATGTATAAACCATGCTCCCCTTGAACATTTTCTACTAGTCGTTGGTTAACCCAAGCTCTTCTAGCCATTCTGTTGGCATTCGTTAATTTTGGGCGTCTCACAGGCCTGCGGCTATGAACATCCATTTCCCTCAGATGGTTTCTGATGGTTTGATGCGAAACTCTAACTTCAGTGGCGGCACGTAACTGTGTGTTTGCAACCATACAGCACTTCTAAACGGATTCATTCTTGTCTGAATTCGTATGTAGCAGTCTTGTCTCTGATTTGTTTTCCTTTCAGATCCACTTCTCTTTGCAGATCCTGTCTGTTGAAATCTTGTTAGAGCCCTACTAACAACACTTGGAGACACATTAAAAATTGCGGCAATTTCTGCTCCAGATTGCCCTCGCTGATGCAATAACGCAATTAAATCAAAAGTTTCTTTATTTAAATGACGTCTTAACATCGTGAAAATGTGAAATGACGTTTAGAATGAATAATATTTGTAAAAAAATGCGATTTTTATCGTTTTGTATTCTAACTTAATTTAAGGTTAAAATACAAGATTCAATATTTTAACACACAGAAAAGACATTTCCCAAATAAAATGTCTACACACGACTGTGGGCCTTCTAATTTATGTATAGCTTGAGAAAATACATTAAATTTAATCGAATTAATTAGATCTGTTAAAAAAGATCTAATTCCCTATTCATTTTTGCGTAGTTTACGTGGCGAATACTGACTGAATTTAAGTTTTCTTTTTTATTTTCATAACAGGAAATTTTTTCCAATTATATTTTTTATATAGCTCTGTATCGTATCAATAAAAAAACAGTAGGACCGGTGTGCATTTTGGTTTTTCTTATAATTTATCGATGGAAATTTAGGGTTCTACGGAGTTCTAAATTATTCAGTAAAAGTATGAAGGTAATTGTCATGTACAGTGACTCACAGTGAAAATCATGCACCGGTATATGATTTGGAAGGAAGGAAAATGCTAAGAAAAGTAATTATTTAGGAAAAGTAAATTAAATATATATATTATATTTACTATTCTTCAAGTATATTATAAAAATAACACAAAACTAATTCGAACAGGTATTACAACTTTTAACTAGCTAACATTACAGGAGTTACATATTCAACATCACAGTGAAAATTATTTTTGAACGCTAAAAAAGCGTGTGTTACCTTTAGATTTTATAATTATGTAATTGTAACTTATTTGGGCAGATTCTACTAACTTACGCATATAATCTGGCGAAATACTGTTCCATTCTTGTAGCAAAATATTTTTTATTCGATGAAATTCGATGATTACGCAGTTTTATTTCAAGAATATGCTCCAAATTTTCGATAACGTTTGTCAGGTGATTGAGCTGGTATTTTCATCGTACGCCAATTATACAACAACAATTCCTGCGCCACATGGGATGAATATTTCGGATTGTTGTTCTGGTAAAGACGAAAATCATCTTCTGTGTGAAATTTCCTGGCACTAAACACTAAATTCTGGATGTTTAAGTCCATAAACCTATCCATAGTACCTTTAATAAAACGAAGGTTTCCATTATCAGCAGCAGAAACACAGCCCTAGACTATTACATATCTACCTCCGTGCTTAACAGTTAGTTTTAACTGTTGTGGTTTTAATTCTTTGTTCTTTTTTCTCCACACATTAACCTTCTCATCTGATCCGAAAAGGTTAAATTTGTTCTCATCGGAGAACAAAACAGTTTTCGAGGGGTCGAAATCTGTTTTTTTTTGGTGCTCTAATACGATTTGTAAGCGACTTCTCTTATTCTTCTGGCTTACTTCTTCTTTTTTTCTTGGCTATTAGTTCGTCCAAATTAGCATTGCATTCTTCGAATAGTTTCTACATTTACGGTTTTTCTTAGAACACGTTTCACCTTTCAGCATTAACTTAGGAGCACTTAACAGTGGTTTATTTCTAGATTGCCTAAGAGTCCACCGCTTGTCATGTTCGTTAAATATTTTTTAAAACTTATTTTCAATTGTTTTTTACACATCGTACATTACTCATGATGTACGATGAAAACTCCAGTTAAGTCACCTGACAAGCATTATTAAAAATTTATATTTTTGAAACAAAAATGTATAGTCATCGAATCCAATAAATATGACCTAAAAATGCTTTGTTACAAGAATGGAACAGTATTTCGCGAGATTATACGTGTAAATTAGTACAAGCTGTTTCAAATAAATTAAAATTAATTATAAAATCTAAAGGAAACCTAAATAAATATGAATTGCATGTTTTTTAACTTTCAAAAATAATTAATTCGTTATTATTGTAGGTGCATTATTTTCACTGTGATGTTGAATATGTAACCACTCTAATGTTATCTGGTTAGAATTTGTAATACCTGTTCCAATTAGTTTTGTGTTATTTTTATTATACAGTGTGTAACAAAAGTCAGGAATATTGAACTTGGAACGAAATCGAATCAGTTGTTTGAAACACGCTCGGACACGTCGATTTTTGTTTTTTGAGTGTATTGTTTCTAGTATATTTTCAATGTTTTGTAGTCAATTGTTTTTAATGGATGACTTCATCGAATATTTTTTTAAATAGCAATCCCAATTTTTTTGAGCAAAGATCGATAGTATTTTCTTTTCTGAATATACTGATACCCCATACGTGGAGTCTGCGTCTTAACGTTTAAAAATTATAAAAATGAATTCTCTAGAATTAAAACATTAAGAATGTTTTTTATATTTCTAAATTTCTAACGTTATTGCATAGAAGGCAACAGTAATCACAATAAAAATTTTAATTAGGTCTGTTGCTTGATAGTTCCTTAAGCAATGGACAAACTTTTAATTAGAGTGGGTGCATTCACATGTTGGCCATGATAATTGTTTTTGCTTTTATTTAATCTGTCAACTAAATGCCTCAAATCAGTAATAGTTTAGGTAAGTAATCAATTATTGTCACATTTGTGTTTAGTTTTGTTGTTTTTCATTGTTAAGTTGCGTTGCTAGTGTTAGTTTTAAATTAGTAATAAATGTTGATAAAAATGGCTTTAACTGAAGCAAAACGTATTGAAATTTTAATGATGTATGGTTACGGCGATAGAAGACGGACCCAATCCGAGGTTTGTGAACTATTCAATCATACACATCTCAATCGCACATCAATAACGCAGTCTTGCGTCAGTAAGATTATAAAAAGTTCGCCCGAACTGGTAATGTGAGAATTTCAATACGATGTGGTTGACCGATGCAGCAAAATATTTTAATATGGAAAATCAGTTAAACGTTTTACTTTCGGTTGAAGAGAATCCTAAGGTTTCCCAGCAGGAAGAAAGCTCAAAATAGTAATGTTAGTCATATGAACATGAACATAAACTGAATGAAGATGATTTCGATCGGAGAATGCAGTTTTGTGAAACAATGCAAAACCCGTGCAATGAAAATCCACTTTTTGTGCGAAACATAATATTTTTCGATGAATCTACATTTTTCTTAAATGGTGCAGTGAACAGACACAATTCCTGGTATTGGTCTACAAAAAATCTCCATGGGTTTGAAGAGGTGCATACTCAGTATAAAAAAAAGGTTGATGTGTGGACAGACGTAGAAAATCCAGGCATTCCTGCTGAAAGAATATGGTTGCAACAAGACGGTGCACCACCTCATTAGGTACTCAGCACCGGTAAGAACGTTTTTAAATGACGTATTTGCCAACCGCTGGATCAGCAGACGCGGTACAATAGAATGGCCGGCCGGTCACCGCACTTAACACCTCTTGATTTTTTCTTACGAGAACATTCGAAAAGCAAGGTATACGAACACAGATTGAACAGTATAGAAGATTTGAAAAACGCAATCAGTGCTAAGATAAGGTTGATAACCCCGGAGACCATCAGACATGTGCAGGATAAATTTGCCCATGCATCGCTTAGGGCACTGCCAAGCAACATGCGGAGCCCCATATGAACATTTATTGTGATAAATGCTGTCTTATGTATAATTTATAAAAAAAATATTCTTAATGTTTTAATTCTAGAGAATGTCTTTTTATAATTTTTAAACGGATCGATGGCCGCAGTGGTTAGGCGGCTAACTATGGTTGTGGGAGGACGATAGGCGCCGGGCTCCAATTCTCTGGAGGGACGGTGACATTTTTTCAGAGAGTTTAATCCCGGATCGACTTGCCATTCGCTGTTGGGAGCAAAGTGGTTAACAGCGCGGCATCATAAAAGGCGATATGATGCTGTCACGAAGCCAATTGCACACAACATACACACACAAAACTACATCGCGAGAGTTGCAGTGATAGCCAGACAAGCGATACAGCTTATGGAGTTACTGCAAGTAAGCAGCCACCACAGATTAAAAAAAAACGTTAAGACGCAGATCCCACGTATGGGGTACCAGTATATTCAGAAAAGAAAATACTGTCGATCTTTGCTCAAAATAAATGGGATTGCTATTTAAAAAAATATTCGATGTCATCCATTGAAAACAATTGACTACAAAACACTGAAAATATACTAAAAACAATACACTCAAAAAACAAAAATTGACGTGTCCGAGCATTTTTCACACAGCTGATTCGTTTTTGTTCCATGTTCAATATTCTTGACTTTTGTTACACATTGTATATTTAAAGAATAATAGATATAATATAGTTAATTTACTTTTTCCAAATAATTACTTTCCTTACATTTTCAACTTGTTACTAAATTATATGCCATTGCATCTTTTGTGTTTGTATTCTCAATCGTAACGTTACAAACGATGCGATAATTGTAACACTATTGAAAGTTAGAACTCACGTAGAAAATTAAATAATATCGATTAAATTCGACAAACGAAAAACAGAATTTGTTGGTAAATTGTTGGTATCGTGCTTTCATATTTTCATCGAACATTGAAAATAATAATGTCATTCATACTGTTAAATATTCTTCACTGGCGATGTCCTCGTTATCGAGTTACATGAAGAGAAATTGGTAATATAATTTTATTGGAAGCTGCTGTTAATACTTTAAAATAACGCGTGGTTATAAATCATTGAACATTTTTGTTTTAATATTTTTAAGGGCTGCAACTCTCAACTGTTTGTTATTAATAACTGTTACCATAACCTTTCAAGTCTGGTTTGGCCAGTGCCGACAAATGAGGATATCTCATTGAACACACGGCAAGTAGTTGTCATTTCCATGGGTTGCTATTAAAAAACATTATAATTTTGTCCAAACTTTATCAAACATTTTAATAACTCGAAAATTATTATTATAGAAAGGTATAGGGAATGCTAATACAGTTCCATGTAGAATTTAATTCTGCTACAGAATATTAAAAACAAAATTGGTCATTTATAAAATGGAGTTTTAATGGTCTGAAGTTGCAATTTAAGAATTTTTGCTTCAAAAATGGTGACAGTATATTATAATATTGAGCATCATGACGTAAATTAAAAAAAATCGATGTGTATAGCGAATATAAGTAAAGGTTGCTCTAAAATGATGCTTAGATTTCGAAAAGGCAAAATAGAGTAATAGTTTTACTCTATTTGAAATAAGAAAGTTTATGTAAATTTCCGGTACTTCCGGAAGCGCTATCATTCCGAAAATATTTTTACTGAATAAATTTAATTATCGTATACGCATTCCAGTCTTTCTAATGACCGGTCTCAATCAATTACCTGATTGTTAACGGATAAGTGGTTAAAAAAAAGAGTGAAAGAATGAAAGTCCGTTATTACTATGAATTTCAGTATAAAAGTGTTGTTTGTCTCGAAGCAAAACTATTAATGAACTCCCTGAAAATCACCTGCTCAGTTGTAGCAATTGTTTTAGGCGTTAATGATATCGCTGATCGATTACAATATAATACATACTTTTTTAAGTAATAAATCTGATACTATTGTTGCGTATTAGAGCGCATTTTTCTTGAAGTTATCGAAACGAGATTAATTGTAGGCTAATGAGCGAATTGAAACTGATCGTTATATTTTAGATCTGTGCACGTTTTAAAATATCAATTTCGATATTCGGTAGCAGCGGAACTTTATAAACCGACATTTATTTCATAATAAATTATAAACGGTCGTATTTTTCTAACGTCTAAATAAAAACAATTTGCACACGATAACCAGTGATTTTGCCAATCATCGTGCACTAGGCTACTGTTTCAAGAGTAACACACACGGGCGTTTTTTTTGCCATTCGAGTGTTTTAATAACCTTGAGTTATAAAGTTTAGTATACGTGCATGTTCATTGTTTAAGGAATTAAATATTTAATATGAAATCTAAATTTACGAAACATATTTGAAAACTGAAAAAATTATATTGCAAATATAAATTGTGGTCATACTAATAAGTTAATTTTGATATTAAAATAAAAAGTATTCATAAAAATAATAATCTCTTATTAATTTCTATTTTATACTGAAAATTTTGTATTCCTATTATTAGAAAGTTTAACAAGTAAATGATAGATTATTATGTATTTGGTTTGATGATAAAGGTCGGTCAAAGGTCGGATCTTGTATTGTTATTAATTGCTGAACAGGGTTAAGGTAAAAGTTTCACAGCAATATTTGGCGGTAAGGTTTAGATGCCGAGAAAGGCGTTGATTTCAGTATGTTGCTAAAAGAATTGTCCGTTAAAAACTAATGTTATAATATGGGGTGCTATTATAGTAAAAGTTTATGGAATTTGTTATTCTGAACGCTTAGGGTAATTTAAAAAAGAGGAACTTATTTTAAGATAACGTTATTCGTCTTTCTATTTGCATGGTTTTTATACCAGCCTTGTGTATCTCGCCAAATACCTCCAAAAGTATATACATACATAATATATAGTATGTACAGTGTACACAACTGTCGATTTTAAGCAGTGCTAATATTAAATCATGTCCGTAATAAAAAAATTAGGATTGATTTTTAATTTATTGAACAAATAAACGTTTCTGATAGTTTTTGGCCACATAAGCACGTTTGATATAAAAAATACCAAGCAAAATCCTTTTTAGAAACTATGCTATTAGAACGTTCTATTGACATTTAATTTAGTTTAACACGTTCGCGACGGCAATTATTTTCATGAACTAATGAGAAACTATATTAATATAATTTAGTTATAATGAGCAATGCTTTGTAGTTTTTGGGGCAAATGCTTTATTAATGTGCAAAATATGGAATATCATTAATTTTTTAACCTGATACCTATTTGTGAGTTAGTTCATCTGTAAACTTTTTGCTTTGACCAATTTATTTTTATAAATTCTTTATTACAAAAACTTAGTGTCCTACAATCTTCCACTGTCATTCAACGAAACAGAGTGTGGCACAGAGTGCTACAGGGATTTCATCAGTTTCTTTATGCGGTGAACCGGTGTTATGACTTGGGATAACTAACTCTTCTTTTTCTAGCTAAAAACCTGATATTTTCGTGTTCTTTGGACCTGTTACTTGTTGTTCTTTTATATTAAGGAATTCTTAAACTATAGAATTTCTAACCGTTAAGTAAGGGAACTTTTCGTTCGCAATTTTATTGATGTAATACACTCTATGGACTGATGTTTCAAATGTGTTTTCGACTTGGTAAATATGTTGAAAGTAAAATTCGCCCGCTGAAAGTTATCCTTTCTTCACAGGCTGATGCACTTGTCCTATTGAAAAATAACAAAAGAATTCCCAGAAATCTAAAAATACAGTCAAACCTTACCACTATGCAACAACACGACCAACTTAGATGTATTTTATCAAAACGCATGCGGTCTACATACTGATGAATGGGGCCGTCCCGGATTTTTTAAATATTTTTCTTAAAGTGTACATTAAGTGTCTACGTATTTTCTTTGTTTTATATTATTGATAAATATGCCAAGAAAAAATATCAAAGTTTAAATTTACCACATTTATGTCGTGATAATGGTAAATTGACAGAGAAGCTTGCCAAAAGTATGTCTGGAAAGAGATAGAAATAACACATCAATGATTTCTTAATCAGAAATGTAATCATTTTTTGTTTGTTAGCTAAACGAAATCAACCTCCTGTCTATCTGTATTGTGCTAGAGTATTTATTTTCATATTTGTTCGATAAACTATTGTGTTGTTCTTATTTTGGGGTGTGCTTAGAGTTTTCAGTTTTAATTTGTGTATTTTTTTTGCATTATTACCTTTGGAATCGTGGTTTATTTTTATTTGAATCTTATTTCAGTTGGGTTCATTAATACAACAACAAAAATTATAGCGTGGATAAATTTATTTATTATATTAAACAACCTTATTCATTAGTCATACTGCTTAATAAATCAGTTTATCATATTAATAAAATGACATTTATTACTTACTCAAACAAGAAATTATAAATTAGTGGGTTAATATAATGCTGCAGGTTATTAATTTAATAAAATATTTTATTAGTTTCTATTTCTTTCAGTTTACTTACAACAAGTTAATTCTTTTAATAAATGTGTTTATTAAAATTATTAAAGTATTCATTGTTGGCAATTTATTATTAATACAATAAACGCATATATGTTGTATTGATAACTGAGTTGGACGAATTTTGATAAAAAATTATTGAAATAATGTCCTTTTTAATTATATTTGTGTACATTTTTCGTTCAGTGTTGATATCAATTAAGCATGAAATGTTTTGTACCTCGTTGTAAGAATAATTTTAAAATCAATCCGGAAAAGCGTCTTTATTTCTAACGTATGTTACAAAAAAATCAAAAGTATTTCTATATTAATATTAATAATTAACTAAAAGTTGACATCTGCTCTTCCACTCAACCATTCTATCTAAACCTAAAGCCTAAACCCAAAAAGAGAGTAGTGACATGTGCCAAAAATGAGTGTACTTCAGGGATAATTTTTGTGCATATCTCGTTTCTTTAGGGCGTTTTGGTTTATAATTAGTTATAATGTCGCTAATTCTCTTCTCATACCCTGGTTTAGCTACGTCTAGATGGTTTTCTATATTACATAATTAGAAACACCTCGTCTGGCACAATATGGATGTCGGCTTTAAATATGTGTTCACTGACTTTTACTTCAGACGCGAATTTCCCTAGTGTTTTTATTGGCGCATTTCCTAATCCTTTTACGAAAACAAAAGTGTTATCAAATTTTGGCGCTCCCATCTGCACCTAGCTGCTGGCTTTTAACAAGTTCAGATTACTTCTGGTGTCAATGAATTCTTGTATAAAATGACCATTTATAGTGAAGAATATATTATCACGAAGAGGACTGCCATCTCCCTGAACAAAGCATGTTCGCCAATTTTCTTGATTTCGTGTAGATGTGCCTGTTTGCTTGCAATGTGACCAAAATCATTTCATAGATTTTATTTTTTTTTGTGCAATTCCAGTAACTCTAAAATTGTAATTTTTGCTATTACCTACATCAGATTACAGTAATCTTTCAAATATAACATTTATTAACACATGTAAAAAACGGGACGGTCCCATTCTACAACAATTGTTCTGCTAGAAATATCGATATAGTTATTCTGTCTAAAATATCGCTGCATGAAAATATTGCAAGTTCTGAGTAATTTGGTGATGGTTATTGTGTTTATCGTTGTATTAGAGATCCGTTGAACGCGATCTCGACGCTTTTTCAAGACGGATGGTGATATTGCGAGAAAGTCTTCAGTTTATCAAGAGACAAAGGTATCTGATGACGTTATAGTAGCTTTTTCCACCTTTACAGCTGTGGCTGTTCGTATCTCCCTAGATTGTTTGGGAGGCAAGCATCAGTTCAGATGTGTTGAGGTTTAGGGAGACTCTCCTTTTGGAGAGGAATCTTACTGTGTGAGCAGTGCCGATTCATTTTTCTAAAAGTTCTGAAGTTTCGGAGTGGTAGTAGTAGTAAAGTAAGTAGATGATATGTAGATAATGGATTTTGCTGGGATTGACTTTGCTAATGCTCATGCACATTAACGTTATAACTGTTCGGTTTGATTTGCATTAGTTTTGTGCGATGAGGAAGCTGTTCTATTTGGAAACATAAGTTTTGCAGTGCGAAGCTAATACACGCTAGCGTTAAGTAATGAGAGTAAGCTTGAAAATAGAGTAGGGTAAATAACCGTTTCACTTAACCTTACATTACAAATATTTATACGAGTAAGGTTAGTTTGTTTATCTATAGTAGCGATATATGAACCTGTGAGCATGTTGGGCATTAAGAATATCATGAGTGAAACTAAACAAAATAAAAATAATTAATTTATTAAAAATACATATTTTCTTATTCTTGAAGATAGATAGATCTTGCATTTTTTTGCTTTAATGCCATGATCAAATTTTTAATAAGTATCTATAAGGACGCTGCTCTAAAAGTTGGCAAAAATAAAGAATTTGTTACATATAATAAATTATATGAAAAAAATAGTGAAGAGATGTTAAAGAAGAGCTTAAAAGCAGTTTACAGTCCGTATGAACTGAATGGTACTTAGACCACTGTTTACACTCAATCTAGCATTTTTTCCTGTTAACAAAGTGAATTCCAAAACCTTGACAATACTACGGCATTTGTACCTTATAGGTTTGTGCAGTGTCTACAATACGTTACCGTTTCCACTGCTCAATCCTATATACGAAAAAAATTAGATATTTACTATGTTAGGTATACATATTTAAGATGTAGCGATTCAAAGCTTGAGAAAAAAGCGTATAATTACTGTTACGTAATCGTTAATTGAGGATACGGCGTGTGCAGCTGTGTTGTGTTATGTTATATAGGAATAATTTATCGGCAAACGTTGTTGATTGCAAATTGGCTAGCGTACAAGTTTCTTGTCAATGCTTATGGTGTAAGAAAAATGTGTATTTTACTAGGTGATTTGTCATGTCGTAAGTAATTGCACGCGTCTAACTTATGAAGTAATTAAAACAACAACAAAATACATTACTGACACCTAACGTATTTTTCTTGATATTAAGCATGAATTGTTGCTAATTTTAATATTTATACAATAACTTAATTAGTTTATTGGACCATGAACATGTCCGGTATTTTTCGTGTGTGTGGATCATCCAGAACTATTTAAAAGAAGTATCAACTACTGCTATACCGACAGGTATTCAAATTTTAGTATTTAGGAATATTGGACTGCAAATTAAAAATTAAATATTTTCTGCACTAAAAAATATTTCTCGTTCATACTCAATTTGGAATACTGATGGATAATCCATTAAAATCTATTTTTAATATTCTTAGAATTCCAATTTATCCTTTTTTCCCCGCCCACTATTTGAATATATTTAAGCTAATGTTATGTAAATTAATGGATGTTTATCTGGAGTCATTTACGTGAAATGTTTTGCAAAATAATCGAGATGAGGCTTAATTCAGAGCATATTAACGAAATCATTCTATTTGTGTGCATGTTTTATAGATGCGTTGCCCGTGAGTATAGCAGATGCAATTTCTTTTACATTCAATATTGGACATAAATTTTGCTGACGAACAGTGTGGTATAACAAAAAACTTTTCAGAGACAAATTCTCGAATATGCATACTGTAGTACATGTCCTTCATTTTTTTTTGCTTATTTATCCGTATGCTTTTATAATTTCACACTTTGTCAGCACTAAAGGCTCTAAAGGCCTACATTTTTAAGGGCCAAGTTAACTTACGACTGTCTGCTCGCCCTCAATGCTCTGGCCTAAGAAACACGGTCACACTGACGTGTGACACTACAGGTCATTGGAAGTGTGAGGGCAACGAAACTGCCGATGATCTTGCAAAGAAAGGCGCGGCGTTTTATTGGACCAGAGCTATTTTGTGATATCATTAAAAGCCATATAAGAGCTCATCTCCAACGGTGGGAAAATGAATAAAAAATCCCGTACTGGGCTAACACCCCAAAACTAAGACAATCAATAAACTTTATTACTTTTTCAGCCATCAGGGCTAAATCTCTGCTGGATCTCAACAGAAGACACCTCAGTATCATCACGGATTTACCCATTGGCCACGGCCCTCTTAGGTATCACCTGAAGATGGGCACGGTGGACTGTAATAAATGCCGTTTCTATTTAGAATACAACGAGACCACGGAACACATTTTGTGCAACTGCGAGGCGGTGGTCCGGCAGAGACTTCACTACCTCGAACAGCCTCACGTAGAACCGGCTAGTATTAAAATTATAACCTCCAAAAAAATCCTCGACTTCTTGAGAAGTCTGGAGATTAATTGGGACTAAAAGATTAAAAGTACTCACAGTAGATTTTACAGGTCGCCGTGAAGAGAGGCAGCATTGCCTACACAACCCACATCTAATGTAATCCCCCTTTTCTCTTGTGTTTAGGTCAATCTTGTGTATTATGCCTTATACTAGAGTGGACAAGAAGATCCAACAAATATACATTTGGTGTTAAGATATTTGATAATTTATACCGGGCGTTTGAAATTTGCCGTTCAGTATAAGTTACTTCATTCATTTCTTTTCTTGTGTTTCTCTGTATCTGCAAAATTCCTGTCGCAGAGCGTAAAAGAATAGGAACGAATTGGAAAATATTGATTGATACGTTTAAATATCCCAATTTTTATTAAACTGCGTTGCAGTTGTTTTTATTCAGTCCTGGATATACAAATTTATCGGAGACTGCCTAAAAGATAAGCTAGGTTTGTCTGTAAAGACTTTGTGCACTTTGTGTGGGTGTCATCGATCGGAATACAATTCTCAGAGAAAAATGTCACTATTCCTTCGGAGAATTGAACTCTGGACCCCAGCGATTTCTCTCATCATTGGATACCAGTTTAACCATTGTGGCTATCGACTAGGAATGACATAATATGGCCTTCGATTAGTTGAGTAAGCTAAGAACAATAAACACAGACGATGAAAAATCTGTTTAAAATCTCTGGTAATAGAATGTAAATTTAGGAGAGCTTTTTTACAACCTTGTAGATGTCAAGAAATGATTGTTAGACTGTAGTTGTAATTGCTTAATCGTGATTTTTCTTCCGTTCTTCTTGTAGTTATCAATACCTGCTCGCCTTCTTGGTTCCGAATCGATACAACTTCTTACTATCTTTCATTATTATTTATTTTTTCAAAACATTTATGCTTGCATTTGAATTTAAAAAATCATTTAATTTAATTTATGCAGCTCTTGATAATGATAATCGTAGCCTAGGATATTTTAATTGGAAAATATTAATAGTAATAGAATGGGCAAAAAAAATGCATTGAATAAGGGTTATAAAGTAAAGTATCAGGTGTCCTATGTAAGGTAAACACGTTATAAATGAATGAAAGTTCTTCATATTGAACGCTAATTTTTAAACGCCCTGTATCAGTAATCAAATATTTTAAGAGCAGACGTGTATTTACAGGGTGTTTTTGCTCACTGTTTAAAATCTGAAATGAGTAGCTGAGTAGCTTGAGTAGATTATTATCGTTAGAAACATCATAATTGATTGCTGACAGGGTCTTTTCGAACGTTTTTGGAAAGATCAAAATAAATCAAAAACAGCTCATTTTTGGTATACGGCAAGGTGCAATGCAAATATAATAAAATATTATAAGTAAATAAATAAAGTTTAGCCAAAACTTTTCGCGCCGAACCCTGTATATATTGATGATACTCAAATCTGTGTACTTCTAGATTGTTAACACATGACATTACCAGTTGGTGAACATATAAAATCAATATGTGTAAAATATGTACGATGTGCAACTTAGATTAGGTTGGATAGATTAGATAGTAGTAGATCCTAGACGGCGACTAAAAACTGGATATCGTTAAGGTTGCAGCGTTGTGACAAAAGAAAGTAAATGTATTGAATCTACCCACAATATGTTTCATAGGCATATTGGATGGATGAGTCAAAACTGGAAGTGTTTTACACAACTTGGTATTTGATAATAACCAGAATAATATAAGCGAATAATATACCGAAAGGATTCAGCATTTCAGCATGGGTATAATGTGTGTGCTTAACGCTACAAGCTATAAAATCAACAGACATTTTAATATTTATGAATATGGTGTAATAGCAATAAATATACGACAGAGTGCATTTAAAGACAATCATCATATGAAATTGATTTGACATCTAACCAAATACAACAGAAATAATCATATGTATCAACTATAAAGCGCCGTTAGAAAAGAGACGTATTATAGGAGGCATTGCATTGCCGTTCAAAAGTCGCATCAACACTGTACAATAGAAGATGGTGGGAACATTTGTTATAGTGCGATTAGAGGAGGTAATAACTTGTTCCTGAAGTAGTAAGTAAGTAGGTAAACTAATAAAACTAAGGGAAAAATTATGGAAAGAAGTTTACTTTCAAATTTTATAGGAGCATGCTGTCCTTAAAATAAGTGCTAACAAATTCGTGAATCATTGGGATTAGGAGATTAACAAGTTATCTAGGATTAATAAGGTCGATTTTTGAACAGCGTTAAAAGATGGATGAAACAACATTAATGTCGCTTTCTAAAATAAATCAGTTTCTATATAAAATCGAAAAGCCGTTGAGAACTATTGTTGAATGTGCTCGATAGAAGATATGTACTGCCTTTATAATAAAATGGGTCGTACAGAATATATGTGTAAGTTGTTGTAGGGAATCCAATTGAGCGAAGATAGGGCCCTGAAGTGCCTTCAAGTGTTGCTGACCATTATATTCCAAGCCGCAGGACGTCTAAAAAAAGCAGAACTATTCTAATTTTGGTTTCGTGTGTTGTACACATAGGTAGACATTAGGGATGGGCGAGAATATCGATAAGTTTAAATAATTACACAGGTCAACATAATTTTTATCTCATGAGTATCAATGTTTGCACTTAATGAGGTTTTATTGTGGTTTCAAATAAATTCCTGGGCAAAATTATCTTACCATTTTATTATACTTAAATAATTATATTTGTGAGAATAAAATTAAACTAAATTACAATGAAAACTTACTTGGCTTTACACAATCACTTGAAAAAGAAAGCAGTGAAGCATGTCCTTATTTTAAATCATTAAGTTGCTCTTTTGTTGAAAATGAGTGAGATATTAAAACAGAAATACAAATGAAAAACGTTTAAAAAATCGAAAGTAATAGAATTAAAGGATTTATCGCAAATATTACAGAGCAGTCACGAAATAGAACCCTTGGAGAAATCTTACAACTTTCAAATTTCTCTCCTTCCCTTCGCCAGGCATACTCACGTCCATCAGAAACTAACTCTCGTTTCGTCAGAGAAAAAAACCTTTTTCCAATCATTGGCAGACCAATGTTGATGATATCTGGTTCAACATAATTTTTCAGCTTTATTCTCTCTGGTTGTAAGTAATAGTTGTTTGGTTGGTCTTTTACTCTTTAATGTGCCTTCTTTTAAACGTCTTCTCATTGTTGTCTCATCAAGACAACATTTCGAACCGCTGATAACTCATTTTTAACACATTATTAATGATTTTCTGGTTTCTAAGACTGGATTGTCGCCCTCGTTTATGAGATCCGATTTCGTTAAATTGTCTAACCAAGCGACTTATTCTGGAATAATTTCTTCCTAACACATTGTCATGGACATAATGTATCGAGTCTCTCTCATTCATTGATTCCTGTACGATCTCCTCCACCGATAAATTTCTTTGGTGATTCATTTTTCAACTTTTGAAATTATCGTAGACGAACTCGAGGACCCATATGTAACACAACGGATAACAAAAATTGGCTGAATAAGTTGTTGTAATTAGCAGTTTCTGAATGAATTCAATTGTGGTCAAACAGAATTAGTTAGCAATTACAATTTTAAAACAAAACACCATGTGCTTGAAATGTTAGAAGAGGTTCAAAGCTTACTTGTAAGATAGCTACTACATTAAAAGTTATCATTATCTCTGAATGTTTAAAACAATGTTAGTGGTGCGTTAATTTTGTCCAGGAGTTTGTGTGCTCAAAATCACCCACAGTTTTCTGGTTATGTAGATTTTTTGAAATGCATAGTTTGAAACGTTTTTCATCCATTTGTCCTTTGTCAAATAAAAGTTTCTAGACCACTGTAAATATGGAGAAATCCAATGAAGTAACTCAAATGGTACCGTTGCTGTCATTTTGTGAAACACTCTAGTTTTATGCGCATTAAAAAATTTATCATCGGTGTACCTTTTTAATTCCTAACACAGGTTGCAACAACGATTAGGAAACACCACCTGGTGCACTTGCTGCTTCCCCAGATATTTTTTTCGAGGACGATATTATGATGAACTCCGATGAAAATCGATTGATCTAATTTTCGGAACATTGAGACTCACTCTTTCCTAGCAGCAGGACAAATTTATTATCCTTTTATCTCAAAATTGGCTAGGTTATTAGAACATTTCTGCTTTTTTGTAAAGACGTATCCAAGTCGTCGTGTTGTGTGCTTTTAAGTTTTTTCAATTGAAGGGCGTTGCTATTAAAAGCTGTGCTATTTTCACTCTATTCTTCCATATTGCTGACATCAGTGGATGTAAAAGATCAAATTGTAAAACTAACTTAGAGTTAGTGTCACCGTTTGCCATTCTTGTTATTATAGCGCCCTTTTCTTCTATAGATATGCTTTTACGCTTTAATGTTAGTGTAGAAGAGATTTCGAAATTTTGTTACTCTTACGTTTCTATATTAAATAGCACTTTATTTGTTTTACAAAACACGCTTGTAGCGGAACCATTTATGTCGTTTTAATCGTCGTTATAGCCAAACGGTGATGTCAGTTAAACAATGTCAATCAGAATTACGTATTTTTCTTTGTGTTCCTTAGTGTTGTGAATATTGCATTTTAGATAAATTATATCAATAGTAACTATGAATTAAAATGCGATTTAATTCTTCATATCTAATATTAACGCATGTAATAAATGCTAATATAAGAAACCTTTGTTTAGTAAAATATTTAATGTATTGCTCTAACGAGTACTACGAGTGATAAGAATTATCTCAACAATATGTATTGTATATTGTACGAACATCAGTAGAACGTACTTGAAAATTCTTATTCTGATGTATGTGAATTTGAAACAATGCAATGGTTAATGCCACACGGAAATCGATTCTATGGCTAGACGCTACTACGGCGTTCTATTCGTCAGATCAAGTGGTATACAGGTCATCAATGACTTTATAACACAGTGAATAAAATTACTTAGTAAAATTATCTGCAGCCATGTTCGTTCTACTTAATCGGCATTGGGTTCGCAAAATAGCATTTAATTTTATCTCTAGTACATAAACAAATTTCTTTTAGGAAAACAAATACGTCGAATATAATGATATTTGAAAACTATAATAGTATACTGGAAAGACGTTGCTTTAAATAAATAATATTAGAAGATACGTTGTTCAAGATAAGATGTAGTGGGAGATAATTAACGTAAATGTAAATTACTTTTAAAAAAGATTTACAAATTTGTATTTATTTTGTTTCAAATATTTAACTAAATAATTAGTAAACTACTATCATATAAATAATGTGTTTTATCAAATCTAACGAGAAAAATGTTTGTGTGAAGTAGCCTTTAAAAGTTTTATCTGTTACTACGCTCGTTTTATCATCTACATATGTACATTTGAAGTTTTCTTGCTTGCCTTTGCTCACTGATGAAAATAAATTCACGCAACGTATACATACATACAGACATAGACTAGCTACTAGCACGTGTTTATGGAGTCGTGTGCAGAATACACTGCTTGCATAGCGTATGTTGAATTTTACGACGTCAATCCTAAGCAGGTACGTACTGTTATTGAATGCAATGATGATCGTGCGACATCGTATTAGTGTTAGCATTTAATTATTGCCGTATGGATGTGTCTTTAAAGCATTGCTCGTTTCCATGAAGAACAATTAAATTGTTATTTACAGACGTACTTACTTGTTAAATATTAAAAAAAAAATCGCGAAATTCCCGAGCGTTGATGTAATTTTTATGGATTACTGCAAAAACATTACCGCAATTATTTTTCGGACCTGTTGATGATTAGTGATCAACATCCAACATTTTACGAGGAAATTGTATAGTGTTCTAATTAGTGGTATCACAATTAAAGTTGACGCTGGATATTATTATATATTGGTAGGTACCCAAACTTTTGCAGAATGTAGTTTTAAGAGCATGTAACATTGTTGATTGATCGGTCAATTTATGTCTGCGTATTGTTTGGCAATGGAACAGGGTACAAATTTTGGATTTAGTAAGATTAGAGTATTTAATTTTTTAAATAGATGTTATCTGCGTTGTTGGTCAAAAAATGAAAGTAGCTGTTATCTGATCGAATTATTTAATGTTCTACTTTTAATAAAATACATGATTCACTTCATAAAAATTAAAAACTTGTAATAAACCAACTTTTCCTAAAAATTATTTCAAGTCAATAATAGTTCATATTCGCGCTTAAAAATATCAGACTATCCCAATCGAACCAGCTTTCAATTTATCATCACTAACACAATTTGGTAATAGGAAAGTTTTGTATTACATATTTTGCTTAATATTAGGGTATTTACAAATATCTAAAATGAATTTTAGAAATGAAAATTTAAAATTGCACATTTATCTGTAATTTTTTTTAACTTTATTTTGAATCCGATTTTTTATCAGATGAAATAAAATAATTAATAACCTTCAATTTTTTTTTTTTATGTGTGGTGGGTGCTTAGTTGCAGTGACTCCGTAAGCTGTATTACTTGTCTGGCTATCACTGCAACTCTTGCGGTGTAGTTTAGTGTGTGTAAGTTGTGTTTAAATTTAATTATTTTATATATTGCAGATTTAGACTTTTCTTAAAATATATTTTTACAGTTGTATTGTAATTGTAATTCTAGATCGGATGCTTTTAATAATATCACAGTTAATGATAAGGTAATAGTGTTTGCGTTATCAAGCCATTTTCTATGTATTGTGTACATTGTATGTACAGTGATGTGCTTTAGTATTGACTCACCGCTCGAGGGCAGTCGGCTATATATCATCGTACATAAGAATTATATTTATAAAGTTTTGTGGCAGTTTGAGTGAGTACTAAAGCACATCACTGTACATACATAGCTGTTTAATTAAAAATATACATATATTTGCGTCTCTCCCGCTTGTATCTTATCAACAAGATGTCATACTACTATGGTTTAAAGTCTCTCTAATTTAGTTTTATTAGACTTTGATGTTAACTCAGTTGCATTTCCGGATCAATAAACGTATCTATGACATGTTGCCAAGCACGAAAAGAATCTTGTAATATTTTATTTAAAAAAAAATGTAGGAAACTTTTGTAAATCATACAGCAATAAAACATAGACTTTTTTAGAACTGAAGCTTTTTTATTAAATTTTAACAAAAGTTTTATAGTATTATGCTGGTGTCTTTTTGACAAATTGCACTACTACATTAGTACACATTGTATTATACTAAGGGTGGGTTTATCAATGTGATGATAAAAGTTTGAGTTAAATAACTGACAGATATTGCTAACTGGCCGATAAAATTTAGCAACTACAATGCTTTATCCTGCAGATAACTTCTATTTAACACTCTATAAACGATTCGCTGTAATTATCTTACGAATAAAATTTTATCTGCAAGTTAATTTATTTATGCTCACATTGATAAACCCACCCTCATATGTATATATTATTATTTGGTAGTTATTCGCTATGCAACAAGTGGTATTTTTAAACAGAGAATATGTGATGAATAGCTCTGAGCGAAGTATCGATACATCGTCCAGTATTCGATACCATTATTGGTATCTATTCCTCGATACTGTCGGTGTTGATACCTAGGAATGATACTCGATGTAAAGAAACGATACTATAGTATCGATACAAATGAAACGAGATACTACGGCATTGTAAAGTATCTTGAATGAATTGCATTTACAAAACACCAGTTTATCCGCTGTTCGATCTTTTTCGTTATTGTTTTGTTTTCGATAGAAAATTAAAAACCATAAATAAGTACGTAAGTATTTATTAGCCCATAAAGAGTAAAATAACAATGGGACATGTCAATATACAAGTATGTATATGCAATTGCTGAGTAATAGTACGTTTCCTTACAGATTAACATAAACTCACGTTTACCAGTATATAAGGCAAGGAAACTAGCGAGCTATAATTCTATTTAAAAATTTGTGTAACTTGTAATATAGAATTTTACATTACACATCATAGCGATTGTACATACTAAATATAACAATAACTATAATTATTATAGAAATGGCCAAAATAACATAATATTTATATTTGATACCGTAGGAATGTTAAAATCGACAAATTAATATTATATTTATTTAAATTGTAGAATGTACAAAATTCGATACCTATAAATCAGATTACGCGTATGTACTTACTCCTAGGTATCAATTTTTTTTTTTTAAGTGAGGAAAAATGTCTAAACGCACCATCAGGACGAGACCCGTTCCTGGTGTGTGGGGCTCGCACCCACTAAAAAACCTCACTTTGTCAGGTGTAGAATCCATCTCGGAACCGCTGGTCGCATTACTTCATTACTACCTCGTAGTTAGCCTCGGTCGGCTGCCTCCATTGCTTGGGTCTCTCTCTTCTTCTCCTTCAGCACCTTCTCGACGAACGTGGCGATCTTCTGCCAGCGGTCGTGTCCGGACAGCATCGTTTGCACGACGTTACCCGGTGTTAGAGGTCCTACTTCGTCTTGTAGAGCGTCTCTGTAGTCACTCCACCTCTCGCATTCGAAGAAGGTGTGGTGAGCATCATCTTCCACAGAGTCGTGATACGGGCATGCCGCGTTCTCTGCTTTACCCATTCGAGCCAGGTATGCGTTGAAATATCCGTGTCCGCTAAAAAACTGGGTGAGGTAGTAGTTTACCTCGCCGTGGTCTCGGTCCATCCACTCCGTGATGTTGCGGATGACTCTGGCCGTCCATCGTCCTCTCGTGTTGTTCTGCCAGCGCTCTTGCCAACGTTGTCGCGTGAGCGCTTTAGCGTCCGCTCTGGCTTGTCGTGTACCGACGTCTCGTCGTGTCTCGTAGACTCTCTTCTTTTCTTGAGCCAGTAGATCTATCGGGGTTACTCCTGCGATCACGAGCAGCGCCGGTTTGGAAACCGTACGGTATGCGCTGGCGATCCTGAGTGCTCCCCGTCGCTGTACTGAAGCCATCCGCTTTCTGTACTTGTATGGAATGGGTGACGGTCTTCAGAAAAAAACAAACTTCAAACTTTTATTTTATTTTTTACTTATGGCTGTTGCATTATTTTGCTAGAACTATCTCTTCCGGAGTCTAGCGCCGTATTAACGTTGATTTGATTATAGAAAATTATATCGGTCGCTCGCCAGATTTACATTATTAAACCAATAATGTGTGTACGAAAGCCTAACGTCCATATTTTTGAATATGTAGGGCATTTTTGTGATACCCAAGTCTGCATTAAAATGAAACCATGATGATTGATCAAAACAGATGCAGATCTTGAAAATATTATTCATCCTTTTAATCCTCTTAATCCATATTTTCAGTTGTAGGGCAATAAAACGAGAATGAATAAAAAATCTATTTATTCCAGAACATACCATACAACATTTTTACGCCGCGAACAGAAGCGGATGCACTTATTACAATTTTTTAAGCTGATTTCAGATCTGCCTTTGGAAATTTTCTATTACGTCACGTTTTCGTGCTGCACGTCATTCAATATTGAAAAATGTTTTTTGTCATTTTTATTTAAAAATATCCATTTGGATTATTTACGGAGATGCAACATTACCTATTTCTAAATGCATAATAACTTAATATATTTCTTATTTAACAAGTAGGCGTGTGTCATAATTCAATTGTCGTGTAAACAGTCTGTCATATTAATCAATTTTTGTCGTGTGTTTACGAATAATTTTGTAAAGTCATGCTAAAAATAAAGAATCGCCATATACAGGGTGAGGCATTAGTGTGTCAAAGCTCAATATATCGATTAATATTAAAGATATCACAAAATGTTATATACAACAATCATAGATAGTCTTAAGCTGCAAATTTTAAAATTAATTTCGTATATACAGAGTGTTTTATATTGCCAGTCCTTCGATATAAGGTTACATTGAGTTATACCGAGTATTTCAGAAGTTATGGTCAATTTTATCTGAAAATCATTACGTGTTCAACGTCCTGTGCATTCCACACGAAACAACTTGAAATTCTTTTTGTGCTGGAATGAGTTTTTTATATTGTTACAGTTTACCAGCAAAGTGATATTTTGCCAATATTGCGAAAACTGTGTACAGGGGGATTCGAAACGCAAATGCCTTATTTTATCATCTTATTTAAACGGAACACCCTGTATTTTATATTAAGAAAGGGAAGGACACTGTAGGTACTTTCATTTTTATTAACCACTCCCTATACCTAAAATCGATAATTTCTGAGATATTTAATATTTACGTAATGAAAGGTGAGCTTTTTCTAAATAATTTTAAGATATCAAATTAGCCATGAAAAAATGACAGTAAAAGGCCATTAAATCCTAAATTGAGATAAACTTATTAAATACTAATAATAATTATTGGCAAAATATATCTTGTATGAAACTTGTACAACTAACAACTACATAACTTCTGAAATACTCGGTATAACTCAATGAAACCTTACATCGAAGGAATGACGAAAATATGCTTAATCCAAATTTGAAATAATATATAGTGTGTCCCATTTAAGAAAATGTATATTTGGTTCACACTGGCGATATGAAACTCCTGTATATACGAAAATAATTTTAAAATTTGCAGCTTAAGACTATCTATGATTTTTGTGTATAACATTTTGTGATATCTTTAATATTAATTGATATATTGAGCTTTGACGCACTAATGCTTCACCCTGTATATGCAAAACCAATCCCAATTTCTTTTGTTATATATGCAGAAAATATACTACGAAGAATCAACGTGTGAAAATCAGTGAAACTGTGGAAACATCGTATAAACAATATTTTGGATTTGATATAAAGAATAAAGGTAAACTTTGGAATCGTCAAATTTGTTGTAATACATGCAAGATTAATTTATCGAAATGGAAAAACGGTCTATTGAAAAATTTACCTTTTGTACAATCTGTCATATGGAAAGAGCAAGAAGATCATGTGGAAGACTGTTATTTCTGCTTAACCAAGAAGAACTTCAAACTACACAATATTAGCTGTGTATATGCAAAATTTCATTCGTCTCTTCTACTCTTACGTGACTTAATATCACTATAAAGTAAGATCGATATCTGTCACTTTTTTCTTTAATTGCGAATAACTCAAAAGGAATGGTATTTAGATATAAGGTATGATACATGAAATATGTGTAAAATATATCGTAGAAGCTGAATTTGTAATTGAATTTATAGCATGCTATTTAAAAAATCGAAGTTGATGCCCACTTCCGGTTAATCGGAAGTGATATTTATTCAAAAATATTTTCACGTGATAGTTTATACTCAACCATATCCAACCACAAAATTTTGTTTTAAAATTCCGACCCGTTTGCATAATACTTTTAATAGGCCATTCTCACCAATCAACCTGTATACAGGGTCCGGCAACGAAGCGGGGACGGAAAATTACACGCTTATTTGAAAGTTTGTCAAATATTTAGTCATCGGATATTGTTCCGCACCATCAAGTGCACGTTTTAAAAATGTTTTGTTTTATACAGGGTGTTCCAGATGGAAATGCCAGACTAAAGTTGCATTTTTTTAAATGGAACACCCTGTATATTAATAGAGAAAGTGATCCGCGTTTGAAAGCTGGTTACAACGATATAATGTTGTATAGGCCTAAAGTTGATAGTTTCTGTGTAAACAATGATTTTACTTGATAAATTGATACATTTCAGTAGGCTATTCTGCATAGGGAAAAACAAAAGATTCGAAACCAACAGAGTAGAATATTTTTTACTGGTATGGACTGTTGTTACTATGTGAAATAAATTCTGCAACTGCTCGCTCTATACAGGGTGTTCATAATTTTGCAAAATCGAAGAAATCTCGAAATTTTTAAATAGAACACCCTGTATATTTTTTGCTCATTGGAAAGCCTTTTTACTACGCTTTCTATTGATATCTCATTTGATGCACCTAGGATAGATCATTTTCTAATTATTTCTTTTTAAAGTTGAATTAATGAGAAAATCTTGTATTTTTAGAAGCTAATTTGCATTTCAAACCTACTGTAAGATTGGATATTCGACAAATCCATAAATCCATAAATGGTCTATAATCAGAAGAAACTCCATTTAGTATGAGAAACAATTGATTTTCACTCAGCGGTGAAAGGCAACATTAATTTAATATAAAGTAAAGGTGTCAGTTTTAAGCTTGTATAATAACCAAGTTGTACAAAATTTCGTTTTGTGTTATACAGTATTTCGTTCAATCTTTAAAAGAAATTGTTATAATGACTAATTTTAGTAGATACTCAACAAACGCAAGCTCCTACCTTCAATAGCTGTTACCTTTGAAATACCATCTATACTTACATCTCTCCACATACAGAACATTTAGAGCGACTAAGGCCACCTGGAAAACAGATAGATCTAGAGTGGAGCGGTTGTAAAACATATACGGAATAGCACGCTCGCCAATGCGTTAATTCCGTATGTGTTTTACAACCACCCCACTCTAGATCTATCTCTTTTCTAGCTAGCCTTACTCGCTCTAAATGTTCTGTATGTGGATTTTTCTGTATTGTTAATAATGCGGGCAGTTCGCTTTGTTTATTGATTACCGGTTTATTTGTTTCTCCCTTCTTGTAGGTTACACCATCAGTTTCTATAAATTTCTCTAATAATCTTTCAAATGCTTCCGGTCTTCTTTCAAGGTTTGGAAATCTCTCTGCATATACTCTACTTGCTAGGAGACAATTTCTTGTACACTCCTCAAGAATAAATATCATATTTACCATTTCTTGAGTAGGTGCCTACTAAAATTAGTCAATATAACAATTGCTTTTAAAGATTGAACCGAATACTGTATAACACAAAACGAATTTTTTTACAACTTGGTTATTAAGTATACAAGCTTAAAACACCAGATATCTTGATTAGCAGTGAATCTATTGAAAGTGCTATATTACTTTATATTAATTTAATGTTTGCTTTCACCGCTAAATGAAAATCAATTGTTTCTCATACTAAATGGAGTTTCTTCTTGTTATAGACCAGTTATGGATTATTTGTTGAATATCCAATCTTACAGTAGGTTTAAAGTGCAAATTAGTTACTAAAAATATAAGCATTTCTCAATAATTCAACTTTAAGAAGAAATAATCAGAAAATGATCTATCCTCGGTGCATCAAATGAGGTATCAATAGAAAGCATAGTAAAAGGGCTTTCCAATGAGCAAAAAATATACAGGGTGTTCCATTTAAAAATTTCGAGATTTCTTCGATTTTGCAAAATTGTGAACACCCTGTATAAAGCGAGCAGCTGCAGAATTTATTTCACATAGTAACGACAGTCCATAAGTTGGATACAAGTTTCAAAATGTCACGACCAACATTGAAATTAGAATTATGTTTAATGATAGCATAATTGGAATCAAGAAATTTTTGCTTGAAAAATGTTTTGGAAATTTATACAGTTTCAAAAATATTCTTCGGGTAGTCCGGTGCAATTTTATTTTCATATTATCGGTAATCATTATTTATTTGGCGCAAAATATTATATTGTGATACAAAATATAAAATTTAGAAGGAGCATTAATTTCATAAATATGTAATAACAAAACCTAATTGTTAGAATAGTAGATTCCAAATATGAAAATATAGGATGTTACATGTAAAATAACGTAATTGATGTCGAGTTGCGTATATTCTAAACATCCTGTACAATCGAACATACTTTTAAATGATGCAACAAAATAACGATTTTCTACAAAAAACAACCAATTATAAATAATTTAAATAAATTTCGTATTTGCGTGAAATTTCCGATTAACGAAATGTACACATTTTACATACATTGTTAATTTCTTAATTCGTCGGCGACGCGACCTATTTATTTTGCCAAGCATTACATTTTTAGGTCATGTTATTTAAATACATTATTGTTACTTATGGGTATGTTTAGGTTTAGGCAATTATATTGTAGGTTCATTTGTTTGGAAAACAAAACAATAAAAATATTTTATGAATAATATAATGTCAACTAAAAGAGTTAATTACAATTGTAATGGTTTATATTCTACTAAACTTGACTATTGTAGAAAGGGATTTACATACGTCTATGAGATATTAGAATTTGATTATTGGAAACACGAAAAATGTAAATGTTAGTCATTTAAAATTCCATACATTCCTATGGCTCTAGACAGACTTGTGCAAACAATGACTGTACAGAATAGAATATCAACTGCAGTTTATCTGATGAACAAATATAGTTTTTGTCGTTTATTTCAGGATGAAAATCTTTGTGCATAGACTAAGCGGTAATGATTGTGCAAACTTAAATGATTTAATTTTTAAATGTCTACATATTACGAACAACCATTGTCGAGTGTTAGGAATAATTATATTGCCGATACATTGGCATCGGCCAGACTTTCACATTATAAAGCATATTTGAGATTAGTATTGTGGAAATTATTAAGATTGTGGAAACTACAGTATCCAACTGATTTTTATAAACATATAATGTATTACATAATTGACAACATGCACAAGTTAGCAATATAATTTTTAATTAGCGTTTTAAAAGTTCAGCTAAAATCATATACAATTAGTGAAATTTAAATAACTCAATAAAAATAATATTTAAAACGTGAAGTTAATTTCTAAGTAAAATATGTCGTTTTTGCAACCAATATTCTTGTTAAGGATCTCATAGAGTATTGAACGAAATAATTTTTCTGAGCTTTAAATGGTGTTTGGTCCATTGCTTTTTAAGTGCGTTTTCCGAATCTCTTTTGTTCGAAATTTTTGTTCTGTTCCACTTTCAAATGGTAACATATAAACTCCTGTTCAAAATTAACGCACCACTTTAAATTTTGTAATTATCTCTTTGTGTTTACACTATCTATTTAATTTAGAGTTAGTATAATATAAATAAAGATAAGTAGACAATCTTGCATCACAAAACATTTATTTTTAATTAAAGTTCGAAGAATTATACAAAATTTGGCGATCAGCTAGAAAAACTCAAAAATTATAAAAATCTACTAAACTTTACAAACAAAGAGAATTTCCAATTTACAAAAAAAATGAACTTCAATAACGTTTAGTACTTCCTCCAGCTCTTATAACTGCTTGCATTCGTCGGGGTTATGTTGTTATTAAGTTTAGGATGGTTGCTTGTGGAATGTTTTTCCATTCCAAGAGAACAACGCGCTCTAACTCTTGCAGGCTCATTTGGGCAGTTACAGGGTGCTGAACTAATCTTTTTAGAACATCCCAAAGGTGTTCTATTGGATTTAAGTCAGGGCTGCGCGGTGGCCACTCTAAGATCTGCATGTTGATTTCATTTAAGTAATCCAAAACAGTCCTTACAACGTGAGGCCTTACATTATCGTGCATGAAGAGGGTATCTCCTATAAATGGTACAAACGACATCACGTGATCTTGAATAATGTTTTCCAGATCGAATTATGCATTCATAGACCGCGGACGAATAGGCACCAGCTCTGTGCGTGCCTCAAAACATGTTTCTCCCCAGAACATTTTTGAACTACCACCAAATCGCTCCTTTGGAGAGATAGTATCAGAAAATCTTTCTCCAGGTCGCGCCATACTCTATCACGACCATCTGGAGATTTTTAGGCTCACTCGAGTTTCATCTGTGAACAACATTTTCTTCCATTCATCAACAGTCCACTGCGCATGATCTCTAGCGAACCTAGATCTGCGTGATCTGTGATCTGAAATAAGTAGCGGCGCAGTAGCAGACCTTCTACTAGCCAATCAGGCTTCTTTCAATTTTCTCCTAACGGTTAAGGCAGAAATCCCATTTCTAACAGTTTCGAGTTGATTACTTAGCTCTCTGCTAGTACACTTTCTATTTCATAATACCTGTTGTCGGAGAAAGCGCTCATCAATTTGACTTGTAGCCTTTTCCTGCCTTGACCACGTTTTCTATGGTGTGTTTCGGTTTCCCTAAGTCTTCTAACGATTCGACTAATTGTTGAATGATTTAACACTTAGTAAATTGGCCACATAACGTATACTTCTTCCCTCTTCTATCAAAGTTGAAGCTTTTACGCATACATCATTGCTTAAATGACGTGCTCGATTCATTTTTTTAAAGAAATTGTTAAATAGTAACCTAGCGAACTAATCAACACAAAAGAATAACCAACACTCAAATAGCAACTTTAAATAATACACTTATCGAACTGAAAAAATGACGTGAACGAAGTACTTTTTTAGCTTATTTTTTCGCTTATTGTTAGTTAAATGACATAGAGTTATAAAAACAGTACAAAACTAACACAAACAACTACTTGACATAAGCCACCTAAGATTTTTAATAGTAAACGCTAATATTTGAGCGATATTTTTTTACATAATAAAAAAAGTCAGAAAATATAAGTGGTGTGTTAATTTTGAGCAGGAGTTAATTTACAATAACATCTAAACTAGCTAGCATTTACGACATTTCATAATATTTTAACGGGAGTATTTTCTTTGAGGGCTAGAAACGCACTGGAACACTACCCGCGCTTAGTTTTTTTAAGTGCTGGATTGCAACTGCTGTATTCCATCAAAAAGTAAATGCAAACCAATTACATTATATGGAACATCTACAAAATGAGGAATTTTGGCATGCCACGTTATTTTAACGATATATAATGTACATTCTTACTTCAATTAATATATGTATTTTTTGACCTTTATGTACTTATCTTTTAATTCCTGATTTATTTCCACTTAGAGGTCAATAAAACAATAAATAATTAAATACCAATTTATTTATTTATTTACTTCATTGTACGTGAAAACAATAACCCAATTTCATTCGAAGCACTACATACCTATTTGTGATAGTTTTTTAGATATTGATTTATAGCTGCACAAACACAACAACTTGTGAATATCACCTCGCCAGATATAATTTTGCGCTTGATTATATCGCAACAGCGAATGCTAGCTCAATCAGACTACCGATCTAGTGAGAAGTTGTCATAAACAGACTACAAGTATTGCTTTAGCTAAGAAGCTCTTGCTTCTGCGGCTATCGAGCTGTACTTTCCCCTAGTATATATTTTTGAAATCGAGTTTTTAAAAAGTTTTTTTTAAGGAAGCTCTCGTTAAAACATATTTCTAACCTAGATGTTACTCGTGTTATTATGGACATTGTATTCGACATTCTTTGTTTAAGCATTTTGTATATTTTAACTTTTTTGAAATCCTCGAGAGATTATACCACCATTTTGGAGATGTTTGCCCAACTTTGTATGTTGGTTAAGTTTGCATGTTTTGGTTAAGTTTGGCCCACATTTTGTTGATACACTTGCAAAAAAATCAAGGATTTACTTCAATATTCATCCAAAACAATTATATTTCTCCAGGTACATCCATATGGCAAAATTTCCAAAGGATTTACAGAGAAGATCATAACTATGAATAAACTGAAATTATCACCAACTGTTTATCAGCTTCTTCAGGCCATACAATAAAGAATGAGAATTGAAAATTATTACCATTTGTGTTTTTACAAATAAAAAGAAAACCAATTTACTTCTAGGATAAATTATTTAGAACCTTATCGATGTTAACAGATAAAAACAATTAAACATGTTGCGAGTGGTTCGTTACAAAACAGAATAAATTTTAGCAACAAATAAATAGTAAAAAAGGAGAACAAATGTAATATCTAATTAATGAATCAAATCATACAGTTTAATACTAAACATGTTGTGGAAATCTTTACTACAAGCGGTGAAAGATGGATAGGAGAATTTGATTAAATATATGTGTTAGGTCTCGATTAGATTTTTTTCTTAGGAGTATCTTCAAAATTTTTAGTTATAATAATGCCACATGGCCAGGATGTTTTGACAATAAAAATTCGGAATGTTGTTAATAAAACAATATGCCTACAAATATTCTTAATGCTTACGGTGAATTTATTAAAAGACTAGAAAAATCGTTGAAGTTGGTGGAAGTTATTTAGAACAAGTTTGAAGTGTTTCTTCTTGGAAACCTCATTCCTGAACCGCACCACATACAGTGTGGTAGCTTCAGCACTGTACCTAATCTATTTCAAGCAACTAAGGGACAGTACTAGTGTGATTGTGAACGTTACTTTATGGTCATTAATTTTGGTGAGCTTTTTCCAATATAGCAACCGTTCAGTGTTGCTAACTTAACGGATTTCCCGTCATATCTAACGGGATTTTGGTGAAGGGGAGCATTTCAATGGGTGACGAATTTCTAAATAAAGTTCTGTAAATGTATTAAACTGGTTGTTTACCGATTCAAGCTATTTTTTTGTCTGTAAATATATCATATCATATTGCACTACATCATTGGTTCCGCATGATTGGCACCACTGACTACCAGCGGTAGTCTATCGTGCAACCGGGACTTTCCCGGGCCCGCGATCCTCTCAAAACAATTATTGGATCATTGCATTGTGTATGCGGCACTGGCGTATACATATACGGTTTGATTTTAGTGAGTTGAATAGTTTTAGTCTCAGTGTGTTGTGCAATTAATCTTGTTTACAGTGATAAAAATGCCGAAAGTGCAATATAAACAAAAATTTGTAGAGATAATGGCTTCAAGACAAGCTATTTGAAGACTGGGTTATTATGAAAACAGATAAAAATTCTGGTGACTCCTTTTCTGAGTGCAAATTTTGTCGATGCATCGTAAGTGGTAGCAATAAATATTCTGGTTTAAAAGCTCATATGATTTCGAAGAAACATATAAAGAATACTGATATGTTGGCGCCATCACGCCAATCAACAATTAATTTCACTCCCAATAAGACAGAAAAAAGCAAATATGCGGAAGCATAACACTGTTTATTGCCGAACATTGCAGCGTGCTAACAGTAGATCATTTAGGGCGGATTATGATAAAGGCGGCAGATGATTCACACGCAGTTAAAAACTGCAATTGCATCGCACAAAGTGTTCCAATATTATTAAACATATCTTAAGCCCTCACTTTAAAAATGATATAAAAGTCGATATTGGAGATGAAAAATTTAGTTTACTTGTGGATGAGTCTACGGATATAACTGTGATCAAATATCTTGGCATTGTAATAATATATTACAGTACAAAATCTAAGAAAATAAAAATCTTTTTTGAAATTGGCATCGCTAGCAGCATGCAATGCAGAAGGAATAGTTTCCGCGGTTAAATAGGCATTAGACGAATTTGGTTTGGAGTATAAAAATATTCTTGGTATCGGAACTGACAATGCCAGTGTTATGACGGGTGTAAATAATG
Organism: Holotrichia oblita; assembly: GCA_023690525.1. Lineage (NCBI taxonomy): Eukaryota > Metazoa > Arthropoda > Insecta > Coleoptera > Scarabaeidae > Holotrichia > Holotrichia oblita. The sequence goes on along the minus strand of CM043018.1, from coordinate 104,730,772 downwards.
GCGTACATGTAATTCTAAAAGAAGATATTCCAAGATTTCGTTCTTGTACGATGTGTATGTCACTCGATTCAGCTTGCGGTATCTCACGCCTCAGAAGATACGTTACCGAGAAATCTGGATTTTATGGTTTCTGAAACATACAATTGGTTCTCCCAGTCATCAGTTCGACAGGCTGAATACAAAGAGCTGCACCGCACAATTAATGAAGGTCACGAACCATTAAACATTGTTAGAGCTTGTCAAACCCAATGGTTATCAATTTGTGTTAAGAGTTCACAAAGAATCTTTAAGCCCCTTATTGGCCCATTTAGAGTATTCAAACAATGAAATATCTCTAATCGAGACGCAATGGAACGCCATAAATTACACTCAATGGGAGAACATCAATGACATTTTGGTCCGAAGTCAAAGAGTAACAAGATGCTACGGGCACAAATCCTTTCAAACAGGAATGCAGAGGTAGAACGGGTTTTCAGTGTTATGAATATTGTCAAATCAAAGCTTCGTAATAAAGTGAAGAAAAGTATGGTAAATGCAATTTTAAACATAGAAGCAGGGCTGAAGAGGAACGATAAAACCTGGTTTTCATATGAGTTGCCTGAAAAAATAATTCGCATGGTTGGGACTATGCAAAGCTATAGTCAAAGCGAACCTTCAACCTCCACTGCTATGAGCCAGCCTATTGATGGTACGGACAGCGATAACGATTTCAATTTCGACTTTTAAAATTAGTTTTTATTTTGTAACATTTAATTATAAAATACGATTTATTTCTTTAGCGCATTTTTTATTCTGACGGATTTTATTGACGGAAAAAAAAATAATTTAACGGATTTGTGACGGAAACCTACAGCAACTTAACGGAATTAAGAAATTACTGTTGGCAACACTGCAACCGTTAGGAGTTTATTACATTGGTCATGGTAGGCTACGTTGCAGAAATGAAAATAGTCGGCTTTGTTTTTAATTTTAAAATAAAAAGTATTCTTTCTAAAAGAATATTTTTTATGTTGTATTGTTTGAACAAGAATTTTGAAGATCAATCAATATTGGCGTGTGTCTTGTGGAAGAGTTAACATCGGAATTTGAAGAGAAACATAAAATTTGTTTTACAAGTTTCAGACGGTAACAACTGTTCTCAGAAAAACTTGAAATTAATTATATTCTTATTATGAGATGACTAGGTATGCCTACGACATATTTAAAAGGAATAAGCTTTACGGTATTACACGAAAGATACCTTCATCTTATAAAATTTCTCTCTAAAAAAAAAAAACGAAATTAGTAAGAAAAACAATGATTCCACTTTATATGTTATTCCCAGAATTATCTCTGCCATCACACGTCTAAAGATAATGTTTTTTACTTTATTCTATTCCCTTGAGCATATTTCATGAATAGGTGTAACACTTTTAGTTTGTCATTTAGATTTCTACGCAAGGAATTGTGTAGTAATGGATGACGAACTTTATAGATATTTGTCGTTACTGTACGTAACAGAAATAATTTTACGGCAGCGCAAATTTCATAGAACGTGCTAAGAGAAAACCATGAGTCAGACTTACGCGATCGCGAGGTAATACCCATCGCTGTGGGCGAGATCCTCATTGTTCTTTTGATGAGGTAGCCTTGCTAACCGACTAGCGAAGACAATCAACATGTGCTTCTGGATGGTTTGCCGATAGTCGTTGCATAATCGAAATAACGCGATACTTATTTACATGTTTAACTGCTAGTGCTCCGTTTGATTGTTGTTATACTTTGTAGAATGCGGCAAAAGTAATAAAATACGCGGTGTGTGACATAGTGTATTCAAAAAGTGTCATATTTTATTACTTACTCCGTTAGAAAATTTATCTTGGATATTTTTACGTCTTTTATTACGTGGTTTTTATTACATTGACGAATTACATCATGCCAAGAAGAAGTAAGTTATTTTTGTTATTGTTTTTGTAAAAATTATAATTTTATTAATTAGATTTTATGTTGTTAGTAGTTCTGTTAAGTTCGATATTATCAACGACGATAGAAAGAACTACCACAATTGCAATATCTCAAAAACTATTTATTTAATTAAATAAAATAGATGATCCTAGAAAAATTATCAAAATGATGTACAGTAATGTTCACTTATAACGAACTATTTTGGACGCCACTGAAAAAACTCCATAAGATCAATGCATTTGTATATAACGAACACGCAAATAACGAACTTTTGTATATAACGAACCTTATACCTGTAAGTGATCAAAACTACCTCTTTCAACGAACGTTTGAGCATAAAAATCAGGGGTCTACCGGCCGATAGTTTGCGTGCATTTATTTGTACTTTTCTGCTGAAGCATCATTTCTTATTTGATAATACCGCCATAGGCAATACGATTCAGATTAGTCCTGCCTTTCAAAGCAAGCATGTATTGATTTAATCATACTGTTAAATTGTACCGCGTTTAAAAAAAGGGCTACTAGTGGTAAAAAAAAATAAACAAATGCGGAAAGCTATCGCTCTCGACACTAAATGTGATATAATAGAACTGATAAAACATGGGAAAAAACAACGTGAAGTGTGTAAACAAATGAATTTAACAAAGTAAACTGTAGGTACCATTTGGAAACAAAGATAAAATTCTGGAAAATTATGATCTTACGAACTGTGGTGCTAAAAAGATCGCGGTCTTTTATTATTATTATTATTGTAGAGAAGTTATTATTATTATTTGTAGAGAAGTTTTAACTGACGAGTGTTAAATAGTTTTGCTAATGTAGCAATGTATTTTCACAATTGTTTTTGTGTTTTTACCAGTGCACTCGTCATTTAAAATCTCTGAAATATGCCCATTTAATCGATTTTGCAGGTCCAATAAAGGTAACAATGATGCGTACTTAACTTTAGAACAATTAGTATACAGGGTTTCCACGGCCGAATGGGACATAGTAAAAATACATGTAAAATCGGTTTTCGGTGAATATTATCTCCCTAATACTACTTCATCCAAATTTAAGTGCCGAATATTATAACTGGGTTAACAATGAACATTTCCACAATCATAGTACAAAGAAAGTCATTTTAATAAAGCCAAAAAAATTATTATTTTTAAACCTATTGTACATGAATTCTTAATAAGGCTTTTAACACGCAAGTTGGTGCAAGTGGCCGTGGCGCAGACGTTCACGTGACGCCTTAATAACGTAAGGCACAGATTGTTTGGGGTTCGATTCCGAGAAATAAATTTTATTTTTTATTTTTTTTAATCTTGATTAAGTTTTGTTGTTTATTTTGACAAATGATTCGTCGTTAGTAACAATTAAAAACCGAATAATATAATAGCACGTGATCATTTTTGTTATTGTAAAAATTATTCATTATTTACCTTAATCCTCAAAAAATTGATTTTACAGTCTTCAAAATCTCTGATTTTTGTAGTGTTATTGAATTTGTAGCATTATTGTTGGAGATAAAAAATAAAAAATAAAACTAATCTGCCGGGATTCGAACCCTAAACAATCCGTGCATTTGCGTTATTAAGCCGTCGCGCGAACCATTGCGCCATGGACGCTTGAACTAGGTCACGTATTAAGAGCCTTATTAGGAATTCACCAACAATAGATTTAAAAATAATAATTTTTTGGCTTTATTAAAATGACTTTCTTTGTACTATGATTGTGGAGATGTTCATTGTTAACCCAGTTATAATATGCGGCCCTTAATTTTGAATGAAGTAGTATTAGGGAGATAATATTCACCGAAAACGGATTTTACATGTATTCTGCCTATGTCCCACTTGGCCGTGGAAACCCTGTATACAGTCACTACTGGTAATATCGAAAATTTCGACTTATGTATTAATACTGTGTCCATAGCTAGGATTACAAAGAAGAAAAACTATTTTATTGTTGATTTCTCGTAAAAAATATGTTCTTTGTAAAAAGTTGTGCTAATCAAGAAATCTTGAAAGAAATACTTAAATATTACATTCTCTCTGCAGAATGTTGAACAATTTGTAATTTTTGAGGTACATATAAACAATTATTTAAACATCATATATAGCTTCCATCGAGGCTTCCATCAACTTGAACGTACTTTTTCACCCTTTTATAAATTTACTGCAAGCACATTAATTTGATTAACAGAATTTTGTAGTCTTGTTTCCAAAAAACTTTTGTTTTAAGATTGTTTAAAGAAAAAAAAATAATGGCGTCAAGTTTGATGGCATAATAGGCTATTACGCTAATACTCCTATCATTTAGGGAAGTATTCTAGTGTGGTAACCAATGAGTCGCCAAAAACTGTCATCATATTGCGATGATTCTCCGGTTCTAGACTACATATTTAGAAATCGCGAGATATGTTTCGAAAATATTCAAGTACGAGTTGGTACAAGAAGGTTGATGGAGTTTCCTTCAATAAAGTACGGATTGGCGATTTGATCGTACAGTTGGAGAAATAAGTATCCTGTCGGTGCGAGAAAGAAGAAAGCTTCTTACTTAAACCCTACGGGAACGTTATTGTCTTAGTATGCATACAAACAATGTTTGTGTCACATACAGTTCATGTAAGAACGTACCCGTGTATTTTGAAGAAGGGGCATCCTTCTTACATACGAGGTGTGTTCAGAAAATAATGGGAATTTTATTTTTTTTGAAAAAATATTTATTTATTCGTCTACATTAATGTTGTCATCTTCAAAATAGTTCCCATTAGATATACCAGAGCTTCTTCCAATCCTCGAAACACTTCTCAAACTCGATCTTTGGGATAACATTTAACTCTTTCAGCGATGCGTTTTTAATGTCATCTACGCTTGTAAAGCGTCGGCCCTTTCAGGTTCTCTTTATTTTTGGAAATAGGAAAAAGTCAGACCGAGCCATGCCTGGCGAATATGGAAAATTCACGATGAAGTGTGTGCAGGTGCGTTATCGTGGTGCAAAAGTCATGAATTGTTTTTCCATAAATCCGGGCAGTTTTTTCCGGATTCCTTCGCGCAAACGGCGTTGAACTTGTAGGTAGTACTCCTTATTGACCGTTTGACCTCGTGACAAAAATTCATGATGCAATATGCCATTAAAATTGAAGAACACAGGCAGCATAACTTTCACGTTTGACCGCAGTTGTCGAGCCTTTTTCGGTTTTGGCGAGTTAGGATGCTTTCACTGGGACGATTGAGCCTTAGTCTCGATGTCATATCCGTAAACCCATGTTTCCTCACCTGTTATAATACGTTTCAGTAATTCTGCATCGTCGTTGAATTCATTTAGTGACTCCTGAACAACTTCTATTCGCCGCTGTTTTTGTTCAAAATTCAACAATTTTGTAACAGATTTTGCTGGCACGTATTTCATACGTAAAACAGTCGAAAAAACTTCATGGCATGAGCCAATTGATATACCAACATCATCAGCGGCTTCTGTGATTGTGATTCGGCGATGGTTCATAACCATTTCTCTCACTTTTTTCACGTTTTCATAAGTTGTTGGTGTGCTGGGGCGTTCGTCATCTTTAACGTCTTGACGACCATCTTGAAACGCTTATACCATTAATAAACTCTTGTTTTACTCATAGTAGACTCACCGTAGGCTTTTGGTAGCATTTCACATACTTTGTTACACTTTATTTCATTTTTTACGCAATTTGATACAAATTCTTTCATCCGTTTCTTTTAGCAAACGTGACTTTAGCGGCTGTCACAGACAAAGTATACAATGAATACAGCTGAAACTTTTATCATACTTCAGGCGCATACGAACATACAAAAAATTCGTATTGACATCGTAAATTGACAATCAGACTCCAAATCCGCGAAATTTAAAAATTCCCGTTATAACCTGAACACACCCCGTACACTGGCAGCAAACTTTTTTCTACTACTGTACAACATTCCACTCCATACATTAACTTTTTTTATAAAGTTGACTTTCTTCCTCGTGTAATGTAGATTTTCGAACGCCCAATACCGACTATTTTGAAAATGTAGTTAAAGATTCTTTTATTAATTCTAATTTGACTGTAAGTAAAATTTGATGTATCGTTTTGTGAAATTTTTGGACGTATTTTTTCCACAAATAGTCAACATTGGCGTCTCTAAATCTAATATTTGATTAGTGTTTTCGGGTTATCTCGATAGCAAAACTTTAATTTTTTTACGAAACTCGAAAATAAAAAAGATTTTCTCTAAGTAACCCCAACCGTGGGCACACGGTTTATCGATATTTTCAATATCAAAAATGTGATATTGCCCAATTTTAGTTTTACATAAACATGACTAACACTATGTTTTAACTTGTCTTTAATAATATTCTTTCATTCTCGGTGTACTTTTTCCAACATCTCATTTTCTTATCTTCTATCACTTATGATTAACATGCAAAAATTTACGCTCATAAATTAAGTAAACAGCTACAAAATATGTAAACAAGCCATCTGCAACATAAACATCACTTACCAAGCGTATAATGGTCTTTTATCGAGATTGTATAATTTGTTTTTAATGTATTTTCAAAATATAAGTGTTTTAACTGTAAACAGATAATGTTACACCCATGTGTTTTAATTTTAAACTGTCTTTAAGTTATATTGATGGTGCCACAACATTGAAAAATAATCAGCTATGTTCAATTGATTCTCAAATTGCAGTTTATTTACTCTTATCCATATTGTACTATTCGGAGATTTAAAAATGTTTAGATTCCATTTAGAATTCCTGATCAATTACAACAATCTGTTTGCCATGCTTACTGCATTTGTGTACATAAGAAAGAGATCACGCTTAAATTTATTAGTACTCATTTAAGCTTGTAATTGTACATAGTTTCCTTACGTTTTTTTCTATTATCGTGTTTTTATGAATTATTTAAAAGCTATTTGAAAATTTGGCTTTGTGGTGCACTTTAATAGGTATATTGCTTTTGTATAACAAATTTCAACAGTTAAATTGTAAATTCACTAAGAAATGGTTTATCAGTTACGGTATCGTCTAATTTTAGCTTATTATGTTTTTATGTTACGAATTATCAACAATTTTATTTACAATTGCTTGCTTAATTGTTTACATTATTAGTTAATTGTTATTCATTTTTGCAAATGCAATATAAAATATCTACAACCGTCTAGTATTATTGTTACATATTTTACGAAACAAACATCATTGTCTCGCAATTAAACATTTTAACTAGGTACTGCTTCAAACAGTATTGCATTTGTTTTAGTGGATAATTGCAATTTTGCGACATTCTTTTACGGTTAGAACTTTTACAAGTATTGTTACATTCCTATTCTGCATTTCTTTTGCCCTCACTAGCGATGGGCGATTCGAATCTTTTTAGTGATTCGAATCCAAATGACTCCTAAAATAAAAGATTCGTATAATATGATTCGTACCGAAAGAAATCGTATCGACTCGTGAGGATTCATGACTCTCCGTCTAGTGATGAGTCGGATTCGTATGATTCGTCCAGTATATACGACTCTCATGTGTGATTGGTACGGTACGAATCTTTATACGGATTCGTATAATCCTATACGAATCATTTATTTTATACGAATCGGTATCGTTTTGGAGTCGCACCGCCGGTTGATGTTGATATGAATCAGAATGGGAGTCAAGTATGTAGTATACTGGTAGCAATTGATCGTAGTCGTATGATTCGTACCATAGTACGAATCAGTATAACTATACGTAACTTATACGAATCATTTACTTCTTACGAATTCGTATATCTTAGAGTTAGTCTATTGATACGAAACTAAATCGAAGTCAAACAGTATATTTGTTTCATACTGGTAAATTGTAGGTATGTTACGAACAGTTGTATACGTATGACGTAAGTAGTTCGTGTCCCTACATATAAAAGCGCCAATATGAAATAATTCTTATGTATCTGTGTATTTAGGTTTGTTTATTTTACTGAAATATAAATCTTAATTAATACTATTTCACAAGATCATTACAATAAAGTCCAAAGGATAGTGCAATAATGAATAATTTAAGCCACCTAATGTTCTATATTCTATGGTATTTTCATCATTCTAAATACCCAAGAAAATTCAAGAAAATAGTCTACCTTGTTAAAAAATACGATAAGAATTATTTCTTATTGACGCTTTTATATGTAGGGACACGAACTACTAACTATAATTGTATTTTTATTCTACTTGAAATGAAGCTAAAACAAAAGCTTTCAGTAAGTAAAAATGTATGGTTTTCCTACATAATCTATTTAATTCATCTATTTTTTAATTTAATAATTGCTAATGGTTATTAAAATAAATCACACCGTTAAATATCGGTCACTAACTAATTTATTGTTTGTTAGACACATTTTACTGACAATTTCGTATGGTTTTAGCAGCATAATTATTTTGAGTACTTTAGTGTTAATATTGCGGTGAAAGTTGTAGTGGTATCATTGGAATGGTAAAGATAACAATTTCTTGGTACAAAAACAAAATACCGCAAGCCGTGTATATCTAAACCACAAAGTCACCAAACATCAAAAAATACACGTATACAGAAAAATACAAAAAAAGAAAACAGAAAATCATGTAAGCTGATATTCTATATTTTCCTCATTATCTCAACGGCTAAGTACCACAGAACCTGATCTAGTGCCTACATGTCAGTTTTCATTTCCGTTTGATATTACTGGTATCGGAATATTATGTCATTTGTAGATTGCAGTACAGCATATTGTGTTTTATTGACAAATAAAACACAAAGGAAAGCTATGCGAATTTGTCACCATTCCATTACGCTTATTGTTGAAGTTGAGGAGGGAGGAAATCAATATTACGAGAGGAATATTACTTAATTTGCGATCACAATAAGTTATATGTATACAGCTAAGCTTAATATTTATGTAGAAGTATAAAATAGATGCTCGCTACTGTGTGAAGAAAATAAAACATCTATTATTATTTACTGTATATGGTGATGTATTTGGCTGATTTCAAAACTTTCGAATGAAAATTAATCAAGTTCTGTATTAGAATCAGATTAATTAAATTTCTCTACAGAGAATTTCAGATTAAAACACAACCAAGCGAGCGTTAGCCAACAATTTAATAATAAACAGTACAATGATCATTTTAAGCATTTATTAAAGTAATTACTTTGCTAAATTGATTAAAAATATTTAATTCAATATAAACATGCAATTTTTATTTAAATAGGCTTTTAATTGATACACTCTGTATATGGTAAAACTTGTTAATCGTTGAAAAGTATTTACATTTTTTTAGTTGCGTAGATGAGGCGTAGGAGTTCATGGGAGTTTTCGTTCGTGTAATTTACGTTGCTCCTAAGAACGGTTTTAAGCACTTCTGATGTCACCTTTTGTTTGTGAAATACAAGTCATTGTAAGTTTTTAAATTGTCACCATGTACATGAAACCAAAATTAAATAAATACATCCATATAAAAAAAAATGATAAATTTTTGTTTCTATCCCGTCGCAGGCATTTATGCTTAGTTTTCATTAGTAGAATTAGTAGTAGAGTATCATGGGCAAGTACAAACTATCATTATAACTCTACTAATGTAAACGGAAATGGTAGAGTGCACAACTGCGGTAGAGTAGAGTGGGATAGCACGGTGGTAGAGTAAACAGTTAACACGAAATAATAAACCGGTCCGGAAAAAGTACTATGTATTTATATATACTTTTTGTAATATCCTTTAACACGAAAATCTTTTAACACAAGAAAATATTTCGGTCCCGTAGTTTCGTGTTAAATACGAGGGAGCGTTTTTATGTTCGCCGAATGGGGGATAAGGGGTGGAAATAAAAAAACCAAATTATTTTTCTTTTTCAATATATTCACCTGCAAGACGAATACATTTTTCACATCTTTCAATTAATTTATTTATACCCTCATAAAAAAATGATTTCTCTTTATCTGCAAAATACGCCGAAACTGCCTCCTTGACTTCATCATCGGCAGTAAATTTTTTACCCCGCAGCTCTTTTTTCATTTTTCGGAAACAGGTAATAATCACTCGGGGCCAGGTCTGGGCTGTAGGGTGGGTGATTCACAATTTCGAAGCCCACCTTATGCAGGGCAGCTAACGCAACGCGGCTCTTGTGGACGGGCGCGTTGTCGTGCAAAAAGCAGCACACCTTTCGTCAATTTTCCCCGTCTTTTCTCTTTAATGGCTTCTTTTAGTCGCTCTAATATTGAAGCGTAATATTCTCCGGTTATAGAAACACCTTTATCTTTATAATCAATCAACAATATTCCTTCCGAGTCGCAAAATACCGTTGCCATGAGTTTCCCAACTGATTGTGACACTTTAAATTTCTTGGGAGGTGCTGTGCCCTTTTTATGCCACTGCATGGAGTCTTGTTTGGACTCAGGTTCATAATGATGAACCCAAGTTTCGTCTCCAGTAACAATTCGACTCAATACACCATCCTTGTCTTCATTACAGAGGTCAAAAATGCACGCGAACACTCTACGCGCTGTTGTTTTTGCGGCGGCATGAGCATTCTCGGCACCCATCTTGCGCTGACCTTAGACATGCCGAGATGATGGTGTAGGATTTTAAAATTGTTGTATCGGATACTACAACCATGTCTGCGAGTTGTTTCTTCTTTAGTCGAGCATCTTCGAGTACAATTTTTTCAACTTTTTGGATAAGTGCTGGCGTGGTCACCTCAATGCTCCTGCCCGGCCTCGGGTCGTCTTCAAGGATTCCCTTCCTTGTTTAAATAAACTATGCCACTTGTACACCATGGTTTTCCTGGACAAGAGTCGCCGTAAACCAATGACATCTCATTCATTATGGTCGCGACTGATTTTCCTTGCCTGGTAAGAAACTTTATAACGGCGCGATATTCCACGCCCCCAATGCGCCTAATCACGTCCCTACAACCTGCTCCTTCCGCGAATATAAAAACGCTCCCTCGTATATTTCACTGTACTTGTTTAACGGTTGGAATGTGTCCAACTGTTTCTTTAGCGCAACCTTCTTCACATTTTCTACTTTTATTATTTATTAGTGGTGCAATCAATTCAGTTTCACTTGGTTATTCAGTGGTTTAAAGTTTCATCTACCATGTCATAATTGTGAATGTCAACTTGTTACAAATCTTTAAAATTGTATCTTTTAACCGATTGGGACAAATTAAAAGAATTATTTTCTTCTGTATCACGTTATAAAAGCCAATGGGTTACTGGAAGTTCATCAAATCCCCCTTCAACATAAAATCTAACGTATCGAAAACAATTCGTAAACATTTTTTCATGCTACATTTAACATTCACATTACATCGAAATACTTGGGTTAAATGGTTGGGATGTTAGTACCTAGTATAACCAGTTTAAATTGTTAGTGGTAATTACATACTACCATGGACCCAATACTGATCCTTGCGGGACACCGCGTCCAACTCGTATATCCGATTCTCGATCTTCAATAAAAACCAGTTGCTTTCTATTTGTCAAATAACTATAAAACATTTGAACTACTTTATTTGAAAAACATATATAACGAGGGAAACTAACAATAGTATAAGTAATCATTTATAATTGATTGTATTAAACGCTTTAGAGAAGTGAATGCTACCATATACCATATAACTATTTTATGATAATCTAAATAAGCTGTTATTATATTATCTACTAATTGTAAGTGTGCTAAAGCAGTACTACAACGAAATCCCTTTATAAAACCAGATTGTGTATCTGCTAAAGTATGACCATCTATTAAATGTTGACGCAGCTGGGATGCTAGAAATGTTTCTATTATTTCCGACAAACATGATAAAATACGGTGTCGGCCCACTTGCGACCGACTCATTTACGGCCCGGTTAAAAATCGAACCACTTGCGGCCGAGGAGTTGTTAGCTGTTGACGAGCGAACCACCATTAATATTGTAGGAACAGTTAATATAAAAATACAAGTAATTAAAATGGGTTGTATTATTTACATATGCATCATTGAATAACAGCATTATTACGTTTGCACAATAACGGTTATTTTTAGAATTGTAATTAACATAGATACAAATAAATAGGCACCCACAGAACGCTAGGGGCACGATTAAAGACCCACAGTGTTGTGAGAATATCGTATGGCCTGCAAATATCTTTACATTAGGAGACACTTCCACATTCCTATTAGGAGAAAAAGGAAATGCCAAAATGTTAATCTTTGCCACGGTTCTAGGAAGAAAAACCATAACTAATGGCAAAACATTTTTCATGGATGGCACTTTCAAGAGTTGTAGCAAACAATTTTACCAATTGTGCACAATTCATGTGGACAGTGGGAGCACTCAACATGAAACCAGCGTGATCCCAGTTATTTATTCGCTTCTTCCTAATAAAACAACTGAAATCTACGAAAGGTTTATTTGGATGGTAAAAAATCACATTCCGGATTGGAAACCCACATTAATGAAAGTGGATTTTGAGGAAGCTGTTATATTAGTGCTGTTATAAAAGTGATTTTCCAGGTGTAACAATTTTCGGCTGTAACTTTCACTTCAACCAGTGTTTGTGAAGAAAAGTGCAAACAATAGGACTAGGTAGATGAGTATACCAATGATGAGTCGATTAGGTTACATATTTCAATGTGTGCCTCTTTGGCTTATCTTCCAATTGATGATGTCCACGACGGTTGATTAATTATTATGGAGAATTCACCCAATAATTCAAAAATTAACTTGTGTAAGGACTATTTTGTGGAAACCTGCATGGATAATAATAGTTTTCCTATAGAAACATGGAATGTTCACAAACAATGGCATCGAACAACCAGCAGCGTGGGAGGGTGAGACAATCGATTACATAAGCTAACCAAAGTTAAACCAAATCTTTTGGAACCTTTGAAGGAGTTTTGAAAACTGAAGCACATTTTTAACCGGATCGCAAATGGGTCGGGCGCAAGTGGTCATAAAATACTAACAGGATGCAACTTGGAGAAATTTTATGGAACAAGGTATGACACGCGACAGTTTCCATTGTTCAGGAAGAACCGAATGTTCTATACAAAAATTCATCAAATATGTTAATGTGACAATAATGATTATTATTGGACGGAAAAGTTTGAGCAATTTAATATTTAAACAGTTAACATCAACGGCATTAGATTTAATTCCATTAGTGACTTTAAACAGTTCATTATCATTAGTTATTTGAAATGGTAATCTATTAACAATTGCCGCTTTTACATTAGATTGATAATAACAATTGATATCTAAAGAATGCTGTCTGTTAGCTATTGTTACTATATATATGTGAGGCATTAACATCCAGCCTAAACCGCTAAGAACAGAAATTTGAAATTTGGAGACGATGATTTTTCGAAATTCTACTCCTAAGTGGGCGAAAGAGAGTGGCAACGTTTGTATGGAAATATTATTCTTATGGTCAAATTTGCTTGAAACTTGGTTCATTCTTTGACACAGTTCACGAAATGTATGTTTTGGCGGGTTTTCAAAATTCAAGCTCCCAAGAGGTGAAACGGGATGAAAGAAGTGAATAGAGGTGGCAAAGTTTATGTAGCAAATAATATTTCTACTGTCAAATTAACTTGATAATTAGTACTAGTGCTTTTTGACACAATTAATGAAACGCGTGTTTTGATTGAATTGAAACATTATACATATATTTATTATCAAAGTTATTTGAAACGTGGTAGTAAGTTTGGTGGCAAAGTTTGTATGGGGAATAACGTTTTCATTGTGTATACTGTAATAGTAGTTTATACAACGAGTCAATAATGACAGTTATTATTCCCGAGAGCTGAATTTACGAACCGAGCCGCGTGAGCAGCGAGAGAGTAACTCGGCTCCAGGGAATAATAGTCATTATTGCGAGTTAATATACACTACTTTATCTACGATTAACTGAAGATTAAAAAAAAACAAATCAATTAAACGAAAATATCAATTAATAGATTACTATATCGATATGGCGTTTGAAGGTTTGACAGTCCATAAAATGATCGTAAGCCTTATTATAAAAATGTTTGGATTTTTTCGGGCAATAAACCAAGCGTAATTGCATCGACGTTAACTTTAATTTCTGGGGGTGTACATAATTTAGATTCATCGGCGTCATTATCCATGATAAAACTAACACTAACACGCCAAATTTAAAAAACGCCGATAAGGTTTTGACGTTTGACTATTAATTAAATACGAAATACTCGGACTTGTTTATTGTCACTATGATAACGTTGGTATCATTATGTTCTTATTGGCAGAATGCAGGGAATAATGATAACGTTATGTCTCATTATTCCCTGGTCGCATTTCATTATTACCTCTGGGTATTATGAGTACTATTATTAACCAATAGTGATTAATATAATGCCTACTTTATTGTTTAGTCGTAGATAAAGTTGATTTATACGTGAACAGTATAGTCATGACAACATATTCAATTAAATTAAAAAAATCAAGTCTAAGGTATGTGCAAGTCTTACATCAGGCTATACGCGAGCGAAACCGTGGTCATTAACTGATTGTGAGATTATAAAGGAATTATGTATCTCATTAGGATTTGTCAAGTTTACTTGGAATAATACTTGCTTTCCTACCGGAAATGTTAAGTTTCTCCCTAAATTTTTTGAGACTGTTTAGCATCTAAAGAGATTTTAACTTACCGATTATTAGAACTCGAATGAACATTTGTTGTTTATTAACGACTTTTTATTATTTTTAAATTTGTGATAATGTAGATAATAATAAAAGTACTTTCATTAGCCAAATCATTTTATTTCCATTTATGTGTGTTACACTTTCAATGGTCTTGTAAAATCGGACGAAAGGATGAAATTTTCAACATAATTATATGTAGAACATTTGAGCATGGTGTGCACTAAATATTATCCAATTTCTACAAAATGTTTTGCGTCGTAATTAAAGGTTATCGCTGTCAATCACTGCCTTACATTGATCTGGTATTACATATAGTTTTCGATTCAGTATTACATAAAATTTCTCAAATAATTCTCCTTTGTTTGTTTTGACTGGTCTGTCATGTTAATTATAGGGATTGATAACATAATCTAGGAAACATGCCGATGCACTACTAGTTATAAAACAATTTAGATAGCATATAGTTATTATTATACTTCCTTATATTAAAATACATACTTCTGAACTTCCTACCGTGTAAATAAATAAATACGAAAATCCATTTATGCGCTCTGTAGTATTCAACAGTACTATATTTCTACTAATGATTGGTAAATTTCCATACAAGAAAATGTAGCTAAACAATTATTTACGGACTTTATATTATATTGCTGGAGTTCACCGAATAAACTTCCTTCATTAAGTAATGCTGTAATATCTCAGGTGCTGAAAAAATTGTAGTTGTAGTGGTATGGAATTGGTGTCACGAAGTGTATGGATAGAATGAAGTGTTCTACATATAGTAATACGCGATATATGTAGAACAATACTTTTCTAAACAATTGCGTCTCAATATTTTATAGCTTGTTTTAAACACAAAATAACGGTAATAATTATGTATTTTATTTTCAGTGGCTATGGCAAAACTCGGAAAAAAATGTCGTCTACTGTCAATGTTATGGCTAACAACAGTCTTCTTCTTCGTAGAAATCGTAGTAGGTTATGTAACGAACTCCATGGCATTGGTAGCTGATAGTTTCCATATGTTGAGTGATGTTGCGGCTTTAGTTGTAGCTTTCGTATCCGTCAAGGTAAGTTAAACTTTCTCTTATATTTTTAAAATGACTTATTGTATTTAAAAGTCTTTTGCAATTAATAAATTATTCTGTTAACTCGATTTGTTAATAGTCTTCAGCAGGTTATACTCAGATACAGACTTGGTAAATAGTACTGTAGCAGCTTGCCAAATTATGGTCATTTTTATTCATATATTTTCGATGTATTTGATCTTGATCGATATAAATGGTCTCTAAATCGACTAACAACAAATTGTCCTACAGATAGATAGATAGGTTGTTTTAAATAAAAGTTCTTTAATCGCAAGCGACATAAATAAGCTAACGTAACAATACATCGAAATAAAATTAAATTGTGAGAATTGTGTAAGTTATAAAAATCATAAAGATAAACATGAAAAAAAACATGGTACATAGAGTATCAAAATGATGGATCTAAAAATTATCTAAAAACTTGGTAGATTCAACAAGTTTATGAAAATAAAAAGAGTTTTTGTACTTAATTAAATGATTCTCATCTTCCCTCAGTAATGTCATCATATTACTAAATGCAAAAATGTTCAAAAAATTGTTCCTTTTGGAAAATCAGAGCAGAAGGCAAAATCAGAGATATGTACATACATCTAAAATCTACAACCGTAATATACTATGAAGGTACAGCTACGCGAAGGAAAAAGATTTAATTTCAGAATTGTATTTTGTGCATCACAGTTTTCCTTTTTTATGTGCAATGAAATGTTCAGAGCTATAATTCGCTAACTCTTTCCATCGTCAGGTGAAGTTGAGAAATGCAAAGATATTTGATTTTAATGATTAAAAATGTAATTTACTGTATAAACTACATAAGTCTTCTATCATCTGTTTTGATTGGAAACAAAAATTTATTGTAAAATACGAAAAAAAAGATATGCTATTTCAAAAATAAATTCCTAAATAAAGCTAATGATTTTATAGAATTATTTTTTGATTCCAAAAATATTGTCGGATCCAATAGAAAACATGAGAGCAAAGGGGTATAAAATTGATTTGGTTTTATTGGCTATTTTCCATTTAAACATTTCTCAAAATTATTTAATGCATAACAAAAAATGAATCCGGGTTGTAAGTTTTATTTATTGTAATTATTTTTTCACTTTCAAGGAAGCACATATACACACAAAATAAAAAATAAAACGTAACGCTATAAAGTAATGATTCCATTAAAGGATTCAAATTACCAAATGCATTACTGACTACCATAAACACAACGCGAAATGTGTTTGAGAAATTGGAAATGCAAATGTGCACGTAATAGATACTCGTAAACAGTAATAAGAAATAGAGATAATCTTAATATACAGCAGAAAGTCGTTATATAGTAACAAGAATTTACTGTTGGATATCCTATCCACAACACTCAAAACCATGCGGATTATGCACCACAGATTTTAATAATTTGAAATTGAATTTATGAAACATGTGCATATAACTTTTTGTTTTTCTTTATTGGACCAAAGTGTAGTACTAAGCCTCTAGCCGTTTTTCCATTTTGTGCTGGTAAAACTGATTTTCCAGTCTTCTGGTGGTTGGTTCTACATAGTTCGTTTACTCTTTGTGGTAACGATACATACATGAATTAAAAATAAGTGTGCTAATATACAGGATTGATTGAGAGCGGTCATTAGAAAGATTGGGCTTCCTACTGATATTCAAGATACATATACTTGTAAGGTAATTGTAATTATATATACTATTCACTAAAAATATTGTCAAAATGACTAAACCGGCAGTACCAGAAATTGACATCAACTTCCTTATTTCAAATGGAATAATATAGTTTTCTTTGCATTTTCGATATCTATGCGTCATGTTAGAAGGATTTTTACCAGTAGGTATTCCTTATACCTAAGTGTAGTCAGAAGGATTTTTACCAGTTCCTTATATTCCTTATACCTAAGTGTAGTCATTTTAGAGATTTTTCGAAAGTTTTTAAATTTACGTCATGATGCTTAACAGTATGTAACATCGTTATTTTTAAAGCAAACATTGTGAAATTGAGGATGGAAAGAATCTTGACGTTTCCACTACAGTTGTTAGAAGTAGTACAGTCTTTTATTAGTAGATACAACTACAGACCCATTTGTTTTTAATATCCTGTAGTAGACTTAAATTCTGCAACCAGCTGTATTAGCAATCTCTATACCTATCTGTTATTAAGGTTTTCAATAGAGTTTGGATAAAATTATAACATTTTCTTAATGGCAAGGCATAGAAATGACAAAAAAATTACTTATTAGTAACTGTCACCATAACCTTTAAGTTTGGCTTCATTATGTCCATCGAAATGAAAAAATAAAAATTATTCAAATATGAATATTTTAAATTAGCTTTATATTCATAGGGAATCTAAAACAAGATTGTTTAAAGAACTTTCCGTGTGAGAGAAATCCATATTTATGTACAAATAATGTACAATTTGTGTATTAAGTTAATATCTTCCCTTTGAAGAGCATATCAAACTTTCTTCCGCTCACATCGATTCTTAGTACCCAACTATACATCTCATGGGGCATTTTTACGAAAACGACCGAACGGTTATGAGTGGAAGATAGCCGAGCGCAAGACATCACTTAATGCACAAGCTGTACAGAGTTGTGTGTGATGTATGTTTGTGTGATGTATCTCGGTAGCCATAAAAGACAGAAGCTATGCGATTTACACACACTCTATACTATTTCTTTGTGAAACAAAAAATTGTTTAAATTTAAAATTTTATTTTTAATTTACAATGCTTATACAAAGTTACCCTTATTTTTAATGCCGAACAAGATAAAATTACAAAAATTGCCACTTTCCATTAAAAAAATTGACTCGGTAATTTTTCCGATTTCATTTTCAGACGTATATTTCGAACACTCTGTATGAATAATTGTAACAATTTTATACAAATAGTATTTAATTAGGTCATCTACTTGAGAAATCTTACTTCAAAATAAATAATAAACTAATCCATATATGGAAAAAGTGCAATTGATTATCTGCCTGCAAATCGAATTTAGCATAAGAATGTAAATAAGTCAAAAGAGGGTTAGACTTAGGTATATGACATTATACGTGAAATATATTTAAAATTTCACGTTTAATTTAAAAACGTGGTATTCTATTTAAAATAACGAAGAATAAACGAAAATAACGAATAACGAATTATTGACGGTAATATAAACATTCTAAGTGACCAAAATCCTTTATATTATTACATTTTAAAATTTTCTCTTTTGGCTCAAGTGCCAGAAGCTTACGAAGCGTTCCACTCGAACCTAGTCTGCCTCTCAATTTTATTTGTTTAGGGGCTTTTATCACTATGACACTATGCTCTAATTTATAAAACAAATGACGTCTTACATTCATACTAATATTTTTAAAAATAAGAACAGCTTCTTGTTGTTTTAGACGTATGTACTTACTTTGTAATAAAGTTAGATTTGGTTAATAATTCAAACGTCGGAAAAAATGCTCTTTTTGATGACGTCAATAGTGTCTCTTTGACGAGTTCGTTTGTGAGTGTTGGGGGCATGTTTTTGTAAGGTTTACATTGATTTACGTGAGTTTGTCTTCAATTTAATTAAAAAATTTTTTATCATGTTCTTGTAAATTTTTCAAACAATCCATTACTATACAATACTAAACTCAAAGTTCAGTAATTTATCTGATGCTTTTATAAAGAAAAAGTTAAACGAAATTTTTGAATATACTGCTTGTTTACCCGCAACCTTTATATTAGCAAGCACCATATAACACATATTACATCACTTGTCTTTTTAATATTTTATTTAAAACATATATGTATTTGTATATAAAATCACCTTATAAATAAATCTTAAATTTGCTATTGTATAATTTTATAATATCTAAAACTTTAAACATGCAATCAGCATCTGAGTTCTATTTAACGCATAAAAAATGTGCGAATTTTGACACAAACCTAGTTGTATTTGTAGTTTATAAGACAATACAAATTGGTTATAAATATTATCAATAATATTTCAAACCGAAAAGAAAATCATACGTAATAAATTATATTATAAATGACTTCCATTAGAGATTGCAATTCTAAAACTAAAATAAAATTTACGAGCAATACCAGGCAAACAACTGAATACGGTTGAAGGTTAAACTGAAACGATAAGAACCGTACAATTAATCTTGAAACGTGGTTTATTGAATTGTTGATACTTTTGTCGAGTTACATATGTGTGCGTGCACAGATAGCATGCACCCGACAATAATCTTGGCGTTACGGAAAGCAATTTTGACATACGCATACACAGAGAGAGACATTAATTTTTCAGATGAGTGTACTTAAATTGTGACACCTATGGCACCCACAAATTTCTGTTAGATAAATTTCAATCGTATATTATTTTTTGATAAATAAATACAAAAACCATTATTCACAGACAAATTCCCACAATTACTTCAAAAGTATTCTGAATTTGTAAGTTTAATTTGTAAATAATGACAAATGTTGAATCAATATTTCTACCTTTACATGTTTACATATATAACTTTATCTCCCACTTGACTGAGATATTTTTTTTTCATTACAAACAAGTTTTTAACACTGCGTTTAGGTTTTTTTTATAGTTTAGTTATATTTTTGTATCGATATTCCACTAATTCAATACTCTTTATCTAGTACTGTATTTTAAAAGCGTATTTGCTATTATGGCTTTTCTTTTCTATTTTGACTAACATTATTGTCATCTTTGTTTAAGCAATTATACTGTATTATTAATGATGCAATATTAGAAACTTTTGTAGACTATGTATATATGCATTGCCGTAGACTAGCCAGTTTTGGTTTATACATACTCGTATAGCAAATATAGTAAAATGGGGCAATTAACCAAAGTCAGTTACCCTTTTCCCCCACCATAATTTACCAAAGCAGACTACATATAAAACCCTTACTATATTTGATTTTCTGTTGCCTATTATCTCTATCATGTGTTTTTTTTTTGTTTTGCAGATGTCACCAAAGAAATGGTCGAAAAATACATTCGGTTGGGCTCGTGCTGAAGTATTGGGTGCTCTAGTCAATGCAGTCTTCCTAGTGGCTTTATGTTTCTCGATTACCGTCGAAGCGTGCAAACGATTCATTGAACCGACGGAAATCCATAGGGCCGAAATCCTTGTGATAGTTGGTGTCGTCGGCTTGTTAGTCAATTTAATTGGATTATTACTCTTTCATGGTAAAAAAAGTAATTATTATAGTACTCATTAGTAAGGTAAAAATGTTCAAATACTTTTGGATCGTTATAAGCTAGATGTATAAACTAATTATGTCCTAGTTTTTCAGAATTTTATTTTAATATTACGGGAGATTCGAAGGCGAAAATGATAAAAATTGTAATTTTTGTTTGTTTGGAACATTACACCCATAATAGAGTACTTTTACTCGTTTCTACAACAAAAAAACCAAACATTAGCTTTAACCGGCATTAGCTCGACTCTGGAGTAATGACAGTCTCATAGTATCATTGATGATTTACCTACTAACAATACAACAAGCAATATGGGGACTTTATAATGATATAAACATAACTAAAAAGCTGTATTTTTTATATTACACGGTTTAAATTTTAGGAAAATTTACAAAATAGACTCTTTGTCTATTATCTATAGTCATAAGAACACAATTAAAGTAAAAAAGTATATAGGATGTTAATTTATCGATTTCCTGTAGCGAATATCACATAAATATCCCGCAGGATTGTTCCAACTACAGCAGTCTGAGTGACCCCATAAACCACAATGCATGTAGTGATACCACAGCTCATCATCTATTCTTGTTTTCTTGCACTAAAAACACCTGTTTTTTTCCTATTTCCACATCTTCACAAATGCCATCTTCGCTCATCTCTGTCAGATACGAAAGGTGTTCTTTTTGAATTCCTTCGGCTTCGTCTTTCTTAACCACAGTAGTGGTTTTCTTCTCTTCCATCGTCAATTATTTGTTTATTTTTTCTTCAAACTTGATTTTCGTAGGCGTCGATGTCAATATCTCTAAATGTTATTTAGGTCTTATTATACTTCCCTTTCTGTATCTGGTAGAGGAGATATGTCTTTCATTCAGTTCAAGGAGCTGTCACAGAAACGTCAACACAATGGCGTTGACTCCATATTCTTTTGACGGATGTCTTTTACCAAGTAGTCTTCACCTGTAAAAAATTTCCTGATTGAATGGATGAGTCCTAATGTTGTTGAATCCACTTGTTGGTTTGGCAATAGCAGCAAGTAACAAGTCCTATTAAAAAATTCTTCTGCGTTGTAAGGGATTATTTTGAATAAATTCCTAGATTTCATAAATAAGTTAAATTCCAAATAATAATGAATAAAACACTGTACATATCTAAATGCTGCTGGTGGTAAAGAAAACATAACAACTCCATTTTCCTGCAAAAGTCATAAGCCGTAACAAAGCTATGTGTAATATGATTATTTAAAATTAGGAGCATTTTGTTATTTTTACTAACACGAGTTAATTCTATGATGTGATTTAACCAAATTAATAACAAATCTTCATTTATGTAGCCCATCTTTGCACAATGATAAACCGATCCTAAATACATACAACAGTTATGTGCTCCTTTAATATCAACTTGTTATGGAACCTATACATTTTAGCGCCTTTTTTAACAGAAGATCAGAGCGTTGCTTAGTTGTGCTTACTCTCTCGTCCATATTCCAAAAGCTCGTATCTTTAAACTGCTAGCTTGATCTATCTTCCTTATATATTTTCTAACCATTTGAAACATTAAAAAACATAATCAATTAGCATATCAGCAGAAGTATTGAACCATTAATTATAAACTAAACTATGACTTTGTTTACAATAAACAACGGAAAAACTTTACTTTGATCAAAATTCAAATGACAACTGCTAACATTATTCATTGATTTCCATTGTTGCAGTCTTCCCTGAGCTTATAGCGAAATTGCATAGAATCATTTTAATCCATTTAATTAATAGGTATGATTTAAGAATTCTACTGGTATTACCCATGCAACTAAGAGGTTGAATATATGTATTGTTATTATTTATTCGCCGAAATCTATCCTCCTTTAATCCAAAGTTGATGTTTCAGTAATTGGATGAAAAGGTTACGAAAAACAAATAAGATGTACAAAATAATCTAGAAAATCTTATAAAAAAAAGTTGTTTATATAATTTAACTCTTTCGAAATTAAGTTCATTGTAACGAGTCTCTGCAACGTTTAGACGTCTTAATAAGCTGACATACTAATGGTAGTAACTGACTAATTTATTCAGTCTGTAGCTCAACGCGCACAGATAGATATCTACATGCTAATTCCCACTATCATCCGACACAAAAAACCGTTCTATCTCCATATCGCATGTCAAATCTCTATTTCGTAGTAATGGTTGCAAAACTAAGGAAATTGAGAATCTTATCTCACTCATCTAAATCAGTTCCAATAATAGTAATAATAAAAACTGGGAAAATGTCTGCTCTATATCCACAGAGCAGCTAGGATACTTTGAAAATAATATATGAAAATGAATTTGATTTTCTCGTTCAATGATCCAAAAGAAATTAAGGAACAGAACATGTCTAACAATATTATATATGTTAGTGTTCATATAGTTGAAAGAACTTGTGAATGTAGGTCATCTGCTATATTTGTTTAACAAAAGAAATACATATGGCGTAACAAAAGAATCCCGTCAAGTGGTAGCGACAGCTAATAAATTTTTTCTCTTTAGATCATGGTCACTCTCATAAGCATAGTCACGAAACCGCTTTATCTAGAAGTCGAAATCGTCTGACTCAGCTGGCTGTTACTGACGATAATGAGAACGATGAAACTTATCCAAGTCCTCCACCACCACCACCACCATCAGTACCTGCTGGATCATCTCATCATAGCCATGGTCATAGTCATGGTAACGCGAAAGCGGCCTCTAATATGAATATGCGGGGTGTGTTCCTTCATGTGTTGTCAGACGCTTTAGGTTCAGTAATTGTAATAATATCAGCCCTCGTATATTGGCAGACAACATGGAAATACAGGAGTTATATCGACCCTGCACTCAGTATAGTGTTGGTTGTCCTGATATTACATTCAGTGTGGCCTCTTTTACGAGATTCGGCGTTGATTTTATTACAGACTGTTCCTACTCACATACAGGTTGACGCCATTCAAAGGAGGTTACTGGCTAAAGTGGATGGAGTGTTAGCGGTACACGAGTTTCATGTTTGGCAATTAGCTGGGGATAGAATAATAGCATCTGCTCATATTAGGTAAATTCTTATTGAGATGAAAATATGGATATAATGAAAATTATTGTTATTTTAGGTGTAGAAACTTATCTGAATATATGAAAATTGCTAGTAAAGTTAAAGAATTCTTCCACAACGAAGGTATTCACTCGACGACAATCCAACCAGAATTTATAGACTATTCTGATTATCCAGAAAGCGCAGATGATGGTGAGCAAACCGAAGATTGTGTTTTAGACTGTCCAAAGACCAATAGTGATACATGTGTCTTAAACACATGCTGTGGTCCATCAAAACAGGTACGAGTAAAGATAAATGAAAGGAGAAAAACATTAGCGTATCTATCACGATCATATTTCGTTTATTTTTTGCTACAGTATGAAAAACGTGGAAATTAATACTGAAAATTCTACGGTCATGGTCTTGTTTTATTGGCAGTAATATGCTTCGTGATTTTATAATTGTTGAAAATTTTGGCCTGAAATTAGCTTAAGTTATTGGTTGCATATATTAACTGGCTTGATATGAAATTGGTAAGATATTTTTGTACTAAATTTAAACGATTTTATTCTAAATGAAATGCGATAATCAGGTGACTCTCAGAACAAGGTAACAGTTAAAACTGTTCATTGATAACTAACAATTCTAAAATAGTTTCTTACTACTATACTACTTTAACAAGGAACTATATTACTCTACAGGAGGACTTTGAAATTCTTGTGTTGTTTAATGAATAATAAATTTATCTAAATATGAGGGAATATATTAAAATGTACAGAATTAATAAGTCTTTAGATTAAAACAATGAGAGATTAATTTTTTATGAAGAGAGTATTACTTTGACAAAAAGAGGCATAAAAGTATGAGTTATTGCAACAAAACAATAAGATAACCATATTCTATATAGGTTTAAAAAAAAGTGAATACTCTTTTAAGTTAGTGTCAAAAATTTATTGAAATTCATTCTTTCTGATTATTCTGAACGATTTATAAATGATAGCTCTATCGTAAACATTAGTAATTGAACTGGAATCAATTTAAAATTTGATGCAACTAACACTCACCACAGATAAATAGAAATTAGTAATGAAGTGAAATCAAAAGTGTTCTGTGTTTAACCTTTTTTCGCATTTAAATTGCCGATTAAATATAAGACACGAAAAATTATTCTCGAGTCTGGAAGGTTAGTGATAAATTACATTTACATTTTATGTGAATATTGATAATTAATAATTTAGTTTGTTTAAATTTTGTTTAGTTTATTTCAATAAGTTTGTCAAGTATACTTATCCGATAACTACTGTAAATAAAATTACGCAAGGCCATTGAACAACAGGATACTAGATTTTCAAACAAGTTTTGTAAATCTAATATTCTATTGGTTGTTCGATGTTCGCAGTCTGCTAAAACGCTTACATGTGAAACGACCTTAAGAGGATTAAAGTTTCTACAATATTAATTGTATATCAAAACACAAAGAGTGTTTGTTTGTTGATTTAGAATTATTATATAATACATAATTAAATTAAATTATGGTAATTGTTTCTTTGGAAATTAAATAAGAATTGTTTTACTTATGGACTTTACACGCCAAAAAAAAAACATCAGGGTGGTCCTTAAGTTCGTCAAGAAATTTTAAGGTGCGATTCCTTGAGTAATCTCGCGAAAATAGTTCCTATAAACATTGTAAAGATACAGGCTGATTTATTTCGCACAAAAAAAAAATTATTTCAAAAATTTAAGAAACGGTTACAATAAACCCTAAAGGAACTGTTGAAAATGACCACCACCAGCTAATATGGAGGCTTCGATCCTCCTCTTCAATTGAATACTCACACGCAGAACAAGTCCGGGAGTGTTTCGAATTATTTCGCATCCAACAATTATGCGATTTCTAAGGTCATGGAGATCGTGAATCGGCGTAGTATAAACAAGAGATTCTAAATGTCCCCACAGAAAAAAGTCCAGAGACTTCGAATCAGGTGACCTTGGAGGCCACGGCTGATTCGGAACTTCCACTCCTCGACCTATCCATCTATTCGGATATGTCCTATTTAAAAATTGCCGAGCTTGTAAACTAAAGTGTGCTGGAGCGTCGTCATGCATAAACCAAACTTCATTTCGGATCAAAAGTGGAATTTCTTCTAAAAGGCTAGACAACTCGTTTTCAAGAAATAGTCGATATGATGCACCATTACGTCGAAAAGGAAGGAATAAGGGACCAACTAAATAATTATTAATTATCCCCGCCCATACATTTAAGGAAAATTGCTCTTGAAAGTGCATCTCCCTTATGGCATGCGAATTTTCATCTGACCATAATTGGTTGTTGTGGAAATTCGTTTCATAATTCCATTTCTGGAGAAGTTCGCCTCGTCAATAAACAGAATGTCAATCACAAAGGACTAAGCGTTGCGGAAAGTCACGCGGAAGAAAAGCCTGTACTCTCTGAATATGGAAAGGATATAACTATTGATCGTGTAATATCCTATGTTTTGATGGCTTGCGTTTACCAATCTTTCTTGTACTGGTTTCTGGATGTTCATCGATTAGCTACAGAACAGCTTCCTCTAATTCGGGTGTTCTTATAGTTTGAGGCCTTCCCGGAGTATTTTTGTTTCTCTCAAATGTATCAGCTTCTGCTAGACGACGGTGAATGTTACTGAAGGTTTCCGCACAAGGTACAAGACGTCGAGGATATTTTTGTTAGTAAATACGAGGATATTTTTGTTAGTAAATGCTAGATCGTAAACAAAATGTATATCTGCCATTTTCAGCGTTTGTATAATTCACCATAATTACAAAAACAAGATTTGTAGGTACGAACTTTCAAATTAATTAATGTTTGACAATACTTATGACAGTTACGTAAGTACAAATAAATGCTGTAAACATGACAACCAACACAATTCCCCTAAACCGTATTCTAAATTTTCGTTTTTTTTTAAAATAAATCAGCCTGTATCTCTATAACTGAGCACTTTAGGACACATGTTTATAGGAACTTTTTCTCTCGAGATTACCTAAAGAATCGCACCCTAAAATTTCTCGACGAACTTAAGGACCACCCTGTATAGTGTCTAAATGATTTGAGAAATTCAACTTTAGACAATAGATAATTCGCAACACATCCTTTTTTGATGAATCTGACATTCTGAACTACGATAATACTATTGGTTACTCAGATATCTCAGAATTTGTGATTGAGATCTCCTTTTTCGTGACCTGATATTCGGTAAAGATTCTATTGTGATGAATTACCGGATCACCCATGACATTTTAACATGCCAAGAATTTAACGAAGCGAAACTATAGATTAAAAAAGGGTTATTATGTTTTTTTGCATTCTTGTATCAAATTGCAATTTCTCTGATATTTATTTCTTAAGTTCATTGGCGTGTTCTTGTTTCTTCCAAATTTCTGAAAATCCGAGCACTACCTACATAAGGATAAGGCATAAGCTAGGCTAGACTACAATTTCAAATAAAAATTCCAACACGTAGATACTGCTCGGTTCATTACTCGCACTGAACCATCAGAAAAAAATAAGAAGTAATCCGGCAGTTTGCTATTTAACAAAGTCTAATAATGTCGCACAAAAAATCACGAGAAATGATTTAGTTTCTCTGCTTGATACTTGGTTTATTGCCTGGTGATTAATAAATGAAATTTTTAACAATATTAAGTGATTTTTCGATTATTTCGGATTTTTTGATTTCTTATCTTGGTTTAGTGGACTTTATTATAATATTACTATTTCATTTACTTTCAGTGTTTTTGGGAACATTTTTCTTATCTTTTTCAAGAATATTCAGCAAAAAATATAATTTGTCTGCGTATTAATTGGCATTTTAAATTAAATTTTAGCTATTTTTTTACGGGGACAACATTATTTTATAATAACACTGCAATAATAAAGATGATATTTCTTGAGACGTATTATATAGTGGGATCTAAAACTCAGGTACCTTGAATCCCCTGTATCCCTTATCTTGACGCAGCTCCTGACGCCCGTGATCGGGCTTGCGCGTATTGAGTATACAGGAAGCTATGCCGACGGTAGCTTTGCTCGTCTCATTGTATAACTGTAGATATATAAAGATCCATTCATGAACTGAGAAACAGCTTTTATCATTCATGATCCAACTTTACTTAAATTGGTTCCATTGAACTTGTTTAAATCCGTTGTATATCTGTAAACACAATTTATCATCCGTGACTGAAAAGAACGTTGTATGATAAATCTATGAATGATATTTTCCGAGTTGTTATGTTATAAAGTAATAGATTTAAGCGAATGTGCTTTACTTGTAAACAATAAAATATGTTTTTTTATCCAGAAAAATTTTATCACCAACTTTCTTTACTTGAGTATAATTCAAATACCTATACAAACGCAGAAAAATATTAAAAAAACTGTAGTTTTAAAAGTATGTTATACGTTTGCCATATTTGTGGTAACGATTGTGAATATATTCTGATTTCTGAATATATTCATAATCGTTTCTGTGATAGTTCTTCTTCCCAGTTTATTTTAAAAATTGCTATTTAAAATATCGTTTCATCATATGAATGAATTGACCTTAATATCTCCGACTTTTCATTAATTTTATGTGGATGTTATATCGTTTTATTTTACAGGGTAGGGATACGCCATCCCCAGGCGATACTCCGTATATGTGCCGACAAAGAACTGTTACCGTATCATCCACAAGTCATCGTATTCAAGAGCTCAATGAAATGGAGAAGGGAGGAGCCCTCTTGGAAACTCAGTCGGAAATCTGGATTTGCAAGCAGCAAAATTCTATTGTAAATCATCAAGAATCAGGAGTTTGACACCGATTGAAAATTTCGGCGTTTTAGTAGTATTTTATTTTAAACGATTTAAAAGGAAATTGTATAAAACAAATCAATGATTTGTTCAAACGAGAAATAACAAGAAAAACTACCGAATTGCGTTCGACGTGGAACACGCTCTCGTACATACATATATAGGAAGAAATTATTTTTGTGCTTACGGTTTTAAATATTATATATTGTAAAGTATATATTTAATAAGGAATGTATTACTCCTCTGCGATTTGAGGAGGATACTTTTGTATTTTTTATTTAATCAAGGATGAACACCCACGGTACACAAGTACACAACAACACAACCACTCGTCTCTAGTCTTACAGTTCTTTATTATAAATTATTATGAAATTATATATTATACATATATTTATAAGTCTAGATATCTTTTTAACGTATTGATCTCAAGTGCTTATGTCAACATATTGTGTATATTATCTGATCATAAAATGATATACGAATCAAAGACGGGAAGAAAAGAAGTTCGATATACATTTCGATTTTATGCAATCAACGGCATTTTTAATTATTGACTGGATATTTGATTTTCGATATAAGCAGTTGAAAATTTGTTATTGAATGTTATGGATAATGTAAAAAAAAGATAAATGAAAGAAAGTTACGCATAGAATTTATAAAATATACGTTTTAATCGTTTTGTGTTTTATTTTTTCTATTTTAGTGTGGTAATTTATTATGTTTTCAATTATTTCCAAACACTACATCTTGAGCAAATGTCAAGATATAGGGTTTATATATGACAGATGTCATCCAGAAACCTCTGCATTTCAAGAAGAAACATTTTACCCGCAAAGAACGTAAAACTAAAAACTATTGCATTTGATGACGAATTTTGTCCATTAGTGTAATTGATGTCAGTTTTCGGTCCAACGTGTAGTTACACTTTCAATGGTCTTGTAAAATCGGACAAAAGGATGAAATTTTCAACATAATTATATGTAGAACATTTGAGCATGTGTGCACTAAATATTATCCAATTTCTACAAAATGTTTTGCGTCGTAATTAAAGGTTATCGCTGTCAATCACTGCCTTACATTGATCTGGTATTACATATAGTTTTCGATTCAGTATTACATAAAATTTCAAACATAATTCTCCTTGTTTATTTTGACTGGTCCGTCATGTTAATTATAGGGATTGATAACATAATCTAGGAAACATGCCGATGCACTACTAGTCATAAAACAATTTAGATAACATATAATTATTATAGTTCCTTATATTAAAATACATACTTCTGAACTTCCTACCGTGTAAATAAATAAATACGAAAATCCATTTATGCGCTCTGTAGTATTCAACAGTACTATATTTCTACTAATGATTGGTAAATTTCCATACAAGAAAATGTAGCTAAACAATTATTTACGGACTTTATATTATATTGCTGGAGTTCACCGAATAAACTTCCTTCTTTAAGTAATGCTAATATCTCAGGTGCTGCAAAAATTGTAGTTGTAGTGGTATGGAATTGGTGTCACGAAGTGTATGTGGATAGAATTGAAGTGTTCTATAGTAATACGCGATATATTTAGAACAATACTTTGTAAACAATTGCGTCTCAATATTTTATAGCTTGTTCTAAACACAAAATAACGGTAATAATTATGTATTTTATTTTCAGTGGCTATGGCAAACTCGGAAAAAAATGTCGTCTACTGTCAATGTTATGGCTAACAACAGTCTTCTTCTTCGTAGAAATCGTAGTAGGTTATGTAACGAACTCCATGGCATTGGTAGCTGATAGTTTCCATATGTTGAGTGATGTTGCGGCTTTAGTTGTAGCTTTCGTATCCGTCAAGGTAAGTTAAACTTTCATATTGTTAAAATGACTTATTGTATTTAAAAGTCTTTGTAAGGTCCTTTAATTGCAATTAATAAATTATTCTGTTAACTCGATTTGTTAATAGTCTACAGCAGGTTATACTCAGATACAGACTGGGTAAATAATACTGTAGCAGCTTGCCAAATTATGGTCATTTTTATTCATATATTTTCGATATATTTGATCTTGATCGTTATAAATGGTCTCTAAATGGGCTAACAACAAATTGTCCTACAGATAGATAGATAGGTTGTTTTAAATAAAGTCTTAATCGCAAGCGACATAAATAAGCTAACGTAACAATACATCGAAATAAAATGAAATTGTGAGAATTGTGTAAGTTATAAAAATCATAAAGATAAACATGAAGCGGCCATGGTACATAGAGTATCAAATGATGGATCTAAAAAATTATCTAAATACTAGATTCAACAAGTTTATAAAAATAAAAGAGTTTTTGTACTTAATTAAATGATTCTTATCTTCCCTCAGTAATGTCATCATATTACTAAATGCAAAAATGTTCAAAAAATTGTTCTTTTGGAAAATCAGAGCAGAAGGCAATAAAAAATCAGAAATACATCTAAAATCTACAACCGTAATATACTATGAAGGTACAGCTACGCGAAGGAAAAAGATTTAATTTCAGAATTTTATTTGTGCATCACAGTTTTTCCTTTTTATGTGCAATGAAATGTTCAGAGCTATAATTCGCTAACTCTTTTCCATCGTCAGGTGAAGTTGAGAAATGCAAAGATATTTGATTTTAATGATTAAAAATGTAGTTTAACGTATAAACTACATAAGTCATCTATCATCTGTTTTGATTGGAAACAAAAATTTATTGTAAAATACGAAAAAAGATATGCTATTTCAAAAATAAATTCCTAAATAAAGGCCATCGATTTTATAGAATTATTTTTGATTCCAAAAATATTGTCGGATCCAATAGAAAACATGAGAGCAAAGGGGTATAAATTTGATTTGGTTTTATTAGCTATTTTCCATTTAATCATTTCTCAAAATTATTTAATGCATAACAAAAAATTAATCCGGCTGTAAGTTTTATTTATTGTAATTATTTTTCACTTTCAAGGAAGCACATATACACACAAAATAAAAAATAAAACGTAACGCTATAAAGTAATGATTCCATTAAAGGATTCAAATTACCAAATGCATTACTGACTACCATAAACACAACGCGAAATGTGTTTGAGAAATTGGAAATGCAAATGTGCACATAATAGATACTCGTAAACAGTAATAAGAAATAGAGATAATCTTAATATACAGCAGAAAGTCGTTATATAGTAACAAGAATTTACTGTTGATATCCTATCCACAACACTCCAAACCATGCGGATTATGCACTACAGATTTTAATAATTTGAAATTGAATTTATGAAACATGTGCATATAACTTTTTGTTTTTCTTTATTGACCAAAGTGTAGTACTAAAGCTCTAGCCGTTTTTCCATTTTGTGCTGGTAAAACTGATTTTCCAGTCTTCTGGTGGTTGGTTCTACATAGTTCGTTTACTCTTTGTGGTAACGATACATACATGAATTAAAAATAAGTGTGCTAATATACAGGATGATTGATTGAGAGCGGTCATTAGAAAGATTGGGCTTCCTACGGATATTCAAGATACATATACTTGTAAGGTAATTGTAATTATATATACTATTCACTAAAAATATTGTCAAAATGACTAAACCGGCAGTACCAGAAATTGACATCAACTTCCTTATTTCAAATGGAATAATATAGTTTTCTTTGCATTTTCGATATCTATGCGTCATGTTAGAAGGATTTTTACCAGTAGGTATTCCTTATACCTAAGTGTAGTCAGAAGGATTTTTACCAGTTCCTTATATTCCTTATACCTAAGTGTAGTCATTTTAGAGATTTTTCGAAAGTTTTTAAATTTACGTCATGATGCTTAACAGTATGTAACATCGTTATTTTTAAAGCAAACATTGTGAAATTGAGGATGGAAAGAATCTTGACGTTTCCACTACAGTTGTTAGAAGTAGTACAGTCTTTTATTAGTAGATACAACTACAGACCCATTTTGTTTTTAATATCCTGTAGTAGACTTAAATTCTGCAACCAGCTGTATTAGCAATCTCTATACCTATCTGTTATTAAGGTTTTCAATAGAGTTTGATAAAATTATAACATTTTCTTAATGGCAAGGCATAGAAATGACAAAAAAATTACTTATTAGTAACTGTCACCATAACCTTTTAAGTTTGGCTTCATTATGTCCATCGAAATGAAAAACAAAAAAATTATTCAAATATGAATATTTTAAATTAGCTTTATATTCATAGGGAATCTAACAAGATTGTTTAAAGAACTTTCCGTGTGAGAGAAATCCATATTTATGTACAAATAATGTACAATTTGTGTATTAAGTTAATATCTTCCCCTTTGAAGAGCATATCAAACTTTCTTCCGCTCACATCGATTCTTAGTACCCAACTATACATCTCAAGGGGCATTTACGAAAACGACCGAACGGATATGAGTGGAAGATAATAAGCGCAAGACATCACTTAATGCACAAGCTGTACAGAGTTGTGTGTGATGTATGTTTGTGTGATGTATCTCGGTAGCCATAAAAGACAGAAGCTTGCGATTTACACACACTCTATACTATTTTTTTGTGAAACAAAAAATTGTTTAAATTTAAAATTTTATTTTAATTTACAATGCTTATACAAAGTTACCCTTATTTTTAATGCCGAACAAGAGAAAATTACAAAAATTGCCACTTTCCATTAAAAAAATTGACTCGGTAATTTTTCCGATTTCATTTTCAGACGTATATTTCGAACACTCCGTATGAATAATTGTAACAATTTTATACAAATAGTATTTAATTAGGTCATCTACTTGAGAAACCTTACTTCAAAATAAATAATAAACTAATCCTTATATGGAAAAAGTGCAATTGATTATCTGCCTGCAAATGTCAAATTTAGCATAAGAATGTAAATAAGTCAAAAAGGGTTAGACTTAGGTATATGACATTATACGTGAAATATATTTAGAATTTCACGTAGAATTTAAAAACGTGGTATTCTATTTAAAATAACGAAGAATAACGAAAATAACGAATAACGAATTATTGCACGGTAATATAAACATTCTAAGTGACCAAAATCCTTTATATTATTGTATTTTAAAATTTTTCTTTTGGCTCAAGTGCCAAGCTTACGAAGCGTTCCACTCCGAACCTAGTCTGCCTCTCATTTATTTGTTTAGGGCTTTTATCACTATGACACTATGCTCTAATTTATAAAGCAAATGACGTCTTACATTCATACTAATATTTTTAAAAATAAGAACAGCTTCTTGTTGTTTTAGACGTATGTACTTACTTTGTAATAAAGTTAGATTTGGTTAATAATTCAAACGTCGGAAAAAATGCGCTCTTTGATGACGTCAATAGTGTCTCTTTGACGAGTTCGTGCGCGGAGTGTTGGGGAGCATGTTTTTGTAAGGTTTACGTGATTTACGTGAAGTTTGTCTTCAATTTAATTAAAAATTTTTTTTATCATGTTCTTGTGAATTTTTCAAACAATCCGGTACTATACAATACTAAACTAAAGTTCAGTAATTTATTCGATGCTTTTGCAAGTAGTGTTAAACGAAATTTTTGAATATTTTCTTGTTTACTCATAACCTTCACCAATAGCACACCATAACATACTTAGCATCACTTGTCTTTTTTAATATTTTATTTAAAACATATATGTATTTGTATATAAAATCGCATATAACAATCACTTAAATTTTGTTATTGTATAATTTTGTTAGTATATCACTAAAACTTTAAACACCGTAATACACATCTGAGTTCTATTTAACGCAAAATGTGCAATTTTGACACAACCTAGTTGTATTTGTAGTTTATAAGACAATACAAATTTGCTATAAATATTATCAACAATATTCTAAATCAAAAGAAAACTACATGCAATAAATTATATTATAAATGACTTCTATTAGAGATTGTAATTCTAAAACTAAAATAAAATTTACGAGCAATACCAGGCAAACAACTGAATACGGTTGAAGGTTAAACTGAAACGATAAGAACCGTACAATTAATCTTGAAACGTGGTTTATTGAATTGTTGATACTTTTGTCGAGTTACATATGTGTGCGTGCACAGATAGCATGCACCCGACAATAATCTTGGCGTTACGGAAAGCAATTTTGACATACGCATACACAGAGAGAGACATTAATTTTTCAGATGAGTGTACTTAAATTGTGACACCTATGGCACCCACAAATTTCTGTTAGATAAATTTCAATCGTATATTATTTTTTGATAAATAAATACAAAAACCATTATTCACAGACAAATTCCCACAATTACTTCAAAAGTATTCTGAATTTGTAAGTTTAATTTGTAAATAATGACAAATGTTGAATCAATATTTCTACCTTTACATGTTTACATATATAACTTTATCTCCCACTTGACTGAGATATTTTTTTTTCATTACAAACAAGTTTTTAACACTGCGTTTAGGTTTTTTTTTTATAGTTTAGTTATATTTTTGTATCGATATTCCACTAATTCAATACTCTTTATCTAGTACTGTATTTTAAAAGCGTATTTGCTATTATGGCTTTTCTTTTCTATTTTGACTAACATTATTGTCATCTTTGTTTAAGCAATTATACTGTATTATTAATGATGCAATATTAGAAACTTTTGTAGACTATGTATATATGCATTGCCGTAGACTAGCCAGTTTTGGTTTATACATACTCGTATAGCAAATATAGTAAAATGGGGCAATTAACCAAAGTCAGTTACCCTTTTCCCCCACCATAATTTACCAAAGCAGACTACATATAAAACCCTTACTATATTTGATTTTCTGTTGCCTATTATCTCTATCATGTGTTTTTTTTTTGTTTTGCAGATGTCACCAAAGAAATGGTCGAAAAATACATTCGGTTGGGCTCGTGCTGAAGTATTGGGTGCTCTAGTCAATGCAGTCTTCCTAGTGGCTTTATGTTTCTCGATTACCGTCGAAGCGTGCAAACGATTCATTGAACCGACGGAAATCCATAGGGCCGAAATCCTTGTGATAGTTGGTGTCGTCGGCTTGTTAGTCAATTTAATTGGATTATTACTCTTTCATGGTAAAAAAAAAGTAATTATTATAGTACTCATTAGTAAGGTAAAAATGTTCAAATACTTTTGGATCGTTATAAGCTAGATGTATAAACTAATTATGTCCTAGTTTTTCAGAATTTTATTTTAATATTACGGGAGATTCGAAGGCGAAAATGATAAAAATTGTAATTTTTGTTTGTTTGGAACATTACACCCATAATAGAGTACTTTTACTCGTTTCTACAACAAAAAAACCAAACATTAGCTTTAACCGGCATTAGCTCGACTCTGGAGTAATGACAGTCTCATAGTATCATTGATGATTTACCTACTAACAATACAACAAGCAATATGGGGACTTTATAATGATATAAACATAACTAAAAAGCTGTATTTTTTTTATATTACACGGTTTAAATTTTAGGAAAATTTACAAAATAGACTCTTTGTCTATTATCTATAGTCATAAGAACACAATTAAAGTAAAAAAGTATATAGGATGTTAATTTATCGATTTCCTGTAGCGAATATCACATAAATATCCCGCAGGATTGTTCCAACTACAGCAGTCTGAGTGACCCCATAAACCACAATGCATGTAGTGATACCACAGCTCATCATCTATTCTTGTTTTCTTGCACTAAAAACACCTGTTTTTTTCCTATTTCCACATCTTCACAAATGCCATCTTCGCTCATCTCTGTCAGATACGAAAGGTGTTCTTTTTGAATTCCTTCGGCTTCGTCTTTCTTAACCACAGTAGTGGTTTTCTTCTCTTCCATCGTCAATTATTTGTTTATTTTTTCTTCAAACTTGATTTTCGTAGGCGTCGATGTCAATATCTCTAAATGTTATTTAGGTCTTATTATACTTCCCTTTCTGTATCTGGTAGAGGAGATATGTCTTTCATTCAGTTCAAGGAGCTGTCACAGAAACGTCAACACAATGGCGTTGACTCCATATTCTTTTGACGGATGTCTTTTACCAAGTAGTCTTCACCTGTAAAAAATTTCCTGATTGAATGGATGAGTCCTAATGTTGTTGAATCCACTTGTTGGTTTGGCAATAGCAGCAAGTAACAAGTCCTATTAAAAAATTCTTCTGCGTTGTAAGGGATTATTTTGAATAAATTCCTAGATTTCATAAATAAGTTAAATTCCAAATAATAATGAATAAAACACTGTACATATCTAAATGCTGCTGGTGGTAAAGAAAACATAACAACTCCATTTTCCTGCAAAAGTCATAAGCCGTAACAAAGCTATGTGTAATATGATTATTTAAAATTAGGAGCATTTTGTTATTTTTACTAACACGAGTTAATTCTATGATGTGATTTAACCAAATTAATAACAAATCTTCATTTATGTAGCCCATCTTTGCACAATGATAAACCGATCCTAAATACATACAACAGTTATGTGCTCCTTTAATATCAACTTGTTATGGAACCTATACATTTTAGCGCCTTTTTTAACAGAAGATCAGAGCGTTGCTTAGTTGTGCTTACTCTCTCGTCCATATTCCAAAAGCTCGTATCTTTAAACTGCTAGCTTGATCTATCTTCCTTATATATTTTCTAACCATTTGAAACATTAAAAAACATAATCAATTAGCATATCAGCAGAAGTATTGAACCATTAATTATAAACTAAACTATGACTTTGTTTACAATAAACAACGGAAAAACTTTTTACTTTGATCAAAATTCAAATGACAACTGCTAACATTATTCATTGATTTCCATTGTTGCAGTCTTCCCTGAGCTTATAGCGAAATTGCATAGAATCATTTTAATCCATTTAATTAATAGGTATGATTTAAGAATTCTACTGGTATTACCCATGCAACTAAGAGGTTGAATATATGTATTGTTATTATTTATTCGCCGAAATCTATCCTCCTTTAATCCAAAGTTGATGTTTCAGTAATTGGATGAAAAGGTTACGAAAAACAAATAAGATGTACAAAATAATCTAGAAAATCTTATAAAAAAAAGTTGTTTATATAATTTAACTCTTTCGAAATTAAGTTCATTGTAACGAGTCTCTGCAACGTTTAGACGTCTTAATAAGCTGACATACTAATGGTAGTAACTGACTAATTTATTCAGTCTGTAGCTCAACGCGCACAGATAGATATCTACATGCTAATTCCCACTATCATCCGACACAAAAAACCGTTCTATCTCCATATCGCATGTCAAATCTCTATTTCGTAGTAATGGTTGCAAAACTAAGGAAATTGAGAATCTTATCTCACTCATCTAAATCAGTTCCAATAATAGTAATAATAAAAACTGGGAAAATGTCTGCTCTATATCCACAGAGCAGCTAGGATACTTTGAAAATAATATATGAAAATGAATTTGATTTTCTCGTTCAATGATCCAAAAGAAATTAAGGAACAGAACATGTCTAACAATATTATATATGTTAGTGTTCATATAGTTGAAAGAACTTGTGAATGTAGGTCATCTGCTATATTTGTTTAACAAAAGAAATACATATGGCGTAACAAAAGAATCCCGTCAAGTGGTAGCGACAGCTAATAAATTTTTTCTCTTTAGATCATGGTCACTCTCATAAGCATAGTCACGAAACCGCTTTATCTAGAAGTCGAAATCGTCTGACTCAGCTGGCTGTTACTGACGATAATGAGAACGATGAAACTTATCCAAGTCCTCCACCACCACCACCACCATCAGTACCTGCTGGATCATCTCATCATAGCCATGGTCATAGTCATGGTAACGCGAAAGCGGCCTCTAATATGAATATGCGGGGTGTGTTCCTTCATGTGTTGTCAGACGCTTTAGGTTCAGTAATTGTAATAATATCAGCCCTCGTATATTGGCAGACAACATGGAAATACAGGAGTTATATCGACCCTGCACTCAGTATAGTGTTGGTTGTCCTGATATTACATTCAGTGTGGCCTCTTTTACGAGATTCGGCGTTGATTTTATTACAGACTGTTCCTACTCACATACAGGTTGACGCCATTCAAAGGAGGTTACTGGCTAAAGTGGATGGAGTGTTAGCGGTACACGAGTTTCATGTTTGGCAATTAGCTGGGGATAGAATAATAGCATCTGCTCATATTAGGTAAATTCTTATTGAGATGAAAATATGGATATAATGAAAATTATTGTTATTTTAGGTGTAGAAACTTATCTGAATATATGAAAATTGC
The DNA here is from genome assembly GCA_023690525.1 of Holotrichia oblita. Taxonomy (NCBI): domain Eukaryota; kingdom Metazoa; phylum Arthropoda; class Insecta; order Coleoptera; family Scarabaeidae; genus Holotrichia; species Holotrichia oblita. The sequence goes on along the minus strand of CM043018.1, from coordinate 104,691,782 downwards.
TAGTAAAGTTAAAGAATTCTTCCACAACGAAGGTATTCACTCGACGACAATCCAACCAGAATTTATAGACTATTCTGATTATCCAGAAAGCGCAGATGATGGTGAGCAAACCGAAGATTGTGTTTTAGACTGTCCAAAGACCAATAGTGATACATGTGTCTTAAACACATGCTGTGGTCCATCAAAACAGGTACGAGTAAAGATAAATGAAAGGAGAAAAACATTAGCGTATCTATCACGATCATATTTCGTTTATTTTTTGCTACAGTATGAAAAACGTGGAAATTAATACTGAAAATTCTACGGTCATGGTCTTGTTTTATTGGCAGTAATATGCTTCGTGATTTTATAATTGTTGAAAATTTTGGCCTGAAATTAGCTTAAGTTATTGGTTGCATATATTAACTGGCTTGATATGAAATTGGTAAGATATTTTTGTACTAAATTTAAACGATTTTATTCTAAATGAAATGCGATAATCAGGTGACTCTCAGAACAAGGTAACAGTTAAAACTGTTCATTGATAACTAACAATTCTAAAATAGTTTCTTACTACTATACTACTTTAACAAGGAACTATATTACTCTACAGGAGGACTTTGAAATTCTTGTGTTGTTTAATGAATAATAAATTTATCTAAATATGAGGGAATATATTAAAATGTACAGAATTAATAAGTCTTTAGATTAAAACAATGAGAGATTAATTTTTTATGAAGAGAGTATTACTTTGACAAAAAGAGGCATAAAAGTATGAGTTATTGCAACAAAACAATAAGATAACCATATTCTATATAGGTTTAAAAAAAAAGTGAATACTCTTTTAAGTTAGTGTCAAAAATTTATTGAAATTCATTCTTTCTGATTATTCTGAACGATTTATAAATGATAGCTCTATCGTAAACATTAGTAATTGAATTGGAATCAATTTAAAATTTGATGCAACTAACACTCACCACAGATAAATAGAAATTAGTAATGAAGTGAAATCAAAAGAGTTCTGTGTTTAACCTTTTTTCGCATTTAAATTGCCGATTAAATATAAGACACGAAAAATTATTCTCGAGTCTGGAAGGTTAGTGATAAATTACATTTACATTTTATGTGAATATTGATAATTAATAATTTAGTTTGTTTAAATTTTGTTTAGTTTATTTCAATAAGTTTGTCAAGTATACTTATCCGATAACTACTGTAAATAAAATTACGCAAGGCCATTGAACAACAGGATACTAGATTTTCAAACAAGTTTTGTAAATCTAATATTCTATTGGTTGTTCGATGTTCGCAGTCTGCTAAAACGCTTACATGTGAAACGACCTTAAGAGGATTAAAGTTTCTACAATATTAATTGTATATCAAAACACAAAGAGTGTTTGTTTGTTGATTTAGAATTATTATATAATACATAATTAAATTAAATTATGGTAATTGTTTCTTTGGAAATTAAATAAGAATTGTTTTACTTATGGACTTTACACGCCAAAAAAAAAAAACATCAGGGTGGTCCTTAAGTTCGTCAAGAAATTTTAAGGTGCGATTCCTTGAGTAATCTCGCGAAAATAGTTCCTATAAACATTGTAAAGATACAGGCTGATTTATTTCGCACAAAAAAAAAATTATTTCAAAAATTTAAGAAACGGTTACAATAAACCCTAAAGGAACTGTTGAAAATGACCACCACCAGCTAATATGGAGGCTTCGATCCTCCTCTTCAATTGAATACTCACACGCAGAACAAGTCCGGGAGTGTTTCGAATTATTTCGCATCCAACAATTATGCGATTTCTAAGGTCATGGAGATCGTGAATCGGCGTAGTATAAACAAGAGATTCTAAATGTCCCCACAGAAAAAAGTCCAGAGAGTTCGAATCAGGTGACCTTGGAGGCCACGGCTGATTCGGAACTTCCACTCCTCGACCTATCCATCTATTCGGATATGTCCTATTTAAAAATTGCCGAGCTTGTAAACTAAAGTGTGCTGGAGCGTCGTCATGCATAAACCAAACTTCATTTCGGATCAAAAGTGGAATTTCTTCTAAAAGGCTAGACAACTCGTTTTCAAGAAATAGTCGATATGATGCACCATTACGTCGAAAAGGAAGGAATAAGGGACCAACTAAATAATTATTAATTATCCCCGCCCATACATTTAAGGAAAATTGCTCTTGAAAGTGCATCTCCCTTATGGCATGCGAATTTTCATCTGACCATAAATGGTTGTTGTGGAAATTCGTTTCATAATTCCATTTCTGGAGAAGTTCGCCTCGTCAATAAACAGAATGTCAATCACAAAGGACTAAGCGTTGCGGAAAGTCACGCGGAAGAAAAGCCTGTACTCTCTGAATATGGAAAGGATATAACTATTGATCGTGTAATATCCTATGTTTTGATGGCTTGCGTTTACCAATCTTTCTTGTACTGGTTTCTGGATGTTCATCGATTAGCTACAGAACAGCTTCCTCTAATTCGGGTGTTCTTATAGTTTGAGGCCTTCCCGGAGTATTTTTGTTTCTCTCAAATGTATCAGCTTCTGCTAGACGACGGTGAATGTTACTGAAGGTTTCCGCACAAGGTACAAGACGTCGAGGATATTTTTGTTAGTAAATACGAGGATATTTTTGTTAGTAAATGCTAGATCGTAAACAAAATGTATATCTGCCATTTCAGCGTTTGTATAATTCACCATAATTACAAAAACAAGATTTGTAGGTACGAACTTTCAAATTAATTAATGTTTGACAATACTTATGACAGTTACGTAAGTACAAATAAATGCTGTAAACATGACAACCAACACAATTCCCTAAACCGTATTCTAAATTTTCGTTTTTTTTTTTAAATAAATCAGCCTGTATCTCTATAACTGAGCACTTTAGGACACATGTTTATAGGAACTTTTTCTCTCGAGATTACCTAAAGAATCGCACCCTAAAATTTCTCGACGAACTTAAGGACCACCCTGTATAGTGTCTAAATGATTTGAGAAATTCAACTTTAGACAATAGATAATTCGCAACACATCCTTTTTTGATGAATCTGACATTCTGAACTACGATAATACTATTGGTTACTCAGATATCTCAGAATTTGTGATTGAGATCTCCTTTTTCGTGACCTGATATTCGGTAAAGATTCTATTGTGATGAATTACCGGATCACCCATGACATTTTAACATGCCAAGAATTTAACGAAGCGAAACTATAGATTAAAAAGGGTTATTATGTTTTTTTGCATTCTTGTATCAAATTGCAATTTCTCTGATATTTATTTCTTAAGTTCATTGGCGTGTTCTTGTTTCTTCCAAATTTCTGAAAATCCGAGCACTACCTACATAAGGATAAGGCATAAGCTAGGCTAGACTACAATTTCAAATAAAAATTCCAACACGTAGATACTGCTCGGTTCATTACTCGCACTGAACCATCAGAAAAAATAAGAAGTAATCCGGCAGTTTGCTATTTAACAAAGTCTAATAATGTCGCACAAAAATCACGAGAAATGATTTAGTTTCTCTGCTTGATACTTGGTTTATTGCCTGGTGATTAATAAATGAAATTTTTAACAATATTAAGTGATTTTTCGATTATTTCGGATTTTTTGATTTCTTATCTTGGTTTAGTGGACTTTATTATAATATTACTATTTCATTTACTTTCAGTGTTTTGGGAACATTTTTCTTATCTTTTTCAAGAATATTCAGCAAAAATATAATTTGTCTGCGTATTAATTGGCATTTTAAATTAAATTTTAGCTATTTTTTTACGGGACAACATTATTTTATAATAACACTGCAATAATAAAGATGATATTTCTTGAGACGTATTATATAGTGGGATCTAAAACTCAGGTACCTTGAATCCCCTGTATCCCTTATCTTGACGCAGCTCCTGACGCCCGTGATCGGGCTTGCGCGTATTGAGTATACAGGAAGCTATGCCGACGGTAGCTTTGCTCGTCTCATTGTATAACTGTAGATATATAAAGATCCATTCATGAACTGAGAAACAGCTTTTATCATTCATGATCCAACTTTACTTAAATTGGTTCCATTGAACTTGTTTAAATCCGTTGTATATCTGTAAACACAATTTATCATCCGTGACTGAAAAGAACGTTGTATGATAAATCTATGAATGATATTTTCCGAGTTGTTATGTTATAAAGTAATAGATTTAAGCGAATGTGCTTTACTTGTAAACAATAAAATATGTTTTTTATCCAGAAAAATTTTATCACCAACTTTCTTTACTTGAGTATAATTCAAATACCTATACAAACGCAGAAAAATATTAAAAAAACTGTAGTTTTAAAAGTATGTTATACGTTTGCCATATTTGTGGTAACGATTGTGAATATATTCTGATTTCTGAATATATTCATAATCGTTTCTGTGATAGTTCTTCTTCCAGTTTATTTTAAAAATTGCTATTTAAAATATCGTTTCATCATATGAATGAATTGACCTTAATATCTCCGACTTTTCATTAATTTTATGTGGATGTTATATCGTTTTATTTTACAGGGTAGGGATACGCCATCCCCAGGCGATACTCCGTATATGTGCCGACAAAGAACTGTTACCGTATCATCCACAAGTCATCGTATTCAAGAGCTCAATGAAATGGAGAAGGGAGCCCTCTTGGAAACTCAGTCGGAAATCTGGATTTGCAAGCAGCAAAATTCTATTGTAAATCATCAAGAATCAGGAGTTTGACACCGATTGAAAATTTCGGCGTTTTAGTAGTATTTTATTTTAAACGATTTAAAAGGAAATTGTATAAAACAAATCAATGATTTGTTCAAACGAGAAATAACAAGAAAAACTACCGAATTGCGTTCGACGTGGAACACGCTCTCGTACATACATATATAGGAAGAAATTATTTTTGTGCTTACGGTTTTAAATATTATATATTGTAAAGTATATATTTAATAAGGAATGTATTACTCCTCTGCGATTTGAGGAGGATACTTTTGTATTTTTTATTTAATCAAGGATGAACACCCACGGTACACAAGTACACAACACAACCACTCGTCTCTAGTCTTACAGTTCTTTATTATAATTATTATATGAAATTATATATTATACATATATTTATAAGTCTAGATATCTTTTTAACGTATTGATCTCAAGTGCTTATGTCAACATATTGTGTATATTATCTGATCATAAAATGATATACGAATCAAGACGGGAAGAAAAGAAGTTCGATATACATTTCGATTTTATGCAATCAACGGCATTTTTAATTATTGACTGGATATTTGATTTTCGATATAAGCAGTTGAAAATTGTTATTGAATGTTATGGATAATGTAAAAAAAAAAGATAAATGAAAGAAAGTTACGCATAGAATTTATAAAATATACGTTTTAATCGTTTTGTGTTTTATTTTTTCTATTTTAGTGTGGTAATTTATTATGTTTTCAATTATTTCCAAACACTACATCTTGAGCAAATGTCAAGATATAGGGTTTATATATGACAGATGTCATCCAGAAACCTCTGCATTTCAAGAAGAAACATTTTACCCGCAAAGAACGTAAAACTAAAAACTATTGCATTTGATGACGAATTTTGTCCATTAGTGTAATTGATGTCAGTTTTCGGTCCAACGTGTAGTTAAACCTTTTTTTGAAATTGGGAACAACAAAGTGAAAATTATTAAAGGTAAATGCCGCTGTCATATATTTATTAACTACGACTATCGCTGCAGAAAAAGTAGTAAATTTACTTATTGGAAACATTTTCTGGTCGTACGATTTTTTTAAATTATAACATTGCTTATCCTGCAAGATTGTGCGGTTCAATACTATTAGACTTTCCCTTGGGATTTTTTTTAGTGCAATCACGGTACGCAGAAGGAGCTGAGAGATACATTCATCAATTCGTGTGTTTTCTGGAAGTTGGAAAATTGGGCTTCATACACATATTTCGACAAATGTTTTATATCTACATATACAATTATCTCATCTATTAATATTCAATATTCACTTCACAATCTCTATTCCCGTTTACCTTGATGGGAGACTAAAGATTACTGGATTAATTTTTAGATTTTATTACTAATTTAATATGAACATTCAAAATACGTCTACATATGCGTGTATGAAGCTCAATTTTATAATACGTTTTAAATAAATTATAAAAACATTATATTATGAAATAAGTTAAGTTGGCAGCATCGCCAGCTGTGAAACGGTAGATGGGCGTCTTGAGTTTTATTTAAAAATAAAATCTCAAAGTTGATAGGATATTTTTTTAGCAAAAACTTTTAAGAAATAATACTGACTAGCATATTGAAAAACAAAAAAAAAAAATGTGTTAAAATGTCAACGAGATTTATGCAATATTTTGCTTTAATAAAACCACTATTTCAAAAAATTAACAGCGTAATATTGACCGATTTCTCGCTAAACAATTTTTCAAATTCTGTGCTATTTCACTGTTAACCACTTAAATAGCACAGTATTTAGTTGCTAGTTGCTGTAGACTACCGCCTTAAAATACCTACGAATTTGAAAAATTGTTCAGTGGATTTTAACTCTGCTGAATTTGTGTAAAAGGTATAACAAAAAATTAAACAATAAAAAATTTAACTTCACGAAAAATATTATTTTACTGTATGATTATGTACTACGAAATATCTGCAGCATGACTGACACGTACACTCGACACGACCACAGTGTCGTTGTCAGTCCACCCCTTCCACATTTAACGTGACGAAGAAACAATCACGTTAAATGTGGAGGGGATGGACTGACAAAGACGGCACACTGTGGGCGTTCGAAGACTAAGTCGTGTCGAGTGTACATCTATTATATCTATGCATGATTATGTGTTTCCCAAGTACGTCATTACCGTGCATCCTTTTTTTGTCGAAAAACAATTTGTAGGAGCCAGATGCGGACGGTATGGAGTGCGAAACCACTACCTAAAACTAACGCGGTATACCTAGTTTGTATATTGTTGTGATGCAGAATCCATTCCTTTTTAGCCACTTCTGAAAGCAGTTAGGTAACTTTAGCGTGTAAACGATTTATAGGATGTCCGGCTGTTCCTTGGAAAGCACTTCCTTGCAAGCGAAGTGTGTCGTTTGGAACGATTTCTTGTTATTGAATTTTCGTATTGTTTGAGTCTTATTGCAAGATACAATGCGAAGCATTTCCAATGATATTTTGTCCTGCGTCTCGTTCCACAAATGGCATAATGTTCTTATTTCTGTATGTATTTATCGACTGCCAGGAGAAAGAAATTACTTATGAGAAAGATACAGTTGATGTTACCGTTCTCGTTTCCGAACTAACTAGCGGATTGTTTTTATGTGTAGTGTGCAATGAAAAACATGAGTGGGAAGAGGGAAATAATTAAATATCTACAGAAATATGTTGTCAAATTTCTAATTAAACAAACTGTCGTCCAGGGTGTCCTTATCATACAAATAGGTATTTGAATATGAAAATTATTTTTTGAATGTCGTTGATAGAATTATATGTTCGTGACGCAGGGATCATCTTTGGTGAACACAATTAACTGCATATGACTTGTTTACAGACATTATTAGGAAGCTTAGGCTATCGACAAAGTTATACATTATAACATTTATATATGGAAATGTATCACAAGTTCTGCATTATTTAAGGTCAAGTTTATTTTGAAATGTATGTTAGATAAATATTAAGATACAAATCGGTAATACATAAATATGAATACCAAAAATGCTGGTGAAATATTATTGCAAAAATTAATACATCCACCAGACAATGCAATTAACATACAGTAAATACCTCGAAGTTACGTAATAGGTGGGACCAAGGCACACAACGTAAGTCGAAAAACAAGTCGACTACCTACAGATTTGCACTAAAATTTTAGGCACACTCATCAGCTTAGTTGCTGACTATTTATTACAAAGAAAACGATAGTCGCCTCGTCCGCAGAAACACCTTCGTTGCTGGCAAACTGTAAAGTAAAAGACACGACGCGATAAGCATATCGCGTTTCGATGAGCTATAGAGCGAAGAAGAGAAGTAAAGAGAAATTACGTATCTGCGAATTTACGTAAGTAGAGTATACGTAAGGCGAGGTATTACTGTATATAATAAACGAAAATTTGTTGATCATCATTATTAGGGCTGGGCGATACCGACATTTTTGGTATCTGGTATCGATACCAATTGAGTCTAGTTTTTTGTTTTGGTTAAGACACATTTACGTACTGTTATGTTTTGTCTTTCATTTTATTTTTCCTTATCTCAATAATCTGTATTAAATCGTCAATTTGACTTCAAACAATGACGTCAGAATAACGTCACCTTGTTTACTGCAATTTAGACGAGAAGCGCATTGCATAAGCATATCGATGGTTTTTTTTCATATTATCCAAACAACATCAAAAACACGTCATAAAATAGGAATGTACATTAATTTAGTGAGTTATGGTGTAGGAAGTACCTATCTATCACATTACATCAAGTGGAGGCAGAGTAAATACAAGACCCTTCCATATAAACCAGATACAACTATAGAAAAAGAGGAAGTCCGTCAATGGCTATCAAATATTCGTCAATTTGTCAGTCGTAGGGTTTTGAAATAATCTCGTCATTTTTACCTTCGCATCACGTTATCTTAAATCGGAAAAATTTAAAAAAGTACCTAAAGTAAAAATTCATGTAGCGCCCTCTGTGCATGAAATTTAGAAGATTATGAATGTATTCCCGGTTTTTTACCAAGTAAAATTAGTAATTATTCCCTAAAACCGGGATAACCTCCATGTAATTGCTTTTGCATACGTCCGTGTTATTTTAGGATTTGTTGGAGGTTGGAATCTCTCAATTATTTTATATTTTGAATAGTTGGTAGTTGGCTACATGTGGGTGTATTTCCACAGGGTTTTCCCGGAATATATCAGTGATACCAACAGTAGTTTGATATGATTGCTAATAGTAACGCTGCCCAAACATGTTTTCTATATTTTTGCTTTTATTATCCGTAGTATTGGTGAATACGATAAATTTGAACGATGTAATCTCTAAATTTCACGATGAAAAATGTATAGAAGGTAAATATAATTTATGTTGTTTTGCTTCTATGTTTGAACCAGTAAAAAACCAAATTCTGATAAAATAGTGGCATATAACTTTAATAACTTCTTCGTATTAATTTTACAACTGATTCAAACATTAGGGAACAAAGCGTTTACCATGTACTTATATGTATGATTTGTACCAAGATAATTTTATCGATCCGGACTTATTGGCTCATGCAACGGATTCATGGCAGTCTGTAATTTACGATAAAGGTATTGTATTTAATAATAGATATATTTTGTAAAACTGGTTTCTAACATTTTTAGAGAGTACAAGTAGAAATTCATTATCGTTAATTCATGAATTATCTTCATTAAATAAAATAGAATATTATTACTATCTAGAAAAGGAGGAGGTAATTTGTTGTGTTTTCATGTAAGTTTGTGTTCATATTATATATTTTAGGGTCCAGCTCACAGTAAAAGATTTTATATAAGTTTACAATTAGGTAACGAAGTTTACAAAGGTGATGGAATGAGCTTAAAAGAAGCTAAGAGACACGCTGCAGATGAAGCATTATTAAATACAGATTACATTATTCCAGAGGTGAAAGAAAAGCATAAGTTGACAGAATTAACACCAACTGTTGAATTAAATAATTTTGCTACCAAATTAGGGATGAAAGTTACATATTTATCTCAGGATCAGCTTGAAGCCGAAGTAGGTTATATCCGATTCGAAATTAGTTCACTGAGTTGTTTCAATTCATTTATTGCAGAGATTAATCTATAAGCAAAAAAATCTTACAATCCCAGAGGGATATAAAACACATCTCGATAAATTGAATCACTCAATATACCATCCTTATGAAACTAAGAAACTTGATGTACCAAAAGAAAATCAACAGGGAAAACAATTTAAGGTTGGCGTTATAGTAGGTCAGATGAGATTTATTGGTGTTGGCTATACGGTTCAAGCTGCAAAACATGATGCAGCAAAAAATGCTTTGATAGCTTTAAGAAAGCTTTCTCTTAAAGATGTTGAACAATGTGTAGAAGAAGGTAAGTAGTAAATGGTTGACCGTAAGGTGTCCCAACATCAGCTTGGGGATATTATTTTTAAATAAAATTCTTAATTCTTATAACTTATCAATGTAGGAACGTTAGTACAAAGTAGAGTTTAAAATTATGCGATAAATATACAATTCAGATAGCACCAGACGTCCTATGGATATCCGTTTTATGTCCAAAAGTGGTCCGAACGTCCATGGATGTAAAACGTACGTGCAACGCATATATGTATATTAAATAATAATAAACCTATAATATAATAATGTTTAAATCCGTAAAGAAATTAATCAGAGATCATTTCTATATGAAATTAAACGCAAATTTTTAGCGAGATACCGATATAATTCGTGTTACTAGAATTTAAGCGTAGCATTTTTTTTCCAATGGATGTCCGTTTTACATGCGGACATAAAACGGATATCCATAGGACGTTCCTTAATGGACGTCCGATGGATATTCAGTAACGGGCGTCCAATGGATGTCCGTTTTAGATCCATGGACGTTCGGACCACTTTTGGACATAAAATGGATATCCATAGAACGTCTGGTGCTATCTGGGTTAGGTGGTTACACAAAAAGGTATTGCTTCTTATCCTCATTCCTATATTGCATAGACACATATTTGATACTATGTGCTACTGCCATGCCATTTGAGATAAATGGCTTAACCATCTATACACATGTTTGTATTCCCTTACAATCTTTAGCTCTTTCTATAGATATCTTGATTTCGATTCTTTTTCGCGGATGTCGTATTCAGATTGTTAGAAAGTGAATTAATAATTTTTAGAGTATCCCCTTATCTCTAAAAACGATGCTTTAGCTATTGCTCCCTAAATATGATTGTTGTTTCACAAACTTGCTTGGTAATTGCAAAATAAAAATAAAACAAAAGTGAAAATTAAAACAAAAAACTGGCTTATTCAGTAGAAAACTAGATGAGGGACGCCAGAAGGCCACGGTAACACGACGTGTTAACCACGCCAGAGGCGAAAACCTTCTGACCATCTACTTTACTATAACGCGATCAAAACCTGGAACCCCTCATAACAGAGACTCGGACCGTAGAAGCCGTCGATATCATTTAATTTGGTTCATCTTCATTTTACTGCTATCCATTTAAGTCGGACGTGTTACAAATTTTTGCTATTTTATCGTTTTTAGAAGCTAAGGAATGGCAATTAAGCGATGTCAAAACTAATGTATAATATTCTTTTATGAAAATAATTTTGGGTCTTTTCACTATTGCATGATCGAATCAGTTATTTGTTACCCTCTAAAATCTGGCGCCTTTTTGAATAAACATTTATTTTAACAGTATCGGAGATAACTTGGTCCGCGAGAATTTGCTGCATTCATACCACCTGCAACGGGTGCAAGCTCTAACACCACAGGATCGTCGGGCATGTATTAGACTCTGCATCTGGTTTCGACAAAAGCAAGCAAGAGATTGGGAGTTTTATGTCTTCTTCTCTATCAGCTGTTACTTACCACAGACCCATTTTTAAAGTGCAATACTACCGTACTGTTTTAAAACCGGAAATCTCTTTCATTGACATTGGTAAAGTCGGTTATAGCCATGTAAAGAGCAGGTCGACCACGTATACTTAGGTTATCGATATGCGTTGGCCAAATACATTACGAGAAGTGTCTTATCAATAGTGTTGCTGTTTTCATATGAATATACGTATAGGTCAACGTTCTTCCTTATTTTGCAAACGTTGGCATTGCATTCTTATATCTGTATTTATGAATATAAATTAATAGGCAGGTCCGTAATGCAAATTTCTTATCTAAAAAAAATTCAAAAATTTACAAAAAAGTAATTTTTTGTTGTTGCTGTTAGCACTTTTCGTTCCTGCTTCTCCATCTTTTTATTGCTCGGAAACCTGTATAATAAAAGACAAGGAAAGAGCATATCTTCCGTTTATTAAGTTTTAGCTTGCATAACTGGAAAAAAGTTAGCCAAAGTTTAGATTTAAGTACATTTCTCAATATCAACCGTAATAAACGTTTCTCATGTAACGTTTACAGTACACTAAAGTATGACATACAGAACGTTAAATTGTAACATTTATGAAACGTTAGTGTATTATGTTTTATTTTTGTGACATTAAGACGTTTCCCAAACGTTATACGAATGTTTTTAGTGACGCTTCATATGATCTTATCTTAAGAACATTTCTTGCTACCTGGGCCACGAAAATGTGTGTTTCATCAATTTTGCATAAATTTATGGTTATTAAACATATTTACAATACTTTGGCTAATAGTAATTGATCTCTTGTTAGAAGCATGCTATTTTTTGATTCTTTTTTTATTGAGAACTAATAGCATCTCGTTTCCAATGCCACATACATTAATGGTTTCGTCTATAGATATCCAAATATTACTTATACTTTCCTTTTAATGGTTCTTACTGTCTTTTGCATAGTAAGTCCGGTTACGGTATAAATATTCGCATAATGTTTTAAAAAGAATTGGGAAAAATTATAGTTTATTCCGTGGAATATCTGTTGTACATAAGTAAAACATCGCAGGGATTTTTATTAAATGTGTGTTTCTATGGTATTTTGGGTTTTGGTATATCTAGTTATGCAGTTAGTTAATTATATCAGTCTATTTCTGCCAATAGGATAAGAAGTAGCATATATAGATACCGTATATCTTGGCAATGATAACAATAATAAATAACTTAAAACATTAACATACTCTTACATAAATGAAACTTTATACATAGAGCAAGAAACGTGTACGTAGTGTTTGACGACAATTGTCTGGGATTAACGAAATCCAGACCGGTCACTACCACATTTGTATAGTTTATACGCATAACATTTTTTTTAGCGTTATTCGCAGGAAAGTCATTCATATATATTACAAACAGAAGCGGAGCGAATATAGAGTCCCACGGGATACCAGCGTCTACTTCGAGGAAATCTGAGTTGTAGCACCTGTATATTCGCAAAGTACGGTTTTTATGTAAGGAAGCACAATATCGAAAAATTGTGTTCATAACGAAATCTGCAATTTCGTAATAAGTTTGGATAGTTTTTGTGTTCTTTTAGGGCGAAACGCTGCATCATGAAATTTGCCCAATTTAAAATGATGTCTTTTTAATTGTAAATATTACAAATTATAGCGTATCATATTAATTAAAAATCCCCAAGTTAGAACAAGCATAAATGTACTAAACAAGAATTTCTATATTTTGAAGGGATAGTTTGTAATCCAGACAACAACAAATCACCTGTTTCGGTGCTGTACGAATTAGCGCAAAAACAAGGTATACACCTCGATTATGAAGTAACTGATGATAACGGCCATCCACATGAAAAAGTGTTTACAACAAAATGTCAATTTGGAGATTTAACTGTTGAAGGTAGCGGAAAATCGAAAAAGTTGTCTAAAAGGAATGCATCTGAAAACATGCTAGAAAAATTAAAGTACACTAAACCATCAGAGTATAATACCGATGTTACAATTAAGAAAATTACTAAAAAGAAAAAGAAAAAGGTGATTAAAAGCAGTTTAGAGAAATTTTCCGTAGATGCTAAGAATTTCGTAACGTCAACTTGGGAGGCTGTATTCCCCAGTGAGGATGATAAAATGGTATGGTAATGGTTTTGTGAAATATGATAGGTATTTTATTTGTTTAATTTAGGATGGTGCCAATAATGACCGTAAAAGATCAGAGAAGAAAACAGATGATGGATCAAAAAGCGACTTAAAAAAATTATTATTAATGTTAACTCAACAAACTGGAATATCAGCACATTTTATTGATTTAGGAATAGAGAAATCAAACCACTATTCTCTGTTGTTTATTGGGGTGGAACCAAAACATGTAAGTATAACAGATATTGTAATCTGCGTAGCTAGAGACATTAGAAACAATTTGTTTTTATTTTATAATGCAAACTGTGTCGTGTAGACAAATCATACTCTTAGTATTTACACTTTTTCCTCAGCATGTAAAGATACAATCTTTATTGCTGCCAATTTAGTTAATTTTCTGTAATTACCAACTGTTAAATGTTAAGCTTTATGGATGCAAAAGAAGAATTACTCGTTGTTTCCATTATAATTTTTTCAACACTTTGCTTACATTGGAACAATTAATTGGCGAAGAACCAGCTACCTGATCTGATATATTTTATTTTATACACTGGAATGTACGGAAAGTACTAAATCTGTTCTTATTTGGATGTTATACGTTAATAGAATACGTAAAGAAAAATGCAGAAATAACTTATAGCAACCCTCGTATAACGACGTTACAGACAAGTGTGTATACAGAGTGTTATTGCTTTTCTCGCAGGATCATGTTTTGGGTGAGATGAGGTGGATGATTTGAAATAATAACGAAACTTTAATCTCACATCTGTAATAGCTTCTTAAAAACGTACATACTCCGTCTTACATACTGTGTATGCGCACTACTTAAGCTATTATTCCAAATGGAATACATTGCCAACAGATGGCGTAATATACGGCATCATTAACTAAAACAATACAAAATTTGTAAAGAAATAATAACAAATTTGTAACACAGAGAAACAATTGATGAGTAAACTTAAAGAGTTTATGACTGGACATGTCTACTAAAATCAATGTTGAATCAATATAATATTACCATCCATTAACTGACAACAACAAAAAGATCTGCAATATTTTTGCATGCTTCCATCCCTACCCGTCATTGTTGAACAACCGCCACATCTTTGTTTAATATATGTACTCGTAGTGTCAATAGCTAGATCGTTGATCAGTGTTTCGATTCGACTAGATTTAGATCGAAATGATTAATTTAAAAACCCTTCGCGAATTACTATTTTCTCCTCGCCAAACGAAATAAAATACTAAATGTTTCTTCCTTTCAAACATCCGTAGTGATTACTTTCTTGTTACATTTTTACACATGGTGACTTAAGAGGACAGGCTTTTTTGTCAATATATCGAACTAATAATATCATCTGGAGTCATCATCCAGTCCAAATAATGTCTACGTTGTTATTTCACAAGTGTCTTCAAATTCGTTACGTTATATCTTCACTACTAAAGTACCCACATACCTATAACGTTCAGTGAGTAATGTTTAGATAACGTTGTTCTTTAACGTTGAACGTTACAAATAACCTTCATTTAAGTAATTTTGAGTTCTAATTAGAGGCCTTTCTCTTGTTCATTGCTTTTTTACAGAGGCAGTAGTTCGATAGGTATTCAATATGATCACTATGTCGTGAGGAAAGTACCTATTTACAAAAACATGACAAAAAGCTTCTCATCTAAATTCTTCCCAGAACAAGAATTCAATTGAATAATGCCATTCACCTTTTGGCAAACATCGACTATTACGAGAATAACACTCTCAAATAAATACCTTGTGTTCACGACAGTAGTCAAAAGATTTTACAAGCCAATATGTAGTTAAGTGTCATATGGACAAATTGCGAATAAACACTTGGCCAAACACGTTTCAGAAGCCACAAACTCCCACTACCTCAAATGTTTTTGCTCTCATGTTACAGCAATATAAACTTACCATACATAATTTTCAAAGTATATTGAAATTAGTAACGAATTTGTAAAAGCCTTTTTTCTAATTAGATACACAAACCCTTATATAAGTTTTATGAAAACGTTTTTTGCTTATATGTATGCAAATATGTAATGTAGACTTTTTCATTATAATTTAGGTATGTTTAGGCGACGGCAAATCGTATGATTATTCCCGCCAGAAAGCATCATTAGAAGCATTACATTTTTTGCAAAAACTGGGAATTACAAATATGCTTCCGGATCAGGGAACTTTTGACTACATGTAAGTAGATAAGTAACGTTTGTTCGTAGAACCAGTTTGACAGATATGTAGTTACTAATTTTTCAACTGAGTAGGCAAAAAGTAATAATTTATTCGTTCAATTAGTTTTGAGTGTTTGATATTGTCAGTAACTATATATACGAATAGAGCTAAATGTTATTATTAATAAATATTTAATTAACAAATATTTTATAGCAAAAATATGGATTTCGGAGAAATGTACATGATAGCTGATGATGTCACTTCAGAGAAAGAAACTGTTAAAGAAGAATAATTCGAATATTATGTTTTTGAATCGTTGTTAAAAATGTTTTATATTTAATAAATTTGAATAAAATTTTATTTATTGAATGGGTTTTATGTTTGTTAATCGATAATTTTTTTATTTAAACGGGTCGATAGAATGCTTACGCGCTTAATTATCGTTGTGCCGGGACGATAGGAGCCGGGTTTCAATTCTCTGGAGGAACGGTGACATTTATTTCGGAGAGTTGAGATCCGGATCGACTTACCATTCGCTGTTATGATTAAGTGGTTAATTGCGCGGCATTGTAAAAGGCGATATGATGTTGTCACAAAGCCATTTGAATACAATTTACACACACAAGAGTTGCAGTAATAGCCAGACACCGCAACTCATTACCCACCATAAAAAAAATTCTGAATTAGTGTCAAAAATAAGTGATTTTAATTTTGTGCAATTTATTAATCTTCTAAAGGAGTAAAGCGAAAAATGTAGCTAGATCATAACGAGTACAGTATTGAATAAAAAAATCAAGCAACACATTTTTGATGGCTCATAACAGGTATGTAAAAGATGTGAGAAAATTGTTTATCTTAAGATGTTCAATGAAATAAGACAATTAGATAGTTATACATTAAGATATTGTATTTACACTTATATTACAAACATTCTTAATTTTATATAAAAATATTTCTTTTGGAATTAGATAATATTTCACAACTGTAGCATTAGCGTTGCGATTAAAAGGGCACAAATCATCATTATTGTTGGCTTCAAAGCAGAACCATCTCCTGTTAAGTCTAGTTGCTTCATAATATTGTCAGGAAGATCTAGGTAGGTTTTATTTACTCCTACTGTCATTATTAATTCGTTCAATTTTGTAACATTAATTATATCATCATTAGACCATATAGTTAATGTGGAACCAGAAACGTTAGACAGTAAAGTTTGCATCTGCGACAAACTGTGCGCGGCAATGCTAGCCCTAACGGGAAACGTTATCGACTGGCTAACGTTATTAGTATGTATAGTTGTTAACATACTAGCTATTTGCGAATTATCATAAATAGCTATATCACTACCACTATAATTAGTAGTCCAACCTATCGATAATGTCGAATTTGTAAAATTTCTTGCTGCTGTAAAAAAGCTTTGAGGGTTAACCGGTATTGTAGTTGCATTCACTGGACCCGCCACTATGTCGGAGTTGATCCAAACAGGATATGTCATCTAAAAAACAAAATGCAAATAAAAGTATTAGACAAGTCTTTAGGTATAAAGCTTGTTTGATACAATGTTATCATTCAATTTTTGTACTAATTTCGCGATAGATTACATACGAAATATACATTGAACAATACGTAAATAACATTTTATTGGTTGTAAAGATCATATGATATAAGACGATGTTTTGCTGTGCTGCAGTGAATTGCAATAACTCTGTTAAAAAGATATTTCTATTGATAACATTTTCCAGGAATCCTTTAAGAAGAAAGAAATGGAATATTAAAATGAAGAGAGCTAATTAAACACTAACAAATACATTCTGTTTATGTAAATATCTTTATCTCTCTTGTCATTGTCGACATATTCTTATCATCCGGCAGGTTTGTTTCGTACCGAAGCTGTGGGAAAAGATTCGGAAGTCGGAAGTTGAAATGTACTTGCGAATTTTTCTTTAAAACGAAACAAAATGCGGGGTAATAGTCTGTAGAAAAAACACGCTTACTAGAGCAGGAAATAATGACGAGCTTAAGTAAGTACATTCTAGTTATAAATACATATAGTTGTTGTATTGTTGTATTATGTTGAAAATACCCTAGTCATCCTTGCTTGGCAAAGTTCGGAATTTACAACAGTCAATGTTGAAAACAATATTAACAAGAGAAGGTGTTGAACTACTGGCATGCAATGACAGGATCAGTAACTGCAGAAAGCTATATTGATTTCCTTACGAATACTTTGTCTATTGGGAAAGTGTAAACAGATGTGAATGAGAAGCTAAAAGGGTGTAAAAATATGTACCTCAAAGAAATGCATAGCATTGTGGTATATATACAAGTGGAGAAGGTACGTTTAAGTCCCCACCACGGCGAAAACGCGAAGAAAAACTGCCATCTTTGTGGGGCTTTTTGCGGTACACTTAAAACTTGCGCCTTGGTAATATGAAACATTAATACTTAGATAATTAAGTAAAATGAAATGCTGTTTTATACCTATATGAATAAATATGTGGGTTTATCTTGCAACGTAAATACCAAGATCACGGACACCACAGACGCAAATTGAGGTCAGATTTGCTATTATGCATTCACTGTCTTGCAAATCTAAATTTTTTTTTTTCGTCTGAATATTTATGCAAAATGTGATAAAGCAGGTAGAGTAGGTTGCATACCACCGGCCCCAACAAGATGGTCGCTCTATATTGCCCTTTCCCTGCGACACACACACTCCAGTTGTATATATACCTCAATGATGCAGATGTGTTTACAATATAAAATGCGAACAAAAAACTAAAAAAGCTCAAGCAAATAGAAGCAGATAAAGTATCAAATATTAGCTCTGTTGAGACAATCATTTAAACGTGATCGAATTTTGGGTTGAAGAAGACAACAAAAAAGAAGTATGAAATTTTAAAGAAGGTGTAAAGAGATAATTACAAGATCCTTGGTGAATTAAGCTAGTTGTGGAGACAATAGGTATAATGAATCATTAAAGCAGCCATTGCTTTGGATTAGGAGGTATTAAAGCAAGATAGAAACAAGTCATGGCATATTATTTCACGCTACATTTCAAAGAACTGAACAATTATAATTAAATATTTTAATTGTAACTTCAGATATATAGGTACTAGTAACTTCACATATAGCTTGGAGATTATGGGGCATAATAGTTCGCTGATATTCGAAAATAAAAAATACAATCACTCATTGAATATTCTAAAAAATTAACTTTTGTTTTAAATTGATCAAATTGAGAGCAGTTTCTAAGCAATCTTCTTATGGTATCATTAGTTACCTTTGGTATTCGTCGGTACCTTTCTGTAAATATACGACACGTCCGCTTACACTCGCCGTAAATAATAAGATTTAAAAAAACGTCATTAGACAATGCTAAATTTGCTATTGCTTGCTATAAAACATAAACTTTTGAAGAAAAGTATCAGAACACATCTAATGCATACATAGACAATTTACAATCAAGTTGTCACATCTTTGACAGTCACGGCCTATGCTTTATTAATGTTGAAATATTAAGTTTCGTTATTTTTTAAGTAAAATAATGAAATATCTCAAAACCGGTTAGGTTTAGGTATAGGGAATGCTAGTATCAATTAAATGAAAATGAAGATAGGAATTGAATACTTATATAATATACAGGGTGTTGTATTTAAAATAAGCCACTTATAATTGTTTGCATTTGTTGGAACTGAGTGGTATGTGGAAAACGCCCTGTATAAAAAATTTAATATTTTAAAGGACGGGACTCCTTGCAATGCCCCATGTCAAATTTTAAGTCAGCAGCTTGTTTGTTTGCAGCAATATCGTGATTTATTTGGGACTGTCTTTTTCGAGAAAAACGAAAGCAAGAGCTTACGGTCGTGCATTCGAAAAAAGCATATGGTAATCCAGTCAGTGATTTCTATCATAAACAATTGAATTTTGCATGGCTAATTTTTGGTGGCCAATTTACAGGAGCGTCATTACCTCTACCTATCCATTTGTTTGGGTATACTTCATTTAGGTAGTTTCGAACATCTACTGAAAAATGTGGCGGAGCTCCATCGTCTAACAAATCTGGCAGTGTATTTTGTAAAAATTGCAAGTAGATGTCTCCGGTTAATCTTTGTGGAAGAATACACAGGACCAACAATAAAATTGCCAATTGTTCCAATCCACACATTAAGTTTAAATTCGTGTTGAAAGTGATTTATCTTTATGGCATGCGAGTTTTCAACTGCATAAACGTGTTCGTTATGGAAATTAGTTACTCTTCTTCTTGTAAGACAAGCTTCATCCGTAAATAAAATAGTGTTGTCGAAAGTTTAAATCTGCTTCTTTTTGCTCATTAACAAAGCGATAAAAACCCAGGCGCAATTCGGGCGTTCTAAAAGATCTTGAACTGCTATTTTATAGTATGGATATAGCAACTGTTCTCTAATTACTGCGTGAACATCTTTACATACTCCTAGTTCCCTGCCTATTCGTCTAGTACTTATTTCTAGATCTCCTTCAACACGTTCTAAAATTTCTTCTTCAACTTCGGGAATCCTTATAAAACGCTGCCTTCCATAATCAGCGGTTGCAGGAGCAAAGCGACCGGTCTCCCGAAGACGTCGCTCAACGGTAGCAAACGTTGGGTGACTTGGTATTCGACGATTTGGAAACCTTTCAGAATACACTCTAACACATTCTCGAGTATTTCCTTCACAAAATCTAAATACCAATAGCATATCGGTATACTTATTCTGCATTGGTGTATGGTAAGGCGGTGATAAATCACAAAAAGTTAAGTTTTCTAAATTATTAGAGCACTTAAGCAATTTTGAACACTAATGATAATTATGGTATTTTAGATTTGATACTACATATTATTATTTAGCCATGCAAAGCAAAATTCATTTGTTTATGATAAAAATTACTGACTGGATTACCTTGTTTTTTTGAATGCACGACCATAAGTCCTTTTTTTCGTTTTTCTCGAAAACGAATAAAAATAGGAAAGTTTTACAAGAGACATAATTTGATTGTTTTTGAATACTCTATCGAAAAAAATTTCGTGTCTCTATTACAGACAGCAAAAAAAAATATGTTAATTTTCATAATGGCCATGCTTCATTCACTTCCGGTATTAGTATTTTTTTGAAATTTTCTCAAAACAAATTAAAACTGGTAAAAAACAAAACACCTGTAAGCGTCCACTTGTATATGCAGTAAATAACTATTAGTTAATGAATTATTAAATCATTCATTGCGCAATGGAATTTCTCTATTTAATATAACAATTTGTATTAATAACTATTGTGGATAGAATCAAGTGATATAAATAAAATCACGCTATTTTTGTGTAGGAGGTATACAGATTGATAAACTTTATTTGATAAAACAATGCAAATAAAATTTTGAAAAATAAAATTCTAGTGATACCGAAACAAGCCAATTTTCACATCAACTAATTTAGACTTCGAATAACTGTTTAAGCCGAGATTTATTATAAATTCTGCTAACTTTAAGTAAATCAAACAAACATTTATTATCTTTTATAGAAAAACTATTAATTAATGATTTACTTACATTATTATAGAGTGCATCAATAATTGGAACCGAACCGTCTAGAGCTTCAATACTTTTGAAATCTAATTTTACGCCCTTCTTTATTTGTGGCGAGTTAACTTTGGAATTATACTCGAATACTTCGTTCAGGAAGTCATTCAGCGATAAATCAGAAGAATTCGCTGGGGGATGAGCCATTATGGGAATATCACTTCCAGTATTGTTCACTTTGCCGATCACAACATCTGCTTCTAACATCATAATATTTGCTGCAGGAGAAAAGGATGGATTAGTATAGGTTGATAAAGAGCAGTATTTATGATAAAAGAGAAAACGAACAACAGGTAAGACAGGTATAGTGTTGGAAATGTCGCTTCCAAAGCATATTTGGAGTCTAGTATTGTATTTATAAAATTAGTTTAATTGTAACTAATCTAACAAGTATATTTGCATGGAATATTGTTTAGTTTTCTTAACATATCCAGTTCTGTGTTCCCACAGAAGTGCAGTTTTAGTTGCTAGGTATGGAGAAAATTGGGTTACAAGTTGAGGGTGTGTTGCTGGAATACCAGTTGAGTTTAGTACGACTAGTACAAAGCATTGGCTTCTGTACGATGTGTTAACTGAGCTGCACACTTATAAGAAAGCTTTGGATGACTCAATAGTAGTAGCATACGTTTTTATCGGAAAATGGAAAAGATATCATCGAGGTTTAGATCCAACAAACAATATTATTTTATGCACCGTTCAGGTTGGATATATTATTATTTGTCGATTTAAATTACTACCTACTTTCGAGCGCAAAAGGCAAGGCTTATTAATAAATGTACATATGTCAGATAGAAAAATAAAAGTTACGTATACAAACGGTAATTCATGGCATATGCAGGAAAGAAAGAATTATGTATGGATAGTTGTTTGCACATCATTAGACACTGAAGAGATTCCACAAGAGAACGCTAAAAATCAACATTGCTAGCCGATTTATTAAGAAAAGGAAACCGTTGACAAATATTTTGGCGACCAAGGTACGCGATATCAGTGATTTACAGGGTTTTAAATCTGATATTCTTCTGAAAAAGCAAGTGCACCTGAGAATGGCTGAAGATCTTACTGGTCTAGGCAGTCAGGGTAGGCGCTCACCCTATTGCGTTCTACCCTTAAAACTCCTCAGTCATTACCTCATCCCTGTAGGCCACAGGCTGGGGAACGGCCGTGGCGTGAGAATCTTAGTAGGGGAGGATAAAAGTCGGTTCGCCGAGGAGTAGTCCGCCCGCTGGTTGTCTGGTTGGGGAAACCTCGGTTTCATCCCAGAACAACTCGGTGACTCTGGGACCCTGCGGTTTCACTGTAGCTGCTGCGGTATCTCTATCCCAGTTGGGAGAAAGAGCATCGCGGTTGGCATTTTTGGGGTAGGGCTTCGGCCCGGCCGTCCCCGTAGTTCAGGCTTAATTCACGGGTGAGCAGGTTGTACCTCACGGCCAGATTCCGTTTCCTACGCTGGCCGATAGTCGCCATCCGCAAGGAGGGCTAGGCCCCGTAGGGTGAGACGTGAGGTAGGAGTTCGCTAAAGCGTCTCCAACGGTGACCCATCCAACGTTGACAAGGGAACTTGTCTAATATGGGTAGCACGGGGGAGAGGAGCCCACCGGTTCGCCGGTCCTCTTCGAGAGGCGTCGGTCTCGTGCGGGCAGCTGGTTTTCGCCCTCATGACTTCGGTCCTGGGGAGTGTGTGCATCTCCTGAATTTGCCGTATACCATTTAGGTCGGTCGGCAGCTGAGTCCCTTTGGGTCCAGCAACCTACATTTCGTGGTCTAGGCAGTACTAGTAGCGCAAATCGCCGAATAACGTTATGAATAAATATGTTTAAGATTTACTGAAGCAGTGATTGGGTGGCCAGACAAAACTTGCCAAGGCACCACCTTGGCAAGATTTGTCTGGCACATCTTAAGCCGGCTAGTACTTGAGCGTCAGTCATAGGTTTTGGTAAAGTAATTACAGAGATGGCATCGTTGTGACCAGTCTCTTGGGATGGGGAGACCTATCACGCGTGTTAGAGGTCAGTAAGCATTTTTCAGGTGTATGTAAAAAGTCTGATAATCATTTATGTGTGTTTTCCAACGTGCAGCCCCAATACTTTTAACAAGTCCCAATCCTTTGTCAATTTATCGTAGAAGACGGAAAAGAGCAACCGAAACTCGAAGTATATTGTAATCTATTTTTTCAAGTTACTAAATAGAAAATGGGGAGATATGGAAAGTGCAAAATGCGGTAGAAAAGAATAAAGCAACCTGCATCAATTGAGCATTTTTATGTTGTGTTTATTTTGTCGATATAAGGAACCTCCAATATTTTATAATCTATTTTTTTTTCATTGGATCATAATGGACTCTCCTATATTTAAAGAATATACCATAACAAGAATTTAACGGGCTTTAACACATTTCCATAACGCACTAAAGAAACTTACAGTTCAAAGCAACAGTTAGTAGATTCCTTGAATTGACAGCATGTGCCCATGTTACGCTGCTAAGGTTGCCATTTGATAAGTTAAAGAACTGTGCGGTATCTAAAAACGCCATCTCTGTGTGTTGGAGTAGAGTTCCTATAATAAAAAAATGATGTCTTGTTATAAAGTAATCAGAACAATTAAAAGTATATTTAGCAGCTTTAATTTATAAGTGCATACTTTTAGATAAATATTAAAGCGATGTGATGATTGAAATAAATACGATGATGATAGATTAACAACCGTAATCCTTGATTGATAATAGCAATGTGTGATATCATGCTAAACATGTATGAAGCAAATAAATAGAGAGTATAACATTCTATTGTTTGCTTGAACAAAGGTAAACATGGAAATACGTACGTATACAAGGCTTAGGAGCGATTTCATAATATCCTGATTAATGTTTAATTAATTAATTATGTTATTCATTTAATAGTAGATTAAAGATAGTTTTAGTTAGATTATGAAGTATATTTCCTGATTCATAGTGATATTATGTAATCGGGCCTTAATGCGATTATTTTTTTACTGAAAGCATCGTATTTAGTTAATTGCTAAATATCTGTTAGTTTTAACATGCTATAAATATACTTAATACTAATAAATTACGAAGTTCATTTAAGTATTGGTAATAGCTGTCACTATTTAAGAAACCAGTAATTAGTAAATGTAATGGTAGAGAAGATAGCTTGACTTTTTTAATAATAATCATTAATTAATTTAATTACCCCTGTATTACTACAAATTTCTAAACCTTATTACACGTCGTTTTCTTACATTGTTTTTGATCATATTCAATATATTCTATTCTGTCGGTCTCGGATTCTACTTGCGCGGTATAATAGTGTTAATTTGATAACATACGAATACATATTTTAAAATAATAAACTACAGGTTTAATTATACTTATATTCATTACTGTATTTACAAAAAATTCTTTTAAATAATGCTAAATTCCTGGTGGAAATAATCTTTAAAACAAACGACAATACAAAACTTAAAAAACACAGTAATTCTATACTTTTACCCACATTAACTTGTCTCAGGCATATGAGATCGCGAATAAATTAACTCAGATGTAGAGTTTAAAGATAAGCCATTTTGGCAAATATCAAAACAAATTTATTATGTATTAATTTGGTGTGTTAGTTTTACTTAAAGCGTTGCATTATTTTCTTCCTGTATAAATTGTGTGTGTAAATGTTTCCACGGCGTTGTTACAACGCTACCTCGCCGTAAATAATGTTGCGCTTAATTTTGTCCCAACAGTGAATAGTAGCTCAACCGCAATACCGATCCAGCAAGATGTTGCTGCAAACGTCACCAACAAGATTCAAATCTCGGATTATAAGTACGGCCCCACTTATTGCCAGTTGCAGTGATAAGAGCGACAAAAGTAAAGCACAAAGTTAAAAAACTTTGTGGTTATCTTTAATATGCGTATGTATATATGCGTATTAATATTTCTATTTATTTGCTTTCTACTGGCTTGTCAAGCATTTCTTCTCCGTAGGTACTATTACGATGGTAATTGTATTCCAACGGCGGACTTATCTCATACATGGCGACACAGTTGTCTCTTATATTGTGTAACGTTACATAAGATGCGGATCATAGAAATTTTTTATGTTAAATATTTTGGTCTTGTTAGATTACCAGTTTCTGTATTTCTAAGCTGTTCTTATTGGTTATTACAATTTATTTAGCGTTTGCATTTTTAATTGGGAATTAAAAAAATAGCAATGGCTTACACAAAACTGCACAACAATGGCAAGTTAGTCACTTGGTCAGTTCGAGGCAACAATTTCAAGAACAAGAATTATTGGTGTTACGTTTTGCATCCATGAAAATACTATCACATCCTCATCTTAATTTTTTTATTCAACAATCCATCAAATTTAAAACTGGAAAATCCAGAGATAAATGAGAATAGTAATCGTGATCGAGACAGTACATGAAAATGTAAAAGGATTAAGAGACACTCAGTAAATGAAGCGAATTAGAATATAACAAAAAGATAATGTGAAAGGTGGGAAGAATATGTTGGAAAAAAATGTAAGACAAAAGAAGAGAAAACTATCCATGGAGGATTCAAAATTTTGACGAGAAAATAACTATTTTTACACACTTTTGTCCAAAATGACTTGCACTGAGAGAAGTGTATCCATACTAGAAATCGAGTTGTAAAGATATTTGCCCAAATTGGTATTTCACTTTTGTCGGTCAATTAATACCAATGTATTTGTAACTTAGCAGATGAATCCTATACAAGAAAAGAGGAAGCGTAAACAGTAAAAAATAAGGTCTAGGCCTCTAGACCTTAGAGGCCTAAATCAAATACTTCATCGTTACATACCAAAACCAAATTGTTAGTTCATAATTTTGCAATTTTTTGATTTGCATACTAGGAATTTTGCTCTTATTTTGTCTACTATAATGCTACTGCAACTCATTGCTTGTGGTCATATGAAAAACCAAGTTTGAGCAGATATTTCCAGAAATGTAGTTGCAGATCCTGTCCTATGGCGCAAACTCTAATTCGTGATAGGAGGAGTTTGGCATTGAAAAAAATTACCCTTGTTACAAAAGGTCTGGTTTGAATAGGCTGAAACATTCATCTATCGTTTCAACTTTTGGCTACAGATACGTGGAAAAAAAGTTTAAGTCAAAAGATGCATTTCTTGGGGTTTATTAATAAGATATTATAAACATTATACTGAGAATTATAAGAGTCTAACGAATAAATTGGTTGATTGTCATAAAATAAATGGGCATAAGTAAAGCTTTATATTTTGTATTCGAATACTCACTCCCAATTATATCAATTTATTTTTTGTCTTAAAAATTGATCATAACATATGTATAAGCAATAGTTTCTGAATTTGAATTCGTCCAATTCTTTATTTTCAATTTCAAAACTTATCCATTACAATGACTAGACTTATTACTTGTGGAGTATTATCAACAGTTAAGATCTAACGTAGTCTTGAAATCAGGATATAAACATCAATATACATATATACAATGATACAGGGTTATTCACGGAACTGGCTCATTAAAACTTTTCGATGTTCCTGAAATCCTACAATTCTGAAAACTTGCAGTTTAAGATAGTGTCATCCAGTCTCATTAGTAAAATGATTTACGTTTTTGTATCACTTTCGGTTTACCGGAAGTGCACGTCAACTTTCTTAATTAAAAGAGCATAGTGTATTTTTATGAGTTTTTTAGATTGCGCATGCAATTCTGCATCAAAACTTATTTAGGCACTTTATACCCAAAATCAGCTGTTTGTGAGTTATTCAATTTTTTCAAAAATACGGCTAACTGCAAGTCATGTTAAAAACTCGGTATTTCTGGAAGCATTGCAGATGAATACTCTATATTTCACGTGTTATTGGCTACACAACACTACTATTCAGCACAACAAATCGACGCCTTCAAAATTATGTCTATATGTCTGTATTTAGACTCAAAATATGCAGCAAAATACAGGTGTTTTTTAAAAAAGATTAATTAATTTGACCTTAATTGCAGAGTTATTATTTATAGACCTACATGCACTAACTACTTCTAAAATATTTCATTATTTTAATTCGTTTCTGAATCAATATTAAAATGACTGCAACTCCATTTCATTTGGCGCAAGCTTTAATAATCCATTATTTTTAAGCGATAATGTTTACCATCACATTCAATTTTATAAAAGAATACACAACAGACCACCACCTTACCAGTACCACATTAAAACAATAATATAAAGCGCGCCTTGCTTTCAGCATATTTCTTTTCAAACTTACCAAATAAAACGCAAAGCAGAAACCCTAAAATAGAAGACATCGCCATGGTTACGAATCTGTATCACCTCTTTTTTAGTAATAAAACAGGACTTAAATGTTGTTTCTCACTGAGCACTAACGCGAAACCAAATGGAATACCTGAACTGGCAGCCGGTAATGATTCAAATGTAGATATAAATACCTATAAGTTGTGTTGAAAAATTGATATCATGTATAATGAGAGATGATACACTTGTTTACATTTGCGCAATATAATTAGAATGGTGACAATAGTGTGTACCTGAAAAACACGAAATAATAGTATATCGGAAAATAATAATTGCATATTTTGTTTATATTTCTCCACAAATTTTGTTTGAACTGGTGTTTAAAATATAAATATCATGAAATATGTATGATGCAAACTTTATTTTTACCTACACTTTTAAAATCCCTTAGTAACTATAAAGGAACATAAAAATAAGTAGTCTGTTTTCGTTTGCAATAGACCTTCATTTATTACATTAAAAATTAGAACCAATCAAAACTGTTATTGTATGATCCAGGTTAAGTAGCTGTAAGTGTTAAACTATTTATTAGCAAAACGATTTTATCACAATTCAAATTTAGCCTAGTTTTTCTAGTGCTTCATGTACTTGTATATACTGTTATATTATGTTAAATATTTAGAGTAACTAAAGTATATGTATACGCATGTACTAATAAAACTGATTCATTAATTAAACAGTTTGAAGGACTTAATGTTGTGTATAATTTCCGATAGTGTGAAATCTATGAATTCGTATGGAAAGGTACTGTTTGCAATTTTTGATGCTGAAGTAGACTGTTGGCGTAAATTTTTATATTAACTGATTCACTAAGTTTAGTATTGATGATTATTCTGTACACCATTAAAGATCATATTCTTTTTTTTTCTGTAGCTATTACAGATTTGAGTAGAAACATAGGCTGTCTAATCATGTATGTACTGTTTCAATAATATATTTACTTTATTATTTTACCTTTTCCCCAATTTTATTAATATTAACGATATTAATTACAATAGCGAATTAGTATGTATTAGTATACAGGGTGTACAATTTAGTGTATACGACAGGGTATTTTTTTTATGGAATACCTTATATATTAAGGATAGGCGAAGTATCGATACATCGTCCAGTATTCGATACTATTACTGGCATCGATTACCCGATACTCCAGATAATAAAGGTATCGATTCTAAGGTATACCTTAGAACCTTTTTTATACAAAAAAAACCAAAGTATCGAATCCAAGCTATCGATACTGGAATATCAATACCAAGGAACCTATATGTTTTTTGTCAGATCAAATGCTGATGCTTGCTTTAGCTAGGTCTGTGTGGGAATCAATTATTAATACCAATTACTCGAACGTATCGATACAAAAAAAGTATCAACCAGTACTGATATTGGAGTCGATACCAAGGAACCTTATACCAAGAATCAACAGAGAGCCCATCGATATCTAACTGATTCCAGTGCTCAGAATCAATACAATGCACGGAATCGATCGTCGTATCGATACTTCGATTGGTATCAATAATCGATCTCGTACGTGTGGATATTGGATTTTTTGGTTTTTTATAAGTTAAGTCTAATTCATATACCGTGCATTAAAACACAACAATTTTCGAGAAAAAAGGAGAATTTATACAGAGCACTTAAAAAATAAATGTAGCCTTTCATAATAATTGATAGGAAACAAATCTTTGGCATTATCATAATAACACATCAAGTTTTATGTTTCATTCTAGATTCTTATCCTACTATACTGGGTGTTTAGAAATCGAAATCAAACACGAGGGAGACCTGAAATGTTTCCGGAATCGCCAAGAGATGGTGCACGAAGGTTGAAGTGGATTCATTCATCGGCAAGGGCATTTTTTATAGCAACTGCCAAATTTCAGACATCTACTATCAATAGTTGTTGTTTAAGAGTGTGTTTTGTGTAGCAAGTCAGGCGACTTCGCAAAAAATGGATAAAATCGAATTTCGTGCAGTGATAAAACACTTCTGGATGGCGGGATAAACGGCCACGGAAATTCGAAATATTTTACTCCATCATTTTCGACCATCAGCATCTGGGTGAGTGACTCCAAACGTGGCCGCTCAAGCACAAGTGACTTACACTACTAACGATGAAATGGTTGACAAGATTCATGATGTCGAGTTATCCGATCGCCGATGGAAGCTGAAAGAGATAGTAGAGACACCAGGCATCTCAGACGAATGCGTTGGCCATATCCTACATGAAATTTTGGGCATGAAAAAGCTTTCGGGCCGATGGGTACTGTGTTTTCTCACGCCGGAGCAAAAACGAAATCAGGTGGAGGAGTGCCTGGCCAGGATTCAACACAATTCAAGAGATTTCTTCATGCGTTCTGTAGCCGTGGATGAGACTTGGATCCACTACTACTTATCGGAGATCAAAGAACAATCGAAGCAGTGGACTTTTCTGCTGGTTCGCCCGGAACCAGCTCGGAAGAAAGCAAAGACCGTTCCATTGGCCGGACAGGTCACGGCGACCATTTCTTGGGATTTCCAAGATGTGATCCTCATCGACTATCTGCAGAAGGGCAGGACGATCACGGAGCAATACTACAGAGATTTATTGATCCGATTCGATGCAGGATTGAAGGAGAAACGGCATCGTTTGTAGTGGAAAAAGGGGCTTTTCCACCACGACGTGTCCAAATTTAATGAGTTGCACTACGAATTAGTCTGTCACACTTCATATTCACCGGCCTAGCCCTCAGCGACCTTTTCCTATTCCCAATTCTGAAAAAATCGTTGACTGCCTCATATGAGGAGGTCATCGCCGCTACAGGCGATTATTTTGCAGACCTCGAAAAATTCTACTTTTCCGACGGATTGAAGAGACTGGAGCACCGTTTGAAAAAGTGTATTGATCTTCGAGGAGACTACCTCGAAAAATAAAAATAAAAACCACACCAATATCGTGTTTTCCTTGTCGATTCCGGAAACATTTCAGGTCGCCCTCGTATATACAAAACGGAAAAACGTTCAATTGAATGCAGTTCCTTTTCAACGAAAAAATGTTTTTGAACCAGTGTTACTCATGTCGAGCATTGGTACCATGCATCCTATCTAATTGTTGACTGCATTAGCATGTCAGTCATCTAGGACCAGTTCATGTTTTTGTCAAGTATATGCAACATGGAAGAAAATGTGTCGAACTTTTGATACAACCTATTATCCAACTAAAATCAACACAATCTTAATCTAATGTTATGGACAACGCTAAAGAGAAACTATTATCTGAGATAGACACTTGATAGGAGATAATTGTTGCTTGGAGTTTGCAATATGTTCTTTAGGACTGAAGCTTTGACAAACTATGTTCCACATATTTTTAGGATACGCCGATTTGTAGTATGCAAAGACATATTTAGAGATAGAGGTTTGTGCTTTAATTCGGGAGGCTGATGTCACGAACATCCTTGTTTGGTTAATGTTGGAAATTAATTGTAATAAATCATTTTCGTCCAAATTATTCAAAAATTGAACGATACCCATAGAACAAATGTTAACAAATTTTAAATTCACTCTATTTAGTTTCCGTTTTTGTGAATTCAATTCTTCATTACTATATTTCAGTTCCATTTTTTGTAGGTTGTTTAGAATTTTTGGATCTTTAGCAGTTTTAATTCAAGAAAATGTTTTTGCTTATTTTTATTACCAACAAATATCAATTTGCGGTTTATTTGTTTACACTATTCAGTTTCATCATTCTAAGAACATGAACAAAATTTAAAATTTTTCTAATTATTTTATAGTTATATTAAGGAGTTTAATTTACGTCCTTAATAACGCCTTATGTGTACATTTATGTAGAAATTACTTTATTATATGTTTGATGTTTGATAAACGTTATTATCTTATATATTGTTTCAATAGAACGTTTACGTTGGCAAATAGAAACATACCTACGGGTCAAATTAAATATTGTTTTGATGTTTGTTTATAATTCTAGATGCACATATTTATATAATGATATAAAATGAGTCATTAAGTTAATTTTACCTTGTAAGTATTCAGTTCACTTCAGATAAACACGTTTTAATGTTAATAACATTCCAGTAAAGTAAACAGTATACATATAAATATACATACAAAAATACATACAAATAGATTTTTTAGTTGTTTGATATTTATATTGTTGTGAGTAATGGTAGCAATATTGTTTCATCAGAAAATCTGTAAAATTACAGAGTAGGAAATTAATGAGTCAACAAAAAAGAAGACATTTCATGGTCAAAGTTTCCGAAAGAATGCAAATATTTAAGATGATATTCGGAAATATTAACGCACGGGCAGTGTCCAAACCTGAATGGGTGGTACCGAAAAATAGGTACAGTTGAGTTGTATTGCAATTTAGGCTGCCTGTTTCTAAATTAAAGTTATTACAACTGCACTCAAAAACTAGACGTTTTAGGTCTGCTTTGGTACTTTATTTTGGCTAGTTCTAGGATTACTGCGCATGCGTAACAGGAAAATAGTTTCATTCTCTATATTGATTACTTCAGTGAATCAGTTTGTTATCGTCCTAGATTTGTATCAGCAGGTACCTTTGAATAGGATACCGATTCTGTAAAAATAATTAGCAGCATGCGTGTTTTTGCCTGACTTTGGCCAGATTTTTCACAAATTTATTTCAATATTGTTGTGGTATAACATTGATAATAATTATTTGACAGTATTATTATTGTAATTTTGTAAAATGAAATTCATTCTTCATGTTTGTTAGTTAGCCTTCCTCTGTTTTTGTAATATAGTTGACTACACATTAATGATGAGAAGAAGTATCAGTTTTCAAGCATTTTTAGAGAATATCGTTAATAAATTTTTAATCGTTAAATTTAGAGATAAATATCTTTATACTTTTTGGTATAGGGGTTAGATAAATAGAGGGTACTGTAAGTTAACCGAGTTATTTATGTTTGGAAAAACATAAAAAATTATTTTGCTGAATGCCATATAACGAATATCAACTCTACCTGTTTATTGGAAGCACGATATGTCAAAATAACTTGTAAATGTGGATTCTTCCAGTAGTATAGCTTTCGTGTCTTTAATTAAATATAAATAGATATAGGGAACTATCAACAAAGTTATACTAACTTACCACGTAGATTCGGTATATGGCATATAATACAGCGTGTGCTACTAAAAATAACCCAACTTTGATATGTTCTACTTTTTTGATCATTCTATATACGAGGGAGCGTTTTTATATTCGCGGATGGGGGAAAAGGGGTGGAAATAAAAAAAACCAAATTATTTTTCTTTTTCAATATATTCACCTGGAAGACGGATACATTTTTCACATCTTTCAACTAATTTATTTATACCCTCATAAAAAAATGATTTCTCTTTATCTGCAAAATACGCCGAAACTGCCTCCTTGCCTTCATCATCGGCAGTAAATTTTTTACCCCGCAGCTCTTTTTTCATTTTCGGAAACAGGTAATAATCACTTGGGGCCAGGTCTGGGCTGTAGGGTGGGTGATTCACAATTTCGAAGCCCACCTTATGCAGGGCAGCTAACGCAACGCGGCTCTTGTGGACGGGCGCGTTGTCGTGCAAAAGCAGCACACCTTTCGTCAATTTTCCCCGTCTTTTATCTTTAATGGCTACTTTTAGTCGCTCTAATATTGAAGCGTAATATTCTCCGGTTATAGTCGAGCATCTTCGAGTACAATTTTTTCAACTTTTTGGATAAGTGCTGGCGTGGTCACCTCAATGCTCCTGCCCGGCCTCGGGTCGTCCTCAAGGGATTCTCTTCCTTGTTTAAATAAACTATGCCACTTGTACACCATGGTTTTTCCTGGACAAGAGTCGCCGTAAACCAATGACATCTCATTCATTATGGTCGCGACTGATTTTCCTTGCCTGGTAAGGAATTTTATAACGGCACGATATTCGATTTTTTCCCATATTTCACTTTTCACTCCTGATTATGTTACTTGGTTGACGATAACTCAAAGACTAACTGTCTAATCTCTATGGTCAATCCATCTCTTTCCAGGGTTGGATTATCATCGATAAACCACATGGTCTTCCGATGTGCGGGATCATCCCCGCTGTTTTTCAGTAAAGTCGTCTGTTGTATATGATTAAGTTGACGTCTCTTGTTGAGCTATTGTGAAGGTACAATATTTTTAATGAAAAGTAAAGAAATACAAAATATAAAATAAAACGGGGAAATGTAACAAGATCCATTGGCGTTGATGCTGGCGTCGATGTCGGCAGATCTAGAGGGGCTCGGTGGTTGTGGAGATCCTGTTGACCTTGGTCAAAGGAGGGGGCCGATCCGGGTCCAAGCGTGTAAGATGTTCTACCAGTGGGTTCTCGGATCTTGTGACTCGTTCCAGGGTTTTTTTCCGCTAGTCCGGCCGCATACTCAAGTAGGGTTGGAATTCCCAGGTCCTGGTGTATTTGGACATTCCTAACGTACCATGGAGCATTTGTGATTTGCCTAAGGATCTTATTCTGGAGTACGTTGAACTTCGTTCTGTGGGTTTTTGCAGAGCTCGACCATACTAAGCAACCGTATGTGAGAATTGGTCTTAGAAAAGTTGTGTAGACCAACAGCTTCAGCCTAAGGCTGAGTTGACTTTTTCGGCACATTAGCTGGGAGACCACAGACCATGCCGCGACAAAGCGCTGGGAGACTTCAGTGAAGTGTGGAGCCAGAGTTAACCTTGAGTCCAACGTCATTCCAAGATATTTTACAGACTTGCTCCATGGTAAACGAAAGTCGTCAATATAGATGTTATCCGGGAGTGCGGATTTCTTCCTGGAGAATCTTATTGCTACACACTTATCCCTGTTGACTATAAGACGCCATTTTTGGAACCACTCCCATATGCGCTGTCTAATAACAATGAAACTTCGTATTTATACTAATTATGAGTCGCTGCACAGGCCACACCCCAATGCGCCTAATCACCCCCTACAATCCGCTCATTCCGCGAATATAAAAACGCTCCCTCGTAATTGCAAATAATTTTAAAATGTGGTCAAGAGACAGAGAGAATCGTGACTATATGTTTTCCAAAATTATATTTAAATTCCACTCTTACCTTTGCTATGTGTCTGTGTGTGTACGTATTTTCTTCCTACAATCTTACGCTTATTCTATTCAAAACTGGTTAGACACATCACCAATAATATATGTAGCTACACTTCATTTTACTCCGCTTTTGCTCCGTTTTTATATGAAATTTTGAAATATTTTTTCGTCGAATACTTGACTTTTGACACCTCACGTTTTTCTTTAATCCTTTTCCATTGATTTGTTTATGCACTCTTCAGACACCTACAACCAACTACAGTGAATAAGAAGAAGTAGTAAGAATTGTGAGAATTTCGGCTTCAATTTTCATGAGTTAGTCGAGCCATGATATAATGATTCGCTACTAATAGAAATATGTAGTTTCTTTATGAGCAAAAAGTGAGTAGATGGTGCCAGAAGGTTACGGTATCCCCCATCAAATTTTTGCTCTAGAAAAAACTACTTACATTAGTGGTTAAATGTTGAGTTAGTATTTTTTGCATTTATTTTACTTTATTTTGTATTTATCATTTCATTTAAAATAAGAACTTATTTGTCAACAGCTTAAGATATTCTAAAAGAAGTGACCTAATGGAACAGCATTTCAGAAATTTGTTATGTATCTTATTCCCCCTAATGACTGAACATGCGGATGTTGAAATTAGTTTAATGTTTATTTTTCAATGTCATTTTAAGATGCATATCCTAAGGATACGTTCAGTCTTAATAGTTAAGACAGCTATTACTACATTATGAGGCTTCCGGGTTGTGACCGCGTCTAAATAATGGAATATACATACAGTGGCGGCCAACTAATTAAGAACAGACTGTAGTATGTATCAACGTAAATATACATTTTGTTACAGACAAAATAATGTTCTCTAATGTTTAAATAATAGTTATTCTACGAATCTCTAAATCATATTTAAACATTCGTACTAGTATAATGTCGTTGTCTACTTCGTCCTTACATTAAAATTAAAACGTATATTTTTTTTAATTGGCAAAAAGAAAAATTGTAACCAGTCTACAAGAAAAAATATTATTTTCTTACTACGTAAAACTTGGTCCATAGAAAGGTGGCAGATTATTCAAATTGTTCGAAATCCATGAAATAAAAATAAATCGAATAGATTCTGATGGCAAAAAATATACCTATTCGACACCTTCTCTGTCATTGAATCCAAAATACACGAAATCAGTTGTAAAGCATGGAGGGAGCAATATAAGTTTGGGGATGTTTCTCTTGGAGAGGTGTTGGTTCACTAAAACGGAGTGACAGAATATTAAATTTAGCAAAATAAAGAGATTTTGCAGGAAGTCATGTTGTCTTATGCAGAAGAGCACATGCTCATCACCAGGAGGTTTCCACAGGACAACGATCCTAAGCATACAGTGCAATGTGTGAAGAAAGTAAATGGATACCTTACAAATCTGTGTGGACTTACATAAAATCAACAACATTGTTTCAATTCCTGTCAAAATCAATGCTTACCAGATATGACTTCTGGAATTACATTGGGTTTTGATAAAAAATATGGAATAACAAGAAAACCGTTGAAAATAACTATAAGAAAAGCCATAGCGAACCGATGCAGAATTAAATTCTGTATTTGACCATCTAACAGGGTGTCACATTAGAAAAACCGAACTTTTCCAACTTTGCTACATATTTCAAAATTTTCAAAATAATCAAGATATCTAAGAAACGAATGAAAATAGGTATAGGAAATCCAGATGAAGCCCATCATTAAATTGCCCCAAGAATCCAGAAATGATACACCGGGTGTTCCATTTAAATAAGGAAGTTAATGGCGATTTCCGATGTTACCGGAAGTAGTACGACCTTGAAAATAAACATAAATCTTTTTCAGAATTCTTCTTGTTAGAAGTTTTATTCTAACCACTGAAACTTCTAACAAATGGCTACCGTGAGAATCGCTCTGTATTAATACCGTAATTGAAAAATAATAATATATCCATAACATTAACAAATATTTGTAATTATGTGATTAAATATTAACTGTCCTTAATTAATTGACCGCCACTCTGTATACGATAAAAAAATAAACGAAAAACAAATTAAAGGTAAAAAAATACAAAATCTGCTAAACTCAACGTTTCGCTACCAATGAAAGTGGTTTCTTCGGGATAATGTGGGCAGGCGATGCCTGAAGGTCGAAGGTTTACACGTCGAGTTACAGTGACCTTCTAGCGCTCCCCTATATAACGTGGTGAATACCCGGAAGCCCTTATAATAGGAACTCGGATCGTGGAAGCCTTCGATACCATTTAACTATTACTGCAATTTATAAAACTTCCAATCAACAGGTTATGGGCAATATTCTGTATATTAAAAATTATCATAAATTTTTTATTACATGTTTTATATTCTATTTCAAAAATGATAAAATTTGCGTTTTTTAATGCATTGTTTGATCGTTTCTTCATAAACTACATATTAATCAGCATCAAAAACACTACTAGTTTCCTAGGTAGCACGAAAACGTTTTTAAAAGGTTAAATAAAGGTTACTTGCAACGTTCAACGTTTATAAACGTTAAAATAACGTTGCCTAAACATTAACGTAATGTTAAAAAGATATCGTTATATTTGGTTACTTTGACGGTGAAAATATAGCGTGTTAACACATGTTTGATAAGTATAAACCTTTTAATAGATAATGAATAATGGATACGTAGTTTACGTTGTAGAAATTATAAAATTAACTTATAACTGTTTATTTACCTTCCTATTTTTTTGATGGAGTATGAATTTACATATTCTTCACTTTACTGCTATTCATTTAATTCGGATATGTTGCATATTTTTGTAGTTTCATCATTATCAGAAACTATTTTTTTAAAGCTATGGCAATTAAGTGGCGTCAAATTAATGTATTATTGTACTCCTTTATAAAAATATTTTTGCATTTTCCAACGTTAATAAAATGTTTCTCGTGTGACGTTTACCAAACGTTTATGGAACGTTAAATTATAACGCTTTATTTTTGTGACATTACGACGTTTCCTAAACGTTATATAAACGTTTTTACTAACGCTTAGGAAACTTTTTTAAAAAGTTTTATAAACGTTACATGCTACCTGGGTTTACGGTTACCATTCGTCGTCTTTTTACCGGACATGTCCTATTTTTGAAGTGTTATTTGTTGTCCAGTACATATTTCCATATATTGAAAAAATGTTCTGTATTTAAGCAAACCGGCAGCGTCATACATGTTGTAGAGTTATATATGTTTTGTTTTTCTGTATTTTCATTTAATTTTTCATATATTAAACACAAATTATAAGTTAGTCAATAAACAAATATCTAAACATTACGTTGACAAAAGTTCGTTTTTTATTGTCCTCTTTTAGCCCAGCTGAAATATGGTTTTGTCCTCTTTCAGCCCGGCTGAAATATGGTAACCCTACCTGGGTTGCTACTTTAGCCGAATTTATAATGTCAATAATAACATACATAACAATTGATAACAATGGTGGGCACATAATTTGGATCAGTCGGTATATCGCTGCATGAAAGCTGCTAAATAAAAGTCAAATTATTTATACGGAAATGATTCCCAAGAAATTGGATGCAAAATTTGAGCTGAGTTAGATTTAGTAATTTATTCATGTTTATTCAAATTATTATTGATTATGATAATTTTTTAACATACAGCAATAATTTCAAGGCTAAAAAATCAATATCTAAAGAATTTTACCTCCTATCCATTGAGTATTTTTCATTTTCTTGGTTCACAAAGGACTGGGAACACTAATTAATTAAAAATCCTTTATTTATCTACCGTTGTTATTGTTTTTGAATATGTAGATAATTTATCTTGTGTATGTCAAAACAGCTGATTTAATTATGAAATAAGTGTACCTAATAACAAAGAAAGAACTTACCTATACATTTATCAATTTAATTGATATTATAGCTGTTGAGTTGGTCAACAAATTATCTGAGGTAATGATTTCAGTTTTATATTTTAAATCCAAAATGAAACTGAAATCTTACATATGTAATTATAGGTTATGATAGTTATTTACAATTTTCTTTTTAGTTTGCATTGTTGATAGATGGCAGTAAGCATCCAAATAATGTATGACGTATAATGTACTATTTATTTTCTAAATACACGTGTTCAACAATTAATTTTTTATGGATAATTTAATCGCAGCAATGTCTAAAATTACTGGTAAGTTCGAATATAATTGTTGAATTGAATTAAATCTAAGCAATATTATTTGCGATTTCATACATTTAATTAAAATAAAATTAATTTTTGTATAGCCAGATTTTTCATGTTTCATCGTCCTCAGGATAATTAAGTATTCTGTTAATAAATTACTAATTTATAATTTATTGTTTATATTCAGCTACGGTTTTTAATTTATATGTAAGATATTGCCAAACAACACATTTCCATTAATTTATTTTAGTATTAAATACATCTTTTAAAAATATTACACTAAGTAGACAATGTTATATAAAGTAAATAATGTATATATTATTAGAAATTACACATTAAAATACAACATTTATGACACCAATATATTTTTATGTCTTTTCCTCTTTCTCCTTATTGTATTTTTCCAATTCCCGTAAGAATTGTGCTTTAGGCTTCATTACATTTGGTCTATCGCCGCGACATTTAGGGCAGTACCATTTCCCTTTTGGTTTTGTTGTTAGAGTAACACATGAGAAATGAAACCATTCAATTGGACATAGATCGTTATCACACATTATCATTTCACCAAATGAAATTTGATCACATAAGCAGTATGTGGGCTCGTCTGGATCAATAGCTGCTTCTTCCTCACGTGGTGGTGATTCTTCACGCTGTGCACTTTGATTTGTTTGCCTAGATTTTCTCTTCTTTTTCTTACCTGTACCTATAATATTTTTATTAGGATATAAACATAATTAGAATTAATGATTTTATACCTGTATTGCTTTTCTTCTGAGTGGTCGTGTTATTAGTCACTTGACTTCTTAATACATGATCAACAGAATTACTATTATGATTTGATTCAAGCCCAGAAAAGGTATCTTGTCGTGTTCGTCTAGCTCGCTTAGTAGGCCTCTCAGTATTTGATAAAGATGTACTACTGGAAGTATTATTTAATGGAGGTTGCTGTTCCTTATTATCAGCTGATGAGGTTTCATCTTTACCAAAATCTAGATTTTTAAAATCTTGATCTAATAATCTCGTTTTCATTTCAATTTTTTCATGTATGCTTTGAAGAATACTCATTTTTTCATCGCCCAATTCCTGAGCTGCTATTAAAGCTTGTTGCATTCTCATCGCAGCTCGGGTCTTCTTGCTGGAATTCTCACTTCCAGCGTTTTTCCATATCTGAGTTTGATTTTCAAGTTCCCGAACGCGAGCTTAAATAAATA
The DNA here is from genome assembly GCA_023690525.1 of Holotrichia oblita. Taxonomy (NCBI): domain Eukaryota; kingdom Metazoa; phylum Arthropoda; class Insecta; order Coleoptera; family Scarabaeidae; genus Holotrichia; species Holotrichia oblita. The sequence goes on along the minus strand of CM043018.1, from coordinate 104,651,514 downwards.
TACAATAATTTAATCTTACTTTACGATATATCAATCGACTGGTTACCTAAATAGTAGACGTCCAACTCTCTCATCCTAGAAATAAGACGCTGCAACTCGTCTGGTAGATTTTCAACACAATCTAGGTAATTTTCAACATATGTAGCTGAATATAAAGCCTCAACAGATACTTGATTCAGCATCTCTGTGTATAGTTTAATTCAATTTCCTTAATTTTACAATCTTACATTTTACATCTTTCAAATTGTGGCAGCCATAATGTTTACATGACAGGTATTTGTCGTTAGGGAGCGCTAGAGGTCGATTGCTGAAGTGATGTGGTAGGAATTGATTACCATATTTGGAAAAATATAAAAAGAAACTTATTAAATCTGAGATTTAATAGTATTTTTAAGAACAGTAGGTTTATATACCGATTTTAAAACATAGTTAGTTATTACTTTCATTCGGTTTTACATACATACTAATATATTGATTTATAAACATGTCCTTATTGTGGTATTGTTTTCTACTCATTCGTCGTTTAAGAAATTTTCACTACTGTGCTAAAGATGGCGCTGTAGGCATTTGTTTTTGATTATATCGGAATAGAAATTATTTCATTTGGTAAATTATTCTATTTTTAATAATAGTAAAATAGAGAAAATGAAATACTTTTCTCTTAACAAGAAACAAGTCTTTGTTATCAATAAAAATAAAAAACATTCCAAAAAATTATGCGATATATCCTGTCGCATGAAAATTTAGTATTGTGAAACTTTTTCAGTAATTTTAGTGTACACACACATGTCCAAAGCATGCCTTGTCGATTGCAAGCTGTTATCACTGCCAAAGGAAGGAATACTCGCTACTAAAGTCCTTAAAATTCCTTTTGTTTCAACGTAAAGCATATTACACTAAAATTGTTCATTTTTATTATTTTCAGTAAACTTTGAAAAAAACCACAAAAAGTTTTTATTTGTTCACGCAAACACGACTTCTGACAACTTCTGAAATAACTTCAAGATACGGGGTGACCCTAATTTTATGTTCGGAAGACGTACACTTCCGAACATAAAATTAGGGTCACCCCGTATCTTGAAGTTATTTCAGAAGTTGTCAGAAGTCGTGTCGGAGAGAAATACAAAAATAATTTGTGAATGGGGGTTTTTTAGCCATAACTCGATAGCCGAAGGGTGTGCCAAAATTCTGATGACTGAGTAGGAGACACAGTACCATTGCCAATCTTATTGCGCTTATTTTTGTATTTCTCTCCGCTGTGGTCAGCTACCAAATGAATCTACTAGCGCAATAAGATTGGCAATGGTACTGTGTATCCTACTCAGTCATCAGAATTTTGGCACACCCTTCTGCTATCGAGTTATAGCTAAAAAACCCCATCTACAGATTATTTTTGTTTTTCTTCTCAAGTCCGGTCAGCTGCCCAATAAAATGGCGCAATTGTTTTACCGATGAGATAAAATTATCGCTTAATGTATTTTAGTTAATTTTAACTGATTATTGTTTTAAAAACCTGTATTCCCATAAATTAAACGCACGACATGTATTTACGTTTCTAAAAATTCTATATGACACATGACAGATATTAGTCTATCTCATTATCTACTTGTGCGGCACATCATATATATAGAAACTAGAAAGTTGTGGATAACTTCAGCTAAATCGTCCACGATATTGTTTAAATCGAGATTGGCGAGTGTATCGAGCCAAAGTCGGAAATCGGAAAGTAGCTTGGAGCTTGTATGATATGTGTGCTCACCCGTTTCCGATCCCACACCGATCCAATTCTTGGAGCAACATCGGACCGGAATCGGATCGGAATGTTGTATGACAAGTGTGTCCCAACCTCAACACGTCTATCTGAGCCCGTAAGGCAAAATCGCAATTCATCGGAAAACAATACGCGAGTCCAATCCGCTATTGTCCAAGCTAAGTGTTCTCGTGCAAAATTCAACCTAGCAATTCGACGTTAACGGGAAAGCGGCGGTCCAGTAGCTCTTGTTCCAGAAAATAATCCAGCAGAATCGAATCGCGTAGTAACTGTCCACTCACTTATGTTTACTTTTCTCAGTTATTGTAGATGATTTCGAAGGGAAACTGCTGTGACTGTTCGGTTTCTCAAAGCACTAAAGACGAGAAAGCGGTCGTCTTTAGCTGTCGTAGTCCAAAATTGATGATTGATGATGAATTGATCCATCTTGCTATCAACAAAAACAAGTACTCCAAGTAATTTTGTTAAAGTAGGTATTACCGTAGGCAATTGGTGTTATTATTGTCTCCTCTTGCGTGTATAAAACAAGAACATATAACTCTTTGATACTAAAATATGTTGGTGATGAGCTTCCTAGATAACACTGTGCAGTTCTTCTTTTGGAATTGTATAACAAAATCAGAGTCCACTAATAGATCCAGACGGACTGTAATTTTGTTTCTGAATAGATCTCATGCTCTGTTGTTATCTGAGAGAAAAACAAGTTCAATGGACGGAAACTGGCTTGATTAATGTTTTACTTCAACAAGAATTTTATTAATATTATTTGGTGCAAATTTTGTGATTGCTGGCCAATATTTCAATATTTATAAAAATATATATTCCAAATATTTTTAACCACTCACCAATGCTTAATGTTTTAGCGAAATTTGATTTAGATTAGATTTATTTTCTATAATGTGTATTACATCAATATCTTTATTAGAAGTGAAATTGGGACAATCTATCCATATACCTATTTACATACATATGTACTTACATTATATACCTTCTTTAAAATATTATGCTACATGCTAACATTTGAACCAATATTATAATAACAATGTAACTAATCTTTTTATTATTAAGAGCTTGACCTGTAGTATTTTTCAGTGTTTTGTGGGTTATATTGTATGTATTTTCAAATATTTATATACGGACAAAGAGAGACAAAAACATTTTTCAAACTACCAGAAGACATCTAAATTGTGAGATCACAGCGTAGTACTTAAATAATGTGTTCGAAAAGATCGCTCGCTAAAATATATAATCACTATAAATAAGGATTAAGACATAAAAGGAGAGGCCATTGTTAGATCTGTCCGGAATAGAGTGAAAAATACAACGAAATGGTCTCTAACAAGTAAGACGATTGTTATGATACAATGGAAAATGCAGAGACTTATGTTACTCACATGCTATTACTTTTTAAGTGTTGAAGTATGAACTACTACTTAATTTTTATGTGTTCGTTTTTTGAATTTAAAATCGCATGTTTTACGGTCGAAATAAAAATTTATTCAAATGAAATATGGGAAGAAATTACAAATGCTTTAGCAAAATACTCACGTAAAGCTCCAGATTTTGATTTATATAAAATGTCTCCTATGTAACGTGTGTGTTGTAATACATCAACACAATCTAAAATTTTCCATAAAAAGGAAAGCTTTCCGTTGTTGCAAGTAATTTAAAACATAATGGCTAGGATTATTTTTCTACCTTGTGACTTTTTCTGTCTCTTGCGGAAATCATTCAAAATGAACCTTTTTAATGTAGTGTTTTCATGCCGTTGTGTTTAGAATGTAATGTGGTGGAATTTACCCACTCTTTATGTGTATTATATCCGGGATTAAAGGAGAAAATGTACTTTATTAGAAGATAAGAGTTTATGTAAATCATGAAAATTTGATGAAATATAATGCAAAATACTGTTTCCATTTAAGCTGAACGAAGTTACATTTTTGGTCGACATTTAAGCGTATTTCAATTAAACCCGACGTTTTCACCAAAAGTATATATTTCTTACCTTTCTACGCATTTACTTATTCTATAAGATCCTCGCCATTAGCGTAGAGACGATTATAATACTTTTGCGCTACTTATGCTATTGCAGATCTTAAATGTTAGACTTATTATCTATTTAGTACTTCACATCTAAATCCATGTCTTTTAGTCAACTCGGATTTGTTACTGTAAAGTCTAGACATAACATCATTTGTTAAGCTCTTGCTGAGGTTAATGACCGTTTTAATAACTCTCTTTCTTATCTTAAACCAATAAAACGATTACAATTTTGAGATGATTATCCGCTTTGTGGAATTGTTTTGATAAAATATTTCGTTATTTCTTTGTTACAAAATATCTTTTGTTACATCCGCTATATTTTGGCCTCTACTTCTCTCCATTTTTATGACAAGAGGATGTTTTTTTTTACTAGCCTTTAACACATCTGTTTTCAAAATTAATTTGTCTTGGCGTTTATTCTGAGCAACATTTGTAATTGAAAAGTATGAAACATAAACCACCAATAAGTAACGAATGTTGAAATACGATGTTTATAGATTTTTGTGTTGATTTTGATTGATTGCTTACATTTAATTTTTATAGTCATTTGCTGAGCACATAATTCTTCTCTATATAATAGTTATCGGGAATTGAGCTTCGCCAACGTTTTCTTATAAGCTGTTTCAACCGAAAATATACGAAAAAATTCTCCTTTGCATAAAACGTCAGCGATATTCTGTTTTGATATAGTTAAAACAAATACCTAAAGTAATGGGCCAGAGATCTTCTCCCCCCCCGCACCGTCGAAAACTACCCTAATAATTAAAATTTTGAATTTAATTTTGAAAAGTTAAATTATAAGAACAAATTACGCATTATATTCACCATTGCATGATTAATTAAGCTCATCGATTGTGGCCTATTTATATACGACAGGACAGTACATTAATTTGCAATTCAAGGTTGTTATTCTTTGGCTGTACGTTGGCTGCCCGCAAACCCCCTAACTCTCCTATATTGCACGTGGTACGCGTGAGCCACGTTTACTAATGTTAAATAGAATGACTATCGTGCGGTAGCTTGCGTGGTCTTTTAGCATCTAGATAGGCGTTAGCAATAATAGTATTTCGGAGTGGTCAGAGTGACAAATGTGATTATGTTGGAAACTTGCTTGACGTGTTCAAAATGATACTAGGCCCAGATACTAGTATTTGGGTCGTTCAATGTGTTGTATATAACGGGTCTTGTAATAGGAACTTTCGAATTGTCACAGTTGGTAACGACCATGTCAGATTGGCTGTGATTTATTCAGTCTGTTTTGCCAAATCACCATGGACGGATATAGGGTTTAACAAGACGTGCAAATGATAAAATTGTTTTATCAAAATGGGTGTTCTATTCGGGCAACGTTCCCCGCATTTCGACCATTTTGCGGTCGTCGTAATCGTCCTACCGAGAAGATTATTCGCAGTGTGGTGGATAAATTTGAGGCTACTGGTTCAGTAATCAAGGAAGCAGCACCTGTACGACGATGAAACGCAAGATCTGCCGAAAACATCGCCGTTGTTAGTGAGAGTGTGCAGGAGAATCCGAGGCAGTCGATTTCGCGTTGCTCACAAGAACTTGGCCTTTCGCAGATCACAACTTGGCGAATTTAGCGTTGTGACTTAGGCCTGCACCCGTACAAAATTCAACTGACACAGGAGCTGAAGGTAAAGGGCCATAGACAACGATGTGTGTTCGCTGATTGGGCCCTGGAGCAGTTGGAAACTAATCCTAATTTTCATCAAAAAATCATCTTCAGCGATGACAACAAACAAAATTGCCGAATTTGAGACGATACAAATCCATATGAGATCCAAGAGCGTCCAATGCATCCCGAAAAAGTCATTGCTTGGTCTAGATTTTGGGCTGGCGTCGTCATCGGTCCATATTTGTTTCAGAACGATGTTGGACAGGCCATCAGCGTCAACGGCGAGCGCTATGGGGCGATGATTACCAACTTCTTTTGGCGTGAATTGGATGATATGGTCATCAATGATATATGGTATCAACAGGACGGCGCTCATGCCATATCGGACATTCTGCACGAACGATTTGAGGGCAGGGTTATCTCACGTTGAGGTGATGTGAACTGGCTACCGAGATCGTGCAATTTGACCCCGTTAGATTGTTTTTGTGGAGTTTTCTTAAGTCGCAAGTCTATGCGAATAATCCGTAACCCACAACGGCCCTCCAAGCCAACATAAGCTAAGCCATCGGCCAAATTCAGCCTGATTTATGCGCCAGAGTCATGGAAAATTGGACATCCCGGATGCGCGCCACCTAGCGAAACCGCGGCGGACATTTGCCCGATGTTATATTCTATCAATAATGGCATCGATAGGCCTTTCACACGAATAAAAAGTTTCGATGATACCTCACACCCGGTTTGTTTTATTTAAATTTAAAGATAGGAACCGCTTAATGAAAGACCGATCATTTAGAGCGACTAAGCCGAGCTAGAAAAGAGATAGATCTCGAGTGGGCGGTTGTAAAACATATACGGAATAGCACGCTTACCAATGCGTTAATTCCGTATATGTTTTACAGCCGTCCCACTCTAGATCTATCTCTTTTCTAGCTCGCCTTAGTCGCTCTAAATGATCTGTATATTAATAATACTTTCCATTGTCATTACGCTATCTCGTTACAGCCCCTTTGGAACTTTGAAATCAGCGAATCACGGAATTTGCCGCTAAATTTCCCCAGAAACAGCGCTAGCTCGATCGACAGTTGCAGTGTTACACCTGAAATCTTACGTGTCAATTTGAAGTGTGTTTCGGTAGAATCGGTGATCTTAAGCGATGTACACACCAGACAACAAAATGTTGCCAACTGTTGGCAACGCGTCGACGGATGTTGGCACCATATTTGTTGGATACAACAAAATGTAATCGGATACATGTGGTCAACAGTGTTGTGCGTCCAAACCAAAATCAGTTGCGCGTCCAAACTAAACGCAGTGTTGACAACAATGGACCGGTCTACTGCTGCTGGTGTTAGTGCTGCTTTCATTCTAATAGCTTTTCATGCCCAAAAACGAAAAAGAAGATGGTGGCAGCGACAGTTTTGACAAAATGGAACATGTTATGGCGAGAACTTAATGGCATAGTTACTTTTGAACGATGGAAGTTCGTTCCACAATTTTGTGAGACTTACTAAATCGGATTTTGGAGAAGTTCTCTGTTTGGTCGCCCCTAAAATATTTAAAAAGAATACGAACTACACTGATCGAACGTCATTTGTTGACATAAAGTTGACGACATCGTCCAGACAGAGCGATGTTATCCATTTCAAATTGAAAACACGGATACACTCAACACGCAACAAAATTCTTTGATGTATTGCCGTTCAACATCGGCACTATGTTGCCGAGTATCTGTTAATGTATTGTGATGTTGATGAGATACATGTTGCCAACACAGTTGACAACATGTATCTGGCCGATTGTTGTCTGGTTTGTACTTACCTTTAAAGCTAGTTAGTAAAGTTATCTCGTATCGTAAACTATCGTAACTAATTCGTTTGAGTACGGCCTTTCTGTGTAAGTGCTTCTTTAGCGGATAACATTCAGAAGGTTTATTTTGGGCTTTTGACGGTTTTCGGGTTAGTGTATAAGATAATTTTTTATCTCAGGTCACGATTGCAATATCTCTAACTATTGTAATAAGTTAAAATTTCCACCGTGTTAACTATATTATTTGACATTATTTTTGCTTTATATTGTTGCCTCACATTTACCGCTGCTTATATTAAATATAGTTGTTATTATTGGTCACTTATGGCTTTTATTTCTCTCTGGTTTCCATAATTACTAACATTTACTAAAAGTTTATGTGGTATAAGTACCAGTAGTTTGCTTCTTTCCTTGAAGATTGGGGCATTCTGAATGAATTTTCCCGTAAGAAGTTACAGATACCGTCCGGTGGCAATTACATTTGTGGCAAATTATCTCTACACCCCTCCAAATTTGCTGAGCAACCTAACGTCGTTTATCGTATTTATACGGAATTTTCCATCAACTATCATCTGAGCGCAAATATTTATGTTCTCAGTAAGCGTATTTATTACCCCTTTTGTTATTTATAGAACCAAAATCACCATAAAGTCAAGTATAGTAAGTTCTCCGTAATATAGTAGAAAATATTAATAAATATTAAAGTATTTCAAGGGTATCTGGTAAATTAGAGGGTATGTCATGAACGTAAATTAAATACAAATAAACATAAAAATGACATACAGACAGAGGATGTATTTGTGTTAACTCTTTTTGGAAATTGTTAATTTGTAACACTTTAATATTGAATATATTCCGTAGAATTTCAACCTATACAATAAGTACCAATGCTTTTAACAAGACAATTAAGAGTCTTATACAATTTAAAACTTTTGTAAAAATGGGTGTATGGTTCGTACAGTCTTGTATCAAGAATACAAACACTTAATAGTACACAAAGGAAAATTGCCGATATATCAAAATTTTGCATAAATATAATCATTTCTTCCTTATATGTTGGCTATTGTTGTTTCTAATGAGACACCAACAACAATCCCCCACCATGACACCATCCCACCTATCCTGATAGTTTTTCACTTTCTGCAATATCTTGATATTCGGCACTGTAAGTTGATATAGTTTTCTAGTAAATTTGCTACGATTTCCCAGAAAATGTTTGCAAACATTTTGAAAAGAAGTCCAATACTGGCATGCTTAGAAAGTGGTCTACACGTTCACTGACCATCTATACTGATTCTGTGCTGCAATAAAGCCTAATTTGATTTTAAAGGTAACGCTTCAAACATCTCAAGTAACTTTCAGACCATTTTGTTTGTATCTAGTGGTCGTATTTTACTTTGTTGGTCACTTTCTAAGCATGCCAGTATTATTGCTGTCAGTCCCAAGCCTGGTGAAATGCGAAGGTAAGGTGGCCATTGCTTCGCTATATGTAGGTGCAGTGAAAAACTGAAAACCGTTGGCAATAGACAGCCTGATGTCCGTATAAAATCGAAAGAAAATTAAATATTACATCCATTTATGTAAAAATTGCTATACCGTTCCAGTTAAAAAAATCAAGTTATCCATGATTTTAGTGTTTAAAAATTACAGATCTCTACTTAATAACCCTGTAATATAAATGCAATTATTTTCTAATAAAAGACGTGCTCTATTTCATGCTTAAGCAAAACCTAAAAACCGCATCTTTCTAACTTTTGTAGCTTCGGCCCATTGCACTGTAGCTCAGTAAAATTACTACGCAAGCGGGACTTTTACCATTACCCTAGTAGTACACCCAGGAAGAGTAATCGTTTTACTTAGTATTTTGGAAGTTACTGTACTACCTGGAGCATTGTGTTTTTGTAAAGTGATCGATACCAACAAGTAATCAAGAAACTACAACCATTTTTATACTTCCAATAAATTAATAGTATGCTAGCGCAGTAGCTTCCCCAGTAGTAAATAAAACTATTAACTCTTCTTTGGTATATTAATAGTAAGTTTTACTATTGAATACATGGTCGTAACTTTATCTCAAATATTGTTTCGTTTTATGTCTGAATTAGATGGCTTAAGAATTAAAATATTTTGTCCTTCGTTTTATATCTTTCGTTTTAATTCGATTCTGCTTCATATTTCTTTTCACACAAAAGTTATATGAGGTAGTAAACATCGATATTTCCTTTGAATAGGAATATACTTTTCTGGAAATAAAATTATTGTAATTCGTTTCACGCAAAATTGGGTACGGATGTTCCAACTTCTTTATTTATTCTAGCAGAATACATCAGATAGCTTTAGCTGCTTTTTAAAAGAATTTTTATGACACAGCTGTGTAAAACATTCCTTAAAAACACGAAGTTATAGCTTTATACATTAAATAACAATGTTACAAATTTTTTGAGTAATATTGATTTTTCATTTGAATAAATGACCCAGTAAAAATAATTTGAATAAATTGGAATATTAAAATGTATAACAGATGCAAAAAATAATAATAATCTATAATTATATATAATAAATAATAATAATCTATAGATCAGGGGTCAAGGGTCTTGTAGCGGGTGTTGTAGTTAATAAGCTTACAAGATTTATTTATGAGCAAAATATTGTAAAATATTGATATTTACATATGTATAAAAGCGTAATTATCGCTTTAATGGTTCCTCTAAGTAAAATATTTATGAGTCTTTCATTATTACGAAATCTTTAAAACATAATGTCAGGCAGACGACGAATAATTTTCTGAAATAAACAGCTAAGAGAAGAGGCAAACAGGCTCTTGTGTGTGCAGATAATGAGACGAAAACCATAAATTAAAATTAAAATTGGATTCGACCGGCGAAATAGAGATTAAATTAATTAAAGCTAAAGACTGCTGTGTGTAAGTGTCAAAGAGAAACGACCCATAAATTTAAAATTTCTTAAAGTCACCCTTGCCCGTTAATTTTCTTGAAGGGATCTAAATCTTAATCGTATAGTACAGCTGTATTGGAATCATAAAACATTAGGAATACATTTTAACGGAGTTATTATGGTAGCTGGGCTTTTTTTTTCTAATACTAGATTAATAAAACAACAAGTCTGTTTACGAAGAATATTTTATTAGCAAAAATGTAATGTGATTATGTAGTGTGTAAATATTTATATCAAGAATATGTTTTTATTATTGGTCCTATGGTAAAAGGCACTATTATGTCTGAAACAAAGAAGAATGTAAAACAAATTTTTGCCGAGGTTGTGATGGACATTTAAAATAAATAATAGTAATTAAATATTTATGTACGAATAATTCAAAATGCTTGCTTACGAAATACTTTCAGAAATAAACGGTTGCACATGTTTCATCGCATAATGGCTTTTCGAAGTAGTTTATTTATTAAAGTATTTCATAAATAAAGAACATGAATCCTTCGTACTGTTTACTGTTACTATTTTCCAAGTATTTATTTATCGGATATTTCTCAAGTTTTTTTTAAACAATTTTAACTGATTCGAGCATAACATTCTGGTATTACTTTCTGTTAGTTCTCTTTTTATAAAATTCCTTTTTTTCTCCGATATTTTCATATACAGGGTGTAACGGAACGGCCTTTTGCGGTATGCAAATGATATCTTTTTTAAATTCTCTTAAAACAAAGTTGTGTGAATCAATAGCGACCACAATTTATTTACAACATTAATAGCTACAAATCAAATATTTCTTGAACGGAACTAATATGCTGCTTCTTTAGTTTATAATAATGAACGTGTATCTATCACAGTTTGGAAAAAGCTACATGGGCGTGGCAGAGCAGCATGCCAAATTAACTTGAAATTAGTTTCAGTAAATACAAAAGTACCTATTATAAATAAAAACTATTACCGTCAGTTCATACATTTTAGAAGTTAAATAATTAGGAAAACTAGTTTCAAGACAAATGTTCCTACTAAAACAGGTCAAAAATATTTTATCGCTTACTTGATTAATTTTTTTTTCAATCAGTGGAAAAAATATTGTAAATTTGAAGAAATTGTACTTTACATGAGCATTTTAACATTTAGGTATAGAGAATACTATAGTATAGATATTAGTAGATATTGAATTTTCGTCCTGGATGTCAGGCGTTAAAAACGGCTTACTGAAGTGTTGTTGTCGGGTATGACTGACAGCAACAAATTTACACAATGTGTTCTGCCGTCTCTAGATCTTCTTGGCATAGACGGCGATTTGATCTGCAGCTTTCCCAAGTTTATGTAGGTGCTACTTCAAGGCCACATGACCTGTCAGAAACCAGTCTACGGTCCCCTTTACTGAAAGATAGCCTTCGCCTGCTTTTGTCCTGGTGTATCCTGCTAGTGGAAGGCCTTTCTGTTGACCTCCCACTTGTCTGACTACTGTAGTAGTTTAATAGAGAATTAAAGTGGCAATATGAAAGACATGTAATATACCGGATGTTCCATTAAAAATAAGTAACATAATGGGATTTACGTATACTTATAACCGCACATAATATTCTAAATACCCTGTAAATTCTTCAAGAGCTACAAGTATAATAATCGATGGGTAATTACGCCAGTATTCTAGATTACAACCACTATTTTTTCAAAATTAATTTATGTCCAAATTAAACAACTTTGTCCAAAATATCACATTCGTCGAAAAGTCTAAAGAATAGTAATAGTTATGTATAGCAAACCTTTATGACAATAACCCATTAGTTATTGTGTAGAATTCAAAATTGCACTAAATTGCAACTAAACATAACTCTGACGTGCCACTCCGTTTTAAGGCAACTTCTATATTAAAAAATATTTTAAAATTATACCTATTGATGCACACAACTTTGCTTTAAAATAATTTTATAATTCTTATTAGATGTAAAAGGCACCTATTGCAGACATTTGTTTGTTTATTGTATTTTGTCAATGCTCGACATTTTCAATTTTTATATAATTCTAAGGAATCACTATCGAATTACTTAGCAGATCGAGACATTTAACGGGACTGACAATCCATGAATTGTCCGAGTTAGATCGGTATTTGTCGTTACCGACGTGCTTTTATCGGATTTCCGATTGGTATTAGTTCTGACCTAGTCAGATAGAGGAAATAAGCTTAGAATTAGATTTCCATCCGAATTGTTTCCAGTGCGTGCTACGTACAAACCATGATCTGCCGTTACTACTTAACCTCTTTTATTGCTTTTGCTAGTAGGATGATTCTCGCAATTATACCATGACGGCTTATTACAGGAATTTTTTGGTTTATTAATCAAAGTTCTTTAATTGAAATTTCAGATCGCATTTTATAACTTCTTTCATTTAAACTAATTATGTCACTAATATATTTCATATGTGTTCACACCATATATGCGTAAGGTGAGTAGGTTAACACTTCTTTTCAGCAAAAAGTACGTTTTTTATATGATTGAATTTTCAGAGAGGAAGTTCCCTTAATCTTTCTTTCACTGTTTGTTGTGTGGGTTTGTCTGTCACGTCCTTGGATATGGTCTACATTTTCTTGTTGGTTTGGGAAGTAGAATTAATCAGAATTGAATCGGGAGGTGCTAACATTCCATTTAGTGTTTTGATGACAATATTATCTTGCGTTACTATATATTCATACATTCCCAGATATTATGGTTATTTTTATACATGTTTACAACTTCTTTTTTATAATTTAAAACTGAAGATATTATATAGGCATATACATATATTTCACCGACTAACAGGCCGTAATAATTGACGAAGTTTTGGTTCGCAAGAATTTGTTTTATTTATGTTAGCGAAGCACTAAAGGGTCTCTTGTTGTTTCCTTGACTTTGTGGAATGAGCTAGGTTGTATTCAATTGTGATATATTTTTATGGATTTGGGTCAAATTAATGGATTAGTATTTAATATTTTAGTTAGAGTAAGAAATATTATTTATGAGCTCAATATTTAGCGTATCAAAATAATTTCCTGCAAATATTTTTGTGTAGTACAGAATATTTTTTATCATTTTCAAAGAGCATGTAAATTAAAGAGATTTACTTTTCGGACTACTACATTGTTTTTAACTACAAATTAATTTTTTTAACATAATTCTTTTATCTATGTTTCATTTTTTATGTTTAGATTGTGGATTGTATAGTCTAACCTGTTTTAAATGTTTTGCAACTTCAAGTTTGGACTTGTGTACTTTTAACGGAATAGTGAGGAATTAAGCTGGGCTGTGGTACAAGAATATTCTCTCTTACGGTCACTGGCAAAACTTAACAAGCATTCTAAGCATTTCTAGTTATTAAATGGTACTTCTATATACATCATTTTACAATTCATATCTCCAAAATGCTCGAACTATTCTTTTGCTAAATTGCTGGATTAGCTTAACTACATGGTGTATTTTTGTCGTTGGGTTAATATAGTTTTACTATGCAGTGATGAAATATTTTAGCAGATGGAAGGAATATACTCAAAATAGAAGTTGTGGAATCTGACTCTTTCTATTATGTGACTACAAATTTAATTCTATGTCATGCAATAATTTTTTTGTTAAGTTTACTTCTGTAAATGAAAACATTGATATGAATAAATCTGAACTTATCTGGTACCAATTCCGGGTGTGTGGTATATAGTAGTCTTTTCTAGCAGCAATTTTATCGTAGGCGATTTAGTTTCGTTTTTAGACTTACCTTTTTAATACCGCTGGAATACTTTTCATCATTTTCAAAACCAAAATAAACTTTGCTGATATCACTAGTTCTTTTTTTGCTTAATCTCATATCACAATTGTGTTCATTTTCGTCGCGAATATCTAACAAAACAGAATTGGACTTGGAATTCCTACGATATGGATTATTCAAACTTTCATCTAGATTGTCTATATCTTCTTCATCGCTTTCGTTATAAGTGATATTATTCTTGTAATCGGTAGAAGTTCTCTCAAAACCCAGTTTCTTCTTTTCACGTTCCTTCAGATTTTTGGAGAGTACACCATCACTGAGACTCAAGCGACTATGTAATTGTTTCCAATTGGAACGTGCCCTTTCGCATTTGCAGCTGTTATCGGTAAAACCCGTTGCAGGTAGAGAACTAATAGATTTTCTACTATCACATCGAGTTTTAGAATCATTATCTATAACAACAAACAAACATTATTAACAAATTTATTTGTTTATTACATGTCGTGTGTACAAGTTTGCCACTTCGATAAAATACACGTAATACTTTAAAAATTCATTGAAAAATGTATGTTTTGCATTCATATTTCAAGAGAGACAACCGCAATATCGTGTATTAATGTATACATTCGCGGTGTGGATAGAACAAATAAACAACCGGTATGGCATAACGTTAAAACAAATATCGTGGGAAGACGAAATAATTTCAAAACTGTTGTGATGGTGGGATGTGTTTAGGTTATTTTAATGGGCAAACAAGCACTTTGAAAGTATCCTGTAAAAGAGAAAGATTAAAAAGCTATTTTAAATTTGTACGGCATCGTTATGACGTTTGTATAAGATACAGTGAAATTAGATATTCTCTTAAATCTTGTACTAAATGTATAAATGAATAATTTTCGCACGTATTCGTAGGTGTCTAAAAAGAGGACGTGGATTTATTGTATACATATGTATATGCTAGTTCAATATATCAAAGATGTACGTAATCGGAAAAAGTTCTAATATAATTCTTTTATAGTTCCATATTATTATTAGGCAAAGAGTGTAATTCAGTTTCACAGAATAGATCATATCTTTAGTTGTTGAAATAGCCGATATTGGCAGCATAAGATTGCTTAAGACATTTTTCACTTCAAAATTTTATTTAAATCCATTGTGTACTAAACTATAATTTAAAGCATAAATCATTAAACGATCTAATTTAAATAGTTGTGTCTACAAATCCAAAACACACGACAAAATTGGATGTTTGCTTCATAAATCCAAGTGTGCATTAAACAATATTTCTAAAATGACAGAGGAAAACAGAAAGCTTACCGTTGGTATCAGAACTTAGATTCCCATCATCTTGTTGAACACATGAACTTTGTCGAGCACTCAGTATATTATTGCGTAAATCTTGTTGCTTTTTCAAGGAATTTTCACTATTACAATGGCCAATTTGGGACCTGTAACCGAAATACTAAAATTAACAAACAATGGTAATTTATGGAATAACACTCACGCCAAACATGCTCCTTTTACTACTTGCCTCCATTTATGTAAACTCGAATTTAATAAAGCCATTTTTGCAATTCGCCGGAACCTAGCACTAATTCCATTAATATCACTAGGTTTTAGAAGGAAGATATCGAATTTTACCTGGCTAAGGAATCTTCATTTTCTGGTGCAGTTACGTAGATGAATTTCTCCATTTCCTCCGAGTTTATTGGTGCTACTTTAAAGTCTTTCATTAAGCGCCGCTCCCAAACTTTCATCTTTTTACCCAAGATGGCTGAGAATATAATTTTGTTTAATAAGTTAATATTTCAAAAATATTGAATCTTACCTTTTTCTTTTTTCTCGGCACACGACACGTCCATTCCATTCTTATTTAATATTTCTAACATTTCATATCTAAAGGCGGATATGTCACTTTTAACTTCATTGATATCTTCCTCAGTTACCGAACTTTCTTCACATTTTCTATGCATTGAAGAGACATATCTCCAGATTAGCGCTCTTACTACAGAGGAATATCTATAATCTCGTTCCTTTTCTTCCAGATTTCTTCTCTAAAAATTGTTTTAGTATTTACTTGAAACATTTTCAAAATAATTTAGACGTATTTAAGATCGATACCACACTACCTCTGCTGATATCTTTCTCAGTTTATCTTTTGCACGAAGACCAAAAGTTTTCAAAAACATTTTTGGTGTTGGAATTATATTGAAAGGTGGTGGCAAAGTTGCAGCTTCCTCAAAATAACGCATCCACAGTTTGGTCCTGGCAAATTTCCATTCTGTGTCCGAGTGATCCTACGAAAGTTACAGAGATATTTCCTAGGAATTTGCGCTAAAAGTAATAACTAACATCTATTATAGCATACGTGTTAGACATCATTGCAATTAACAAATTTAAAAGAACAATAATGTTGATAACAGAATATGATCCGAACATTAGCAGTCCCCAAAATCTCGTATAACTTTTAATTCCGGTTAATTCAAAGTTTTCCAAGTTCACCAATCCAAAACTAGCCCAAAAGAGGGACTGCGATGTTTCAAAAACGCTGTAACAGGTAAATATTTATTCAATTTATATTTCATAATAATTAAGTTGAAATGTACTTAGCAAATCCTCTCCATTTTATGCAAGCATCTCGTTCATTTTTCCAATCTGCATCTCCGCCGCTTAGATGATAACACCTCTTCCTCTCCAAATCAGAAAAGTACCAGAGCAGCTGATTCAAACCTGTTAAAATAGTTCTATAATCCTTCTAGATGGTATCACTATATTAATAGTGTATTACCACAAGCAAATGCAAACAGAACCAACATGTAGATGAAGAAAAACTTCACTATATCTATCACCATTCTTCCTAAAGATATTTGTAGAGGTCCCAGATATGGATTTATAGAAAATAAATGTACCAATTTTAAGGCACTGAAATATTAGCCGATTTAGTTTACTCTACTACAATAGATATTTGATTACCTAAATATATTAGCAGCTGCAAATAATCCTTCTGCCACCAACTGCGGATCAAATGCTTCCCACTCTTCTCTTGGTATAAATGCTTTACTAGGATCGTTGGCTATTTCCTTTTTTGCTCCGTGTAGGCTATTACTCTTAAGGCGAATACCAAACAGTACAATATGTTTCTTGTACAATCGATAAAACTCCACAAATTCATGAGATAGGCTCGAATCCCTTCTTTGTAAATTTCCCTGATGCCTTCGCAAATAAATCCTGTAGTTGATATGACAAAATAGACTTATTACTACTTATATTCAAGGAAACGTCTAGACAAATGTGTGGGAGTCTGAAACCTCCAGTTACATGAAAATTTTGTTTTAAATATTTATGATCTACTTTAAGACCTTATATGACTAGACTGTCATTAAATTTTTCTGAAATAATTAAAATATAGTAACGTATTTTTGTACAAGCAAAGAAGAATCAATTATATATCCAAAAGTACAATGCACGGTGGGATGTTTTAACTTGACAATCATGTTTTCCATTTTTTCTTGTGTGTCTCTATTTCAGTGACCGATGTTTCGATTAGCCACGAAATGTCAAAGCACTGCCAAATCGCTTGGCTTTGTGTATATCAGCAGTTTTGATCGCCAACGGGAATACAAAATAACATTTGTTCCTTCGAAGTTGTTCATCGGCCTGCTTGATCGAATTGTCATCGACAATAGACGGTCGTCAGTCCAGGCTTTGTAGCGCACATTTGTTCGTTCATCATTGAATGATTTAGCTTAGATTTTCACCATATTATAACTCATATCAAATTCACTGTTGGCAAATCTTAATCAGCTTAATCACAACAAATTGAAACAAGAACATACATCACCACAAAGGTGTTAGTAAAAGGCAAGGGACAAGAATGACTCGGATACGTCTTGAATTACAATTATTGAAAAATTGGTCATCACCGGTTGAAAGTGAAGGAATTAGCAACAATGTTTCTGTGTTCACAAAATTCTGCTAACCATTTGCTTGTGAATAAGATTAGTATAAGAAATGCTTATCAGCGAGGCTTTCTACTTTTCAAAGTCACGATCGTATTGAATGTATGCGCTTGTTTATGGGCATTTATGAAGACAATCTAAGACTGATTTAGAGTCAATTATCACGGAAAAAGAAAGAATGGTTTTGTATTATAATCTTCTACCAAAAAAGGCGTCGATCAAAGGGCTTCGTCCACATGAACAGCGAAAACAGCAAAAGATCGTTTAATCGATAAAAACGGCTACCATTACAATAGGCTGTTTGACATTTGATTACAAACTTAAAATACATAATCCAGTTGTGAACAATACGTATGTATAATGTTTGTTTTACAAGACAATATTCAAAAACAACGTCAGGAAATAATTCTGATAAAGTGTACGATTACTGCCTGATTTTCTGCCTGTTTAAACTATAATGCGGATTTCAAGAAATTGCACATTCATCGAGTATTCCTGCTTTTGGTTTTACTACTTCTTATTAATTTATTTTTCAAAACCATGTCAGGGAACATCGTTTTGATGACGATAGTAGTTGCGTCCTTGTAATCTTCAATTACTTGTATTTAAAACTTTGTTGTTGTAACAACTCAACACAAAACATGATTTTTCTCAGTAAAATAGATTTTGTGTGGTATTATACTTCGATGCAACAAGATTGGTTGAAAAAGTCCTTGAGTAACTAAGTAGGTATAATGTTAAGGTAAATATAGAAAAGTGTGAATTGTTTAAGAATGGAGTAGAATAACTTGGATATAAAGTTAATCTATAGGTATCCATTCAACAGTGGAAAAAATCCGTGCAATCAAAGTGGCACCGGTATTTAGAAATTTTATTTTTATGTTAATATGACATTTAAAGATTTTTTTACAAGTTATTACATTTAATAACGAGTGTAGGAAAGCTTTTTAGGTAAACACAGCACTGTGGTGGGTGCTTAGTTCAAGTGACTCCGTAAGCTGTATCGCTTGTTTGGCTATCACTGCAACTTCTTCCTATTGCGTAGGCGGAGTATTAAGCCATCATATGAACGGAGTTGAGAAACCAATCTTATCTGCATATCTCTAAAGGAACTAGGAATTCTAACTAAAGCAAAGCAAAATTATTTGCAATTAGAGCGAGAAGCCTTAGCAATTACATTTTGCATAAAAAAATTCATAAGTATCTCTATGGTTTATATTGGTTTTAGATCGCTAAAAGTCATTTTAAACGTAGAAATATTTCGATTACTTCTGAATTTCATATACGTCGGAATATTATTTTGTTAGTACACAAGTATAAAATAAAATATTGAGAGAGATTGATTTAAATGATCATATGTCTTTGCCGAGATAATTGGCTCGCGTTTCCGTGATGGCGGTGCACTTAGATGTCAGGTGTTTCGCATTTTTATCCTCCGCCCTGTAGAATTTGCAGTGGCTATTCTGTTTTAGACCTATCCTTGTCATGTGTTCCCCAAGGTAAGAATGTCCTGCAAGAAAACCTGTGAGGATGTGTACTCTATTACTACTCAGTTCTAGCAAAGCTTTTGCTCTATGCTGGTTGTAGTTTCCACGGAATATCTTGGAGTGTCTCAAACCAGGGACTTCGTCTCTATCTTTAAGTTCTTGTAGGTGCTCATTCCTATACTACAGAACGATTCCGGTTCCAGAAACAAAGTTGAGTCGGCCTTCCTTGCCAATAGATTAACTTCTTCTTGCCTCTGATTCCAGTACGTCCTGGTACCCAGTATAATGCAACTCTGTTTTCCTTGCCTAGGTTGTTTAATCTGTTAAGCCATTTCCAGACTAATTTCGAGATGATGGTGTTAGAACTCAACGCCGTTATGACATGATTACCGTTACTAGAACCAATTGATATTGATAGAATAATAAATTCTTTCAAGTTAACCAATGAGTTGCTGCTGTCTCCTTGCAAACGTTTCAAGTAAAGATCTTATTTTAATGAAGATCAACGATTATATTAAAACGGGATGGGCTAGTAAAGTCACTTGTTCAAAGTTTAACCTTACTTAAAAAAGAAATGAGGTTTCATATTTTCTACACGAAAATCATGTAAGTATTGTCAGAATAAACAAACTGCCGAGGAAACAAGATATCGAAGCAATGATTACTAGTTGTAGTATACATCAATTAAAGCAAAATAATTTCGAAAAATATTTAGTGTCGTGGCTTAAAACAAAACGTTCTTTTCAACGTATTCTTACTCATTTTCTTTACTGAAACAATGTAGCATATTTACTGCCCACAGTCCAATGGTAATACTCAAAGCAGTATTACATACATTTTGTTACAACAGTCTAATTTAACAGTTACCCAACAAATACTAAACTTCTTGTTTCAAATAAAATAGTTTTCAAAATAAAGCCAAAATCCCAAATAGATTAATTAAAACCTAAAAAGAATACTAGTTTACTACTAAACAGATCGTTAGATATTGTAAAACGTGTAGAAGAGAAAGTGTTAGCAGCTTAATTAGGACCTATAGTAAGGATAAATGGCACTAATGTAATTATTCATTTAGTAAACGCTAATGATAAATAGCTTAAGTGAATATAAATTAGACCAGATATTTAGAAAATAATTCCAAACTTAACAGCAACAGTGATTCCATTGCAGTGGTTGTAACAAGTTGCAGCGAGAGACCTATAGTTACAAATAAACAACGAAGAATGAGTGAAGAGGCCCATATTTTTAATGCAATAAAGTTTAATGAAAACTCATATGTAGCCATATTTTCCAATATATAGTTCCATGTTGTGTTTCTGGTATTTATCATTGACGACTTAGATCGCTAGATTTAATCATCTCCGATTTTGTCGTTTGAGATTATTTGAAATTTTCGGTTTACGTGTATAGCTTATATCTGTTAGGACAATTAAATGATACTTAATACACGATTGAAAATTTATTTTTTGACCATCCCTATAACACTATGAATGGAATGGAAACAAATTTATATTAATTTTCTGTTTGAAAAATTATCTTTTATATGATTATGAAAATTGCATAGCGTTTTTTATCAGTTACTTACCGATTACATAGAAGAAAATAATATATTCCAAAATAGTTGGAGGATTTCCTCGTTGTTCCTTTGTTTTTCCATAGTCCTTTTGTCCATCGTCGGATAAAAAAATTCTGTAAACTGTTCATCTGCTCTTTGAGAATCTAGCATTAAAATGACTACAACGATATTAGTTAGTCATTGTAATACATATATTGTATTAATAGAAACTTACTAATAAAAAATATGTACGAAAAAGCATGAATTAAAAACTTCATAAAAGGTTTTCGAACTATTTTACCCAGATATGTTTCTGGCGCTACCATATATAGTAGACAATAGAAAGGGAATAGAAGACCAACTTTACTGATTATGAAGAATTTTCGAATGCTAGATTTTCTTCGGAATCCCGGAACACCTTCATACCACAAGGCTGCTAAGAGTTGTTGAATGTTCGGATGTGCAACGAACTATAAAAAAATCATAATTTATAATTTATAATTATTTCTCGTTATAAGTACTAAAGTGGGATAAAATCGAATATCGAATTTATTAATTATAACGCGGGATTATTACATAAAAAATCATTTAACCTTTTTTTGTTTGTAAGTAATAGCCAATTCCAATCGCGCTAAGGTCATTTGCTCACCAACTTCGTAAGAAGGTTTATCAGGATCATGGTTTAAAATAACTGCTAATTCCTCAGAAGTTCGTGATTGATGTAGTAAATCCACAGCAAACTGTTGGCACTGTTTTCTTAATTCTAAATATTCCGATTTACATTCCTTAAAGGTTATTCATCCCCAGCATCGAAAACAAATCGAGAAAGAATAAGAAAAGAATTATTAAATACTTTTATATTAAGCCTGAGGGACTTACCGGTTCCGCAAACGCTAAATTTCGAAGTTCCCACGACAGTTGAAAAGCCGTTAAAATGGGATCGCCTGATGATAACGCGATTAGGGAAGGACTGGCCAAGGCCTTGTATTCGTTCACGCGAGATAGAGAATGACGGAGGGAATCCTCTTTAGATTCTCTTAAACATTCCTCGCAGCCACATCTAATTGCGTATAGAATTCAATTAGGCAATTAAGAGTAATGAGTATTGCAAAATAAAAATTAAAGGAAATTAGCAAAATAATAGGGCTGTAATATATTTTTTTACGCGAGTTTTTTTATTAAACACAAACAAAATACAGCTCAACAATAATTTTTATACCGCTTTTTATACCGCTCACGAACTTTTAGCCAAGAGAGAAATTTTAAAATATAATAATTTAAAGCATTTCGCTTAATTTTAGAATGTATATATGATCGCACAGTAACTTTAAATGCATATCTCATGAGAGTATTCGGGAAAAGAATTACAAACATTTTATGGGAGGGAATTCCTCAATGGGATTTTGAACGTCCCCCAATTAATTACGGTTATAGCTCGCAATACCTTCAACAACTCCCCTCCTTTTCCCTCCAGAGATAGAGCAGCTAAAGTTCTGATACAAATCTGTGTTTAAATCGCTTTAGTATTTTCTCCTAACACCAAAACATTTTATATTTTATCGTGTGGATTGTTATAAATACATTTTACAAAAAATTAATAATACTGGATAAAATCACCTGTGGTATTATAATTATGCTGAATAAAAAAAGATATTCCAATAGAAAACTACAAGAATACAGGTAAATTAGAAGAATGAATCTTCCATGCTATCTTTATTATTTCTATGTATGATGCGAATTCCGTGTAACAACATTGATTTCTAATGACTACTTACAACTAATTACATTTTCAGTACATTGGTTGTTCGTTGAAGTAACTGACAATCTACATAATCTGTTCTACACGTAGTTCTGAACAAAAAACTTACACGCTTACGTCATTTTGTTCCCGTTCCGTATGTATGGATAAAACAAAAAAAATGTGCATGTATTTAATCATGAAATAACATCATCTATAAGAATATAATAATTGCCCGAAATATTCATCGACCTACGAGGGAGCGTTTTTATATTCGCGGAATGAGCGGGTTGTAGGGGGTGATTGGGCGCATTTGGGGCGTGGCCTGTGCAGCGACTCATAATTAGTATAAATACGAAGTTTCATTGTTATTAGACAGTAACGGGCGCGATGCTGTATAAGACCCACATCCGCCCGATCCTAACCTACGCCAGCCCAGCTTGGGCCACGGCGGCTCCATCTCACATCCTTCCACTAGTCCGAGTGCAAAATCGCGTTCTGCGACTTGTATTCCGACTTCCTAGACGCACCACGCTGGCAGTCCTCCGAGAACTTACAGCGGCGGACGCCCAGGACCTGAACGAGTTCTTGAAGAAACTCAACCGAGGATTCTTCGACAAGGCACTCGCGAGCAGCAACCCAGCAATGAGTAGCGCTATCGCGCAAAAATCAGTGGGACCCACCAAGCACCGCACAACAACGGAGATACTCCGAGAAATGCGGTGACGATTTATTCATAAAATAATACCTCTGTTTCGTTAGTTTCAGATATCAACAGCGAGGAGATCCATCCAGAAGACTCCGAGAAGCCACAACAACCCAGGAACCCGAGAACCACCAGAAAGACATCCATGAAGGAAGTGGAACTGGAAGAAGAGGACCTTTCAAGAAGAGGCAGACAACCATCGAACTATTAGACAGTTAGTCTTTGAACTATCTTCAACCAAGTAACATAATCAGGAGTGAAAAGTGAAATATGGAAAAAATCGAATATCGTGCCGTTATAAAGTTCCTTACCAGGCAAGGAAAATCAGTCGCGACCATAATGAATGAGATGTCATTGGTTTACGGCGACTCGTGTCGAGGAAAAACCATGGTGTACAAGTGGCATAGTTTATTTAAACAAGGAAGGGAATCCCTTGAAGACGACCCGAGGCCGGGCAGGAGCATTGAGGTGACCACGCCAGCACTTATCCAAAAAGTTGAAAAAACTGTACTCGAAGATGTTCGACTAAAGAAGAAACAACTCGCAGAAATGGTTGGAGTATCCGATACAACAATTTTTAAAATCCTACACGATCATCTCGGCATGTCTAAGGTCAGCGCAAGATGGGTGCCGAGAATGCTCACGCCGCCGCAAAAACAACAGCGCGTAGAGTGTTCGCGTGCATTTTTGGACCTCTGTAATGAAGAGAGGATGGTGTATTGAGTCGAATTGTTACTGGAGACGGAACTTGGGTTCATCATTATGAACCTGAGTCCAAACAAGACTCCATGCAGTGGCATAAAAAGGGCACAGCACCTCCCAATAAATTTAAAGTGTCACAATCAGCTGGGAAACTCATGGCAACGGTATTTTGGGACTCGGAAGGAATATTGTTGATTGATTATAAAGATAAAGGTGTTTCTATAACCGGAGAATATTACGCTTCAATATTAGAGCGAGTAAAGGAAGCCATTAAAGAGAAAAGACGGGGAAAATTGACGAAAGGTGTGCTGCTTTTGCAGGACAACGCGCCCGTCCACAAAAGCCGCGTTGCGTTAGCTGCCCTGCATAAGGTGGGCTTCGAAATTGTGAATCACCCACCCTACAGCCCAGACCTGCCCCGAGTGATTATTACCTGTTTCCGAAAATGAAAAAAGAGCTGCGGGGTAAAAAATTTACTGCCGATGATGAAGTCAAGGAGGCAGTTTCGGCGTATTTTGCAGATAAAGAGAAATCATTTTTTTATGAGGGTATAAATAAATTAATTGAAAGACGTAAAAATGTATCCGTCTTGCAGGTGAATATATTGAAAAAGAAAAATAATTTGGTTTTTTTATTTCCACCCCTTATCCCCCATTCCGCGAATATAAAAACGCTCCCTCGTATGTTGTTGCGTTGTCAATGAATATCTGGAAGTTTATTTAGTAGAGTATTTACTGCTGTAACTATTCTTTCGATCAATTCTTCTCTCGTATTTGGTTTACTATTATTGTAAACACGAGCTTAAGACAACCCCAAAACAGAAGTCAGATGACAGATCAGGTACCACCTCTTGGTATCCATCGTTCAGCAATATATTTGTTCAAAAAATTAATAGCATGTCTTTGAAAATGCTCGTCACCATCACCATTATATCGATACAACATGCCGCGTTGCGGTTTTAGTGGAAAATTTTTCATTACTTCTGGTGAAGCATCTTTTAAGTAAGTTCTATAATAATTTATTGCAGATGTCCTTCGGTTATTATTATAACTGTTTAATAATCCATGCATGTACAGGGAAACTATGTCGGTGATTACGAACAATTAGAGTATGAATAATAATAAGAATATTTTCTTTGCATTTGGTGGGTGCTAGCAGGCGTTTCTTAAGACGTGTGTTGCTGCTCTGTCTATACAATGCGGATTAATACTGATTTTTTTAGATGTGTGGTGGGTGCTTAGTTGCAGTGACTCCGTAAGATGTATCGCTTGTATGGCTATTACTGCAACTCTCGCGGTGTAGTTTTGTGTGTGTATATAATTGTGTTGAAATGGCTTTGTGGCAGCATATTACCGTCTTTTATAATGCCGCGCTGTTAATCACTTTGTTCTCAACAACGAATGGTAAGTCGATCGGATTTCAATTCTCCGAGAAAAATGTCACCGTCTTTCCAAGGGATTGAAACCAGGCTCCTATCGTTCCACCACAACGATAGTCAGCCGTCTAACCATTGCGACTATAGAGCCATTTGACAATAATAATATAGTCACAAACACTAATATAATGTAATATACAACAAACAAATAATAAAATAAAATAGAATTTATTAAAGAAAATTAATTTAGCACAACTATACTCTATACACAATAATAATAATTCTGTTGGAGAACGTGAATCTCATTCTAAAAAAATAAGAATGTAGTCTAATAGAAATATAAAATGAAGATGACAATAAATCTAAATGTGAAAAGAAAAGAGAAGAGAAGGAGATTGTCTCTGTGAACGTTATGTTGTTACAGTCTTGCGATTAGCTATTAAATTGATTTATGCGCATAAAATTCCTTTTTGTTCCCATGTACTCTACCTGCTAGAGTTGTAATGGTTAGTTATGGTACTGAGAAATGCATTGGGAATGATTTCCATATTTGTATACCTCTCATGCAATTTCTAATGTATAAAAACATATTAGCAGCAAAATTTTCAGTTTTCGGAAAATTGATCGGCATGAATCAGTATAATGTACCCTTACAATAGCACTGCTAATTGCTAATTTTTGTTATAAAAGCACTCTATGAGCAGTCGGTAAAAATACCCACGACAATGTGACGTCTTGATTGTACTTTAGCATAATAAATGGACATCAAACATTATGTGTTAACTTGTGATCTAAAACATCTGAATATATCATATCTCTCGTTCCAAAGAAGGTTGGCTTCTAGAGAGCTGCCAAGACAGTTTGTTGATGTGCACTTTAATAAATCATTTTGGCCTAGTGATAATTTATCAATCGTTAAATATCTCCGTCTGGTGTGGAAAGCCATATATTTTGTATTTTCAAAATTCAGTAATAGTTATTATCTGAGAGCTAAGACTCAATATTTGCGGTAGTTTATCTTAAATATACTCGAGGTCTGTACAGGTTATTAAAATAAAAATGTCATCTGCACATATTGTTAATGACACATCAGAGAGGAATAGAATAATATCCCTAATACATACAAGTTGAATAGGATTGGTCTTGGTTCTTTTGAATTTAGGTGTTTTATTTGGATTTGTTGAACTCTGTCACATACTACTTACTGACTAATTTTACAGTAATTTCTTAGCACTAAATGTCATTTTGTCTACTAGGTACTTACTTATCTCTACTAAATCTTTTTTTTTAATGTGGTGGGTACTTAGTTGCAGTGACTCCGTAAGCTGTATCGCTTGTCTAGCTATCACTGCAACTCTCGAGGTGTAGTTTTGTGTGTATATGTTGTGTTCAATTGGCTTTGTGACAGCATCATATCGCCTTTTATGATGCCGCGTTGTTAATCACTTTGCTCCCAACAGCAAATGGCAAGTCGATCCGGGATTAAACTCTCTGAAAAAATGTCACCGTCCCTCCAGATAATTGAACCCCGGCGCCTATCGTCCTCTCACAACGATAGTCAGCCGCCTAATCACTGCGGCCATCGACCCGTAAACATATATTTAATTTTGTTGATGTCTCAAGAATGGAAAGGAATTGATCTAATGTTTTTTTGTTTAGAATTACTTCTAGAATAGTTTGTCGGCTGCCTTAGGCAACTCCCTTTATACAGAGTGTTAAAAAAAGAAAAAAGTAAAATATTTAAAGATGTAACAGTACGGACTGAAATGAATAAAAAAGTTTTAATAAACGTACTCGTATTTCCCCAAAGTAACCTTTTTGGGAGATATGGTATGGTATTCTTATTTTGCAATTTTGCAAACGTTTCATATCTCCGAAATGGCTCCTTTGCGGTCCCATGTTGATTAAGATTTTCTTGTTTATTTTCGTCCATACTTTAAATATTTTACAGTCTTTTTAACACTCTGTATAAATATTGCAAATAAAGTATTGTAAGAACAGTTTGTCGTGTTTTTGCGGATTCAATTAGAATGAGTTATAAGTTCCTATGATTTGTGTTAGATAGCACTTCTGTTTTACATTTATGTCGAGTTGTGAATAAACAATATCTTTTAATTGTAAGTTGTATTTCTAATTTATTCTCATAGAAGCTTAGTTGATAGAGTTAATAATGGTGATTTTGCAGGCCAATGTCCAAATCCATTAGATCTTTTTTAAATTTTCTATGTCTCTTCATTCTCCTCAAATGTTCTTGAAAGGAAAATGAAAAAGAAAAACACTTTCAGAACTCACACATCTATGGATGTAAGATAGTGTGCATATTTCTTAAATTATGTATAAATAAACTTTGGTAGGTACGTCGTTCTTAGAGCAACCGACATGATTGTCACGTATACATTCTGTTTTAAAAATAACAATTTATTTATTTTGTAGTAGATGTATTTAAGAAAAAAAGAAATAAAGTAAATTCAAATGCGAAAGATACTAACGCACTACTACTAATTTTATTTTGAATTAGAAGAAGACAATATGTTAATATGCAGGAGATATCAAGTACAGGCTGATATAACTCACTCGCTTCTTATTGATATCTCTTATTTACAATGTTTTTAGAATGGTGCAGCTCGATGTCTTCTATATTTGCGACTACTTCACGAAAATATGTCATTCGTAAATGTATCTATATATATAATATACGACCACAGATATAAAGTCTTTAGCAGCGTTGACGTGGTTATGCTGAGATCAGTATAATTTATGGAGGCCTCACTAAATTAGCTCGCGTAAACCGTAGTTACAACTCACACATCTTCTTGGCGGAT
The DNA here is from genome assembly GCA_023690525.1 of Holotrichia oblita. Classification (NCBI taxonomy): domain Eukaryota; kingdom Metazoa; phylum Arthropoda; class Insecta; order Coleoptera; family Scarabaeidae; genus Holotrichia; species Holotrichia oblita. The sequence goes on along the minus strand of CM043018.1, from coordinate 104,623,230 downwards.
TCTTCTATTTGCTTATCAACTGTTATATTTCTATTGAAACATGACAAGCTTTTAGGTGCCAAATTCCCAAAGTAAAAATTTTTGTGATATGTAATAATTTATATCCTGCTAAATGTTTCTTTATTTACACTGATCGTCTAAGACTTTTATATTTTTATAACGGGCAATAGTAGAAATAATATATTCGCAGTCTGTCTAAACATTCGGACACAGTTTTCGTAACTCTATTATTATTATAATATATATATATTATTTATTATATTATGCTTTTTTTAATGTCGCAGTAATTTGAATATTGCATTAGTGCATTATTTGATAAAAGATCTTGCAATTTAGTAGCCAAAAAAGATCATCAAAATAGATAAACCGCAGTACGTTCGGCCTAACTATCTTGATAATTTTATTAAAGCCTCTACACTAAACAAAATAGTATAAAAACCGCAGTAATTTTGTTAATACTGACATTAATTTAACTTCACCTGAGTTTCTCCACGAAATAATAATAGCCATAAATATCATTAGCAGTTTCATAGGTCCAATTTGCAAAAATTAATTCATTAACCTATTAGTATCATCACATTAAAAGAACATCAATCTAATTTCTGTCATAATTTTTGATTTTGTATCTAATGGTGGACTCGAAATGTTTATATGATACTTTGATTTCTTGTAGCCGTCAGCCTTATTATTTCGTGTGCATCGTATTAGTTTTCGACACTGCTAGAATGCTGATTTGAACCATCTATAACATGCTAATAAAGGTTTATGATATTATGCTTTAATTAACGAAAAATATATTTTAAGTTTAAACCACAGTTAACATTTCAATTATCCTTAATTAGTTATAGAAAAATGTTGTACATCAAGCAAGAGAAACAAGATTAGAATGGAAACAGCCATAATGCGTCATACTTTTAGATTTTGATAGAAACGTGTTCAGGAATAGATAATTTTTATCAAGTCGTGTAATGTTTCCGTTAACAGGAATTTCAATGAAAATCAGTGGGATTACATGATATTTTATAACTGACCATTTTCAATAATTCATTGCAGCATAGGTATTTGAGCACATTTTTCAGTTTTTGAATAATTCTAGGAATTACACCGAGGGCATTCTGGAGTTTATTTCGAAGTTTATCAATAATATATAATTATGTTATAATTTTCTCTATAAGAAATAACGTAGATGACCTAAGTCATGAAATCTCGTTGACTATTCAACAGTTCCACAGTGAGTCGTTACAAACATATTATTCCGAGATAATGTAAAACTGACAATAACCAAACCTATTTTGATCAATATATTTAAGAAATATAAAACTAAGTATGTTCTTTTTTTAGAATACAAACTTTTTATAAACATCTATTCTAATATTTAGCTTCATTTAATTAATTAAGTAATGTAATTCAAATTACTAACAACATAGTGAGCAAATACCTAGAAATTATGTGTATGTTTGTATATTTAACATAGTCTAGCAACCCTCTATGGCATGCATACAAATGTATTATTCATGATTAGCTCTAGCATATTTAGTGGAGTCTAGCTATTCAAGTAAACAGAAATGCTAAGAAAGAGTAATAACGTAACTAAATATTTCCTATAATTTTCCTTATCGCTTAAATTTTGAATTGCTAAATCGGTTACGTTTAAAAGGCAATTTACTGCTGAAATTAATGTGATAGCTAGCACTCTTTGAAATTAAATCCGTTACAGTGCAAGCATATTTTAATGTAAAGAGATAACTTTTGTGTGTTGTCAGTAACTGATAAACGTAGCAATAAATATTGTTTAAATAGAATACTCTGTATGTTACGGGTTTTGGATACTTGGACGCAACATTCACATACATATTTAAACTTTTTTGCCTTAGGAGTGATAATAAATAAAAGAGTTATTAAGATATGACGATAATCTATATATTTTTTAATGGAAAGCCCTATTTATTTTTATATATTAACGTTACGCCTAATACTTTTTGAACTTTTTTGACATTTCTGTAAAATCACAATTAAGACAGTTATAAGGAAAATGTAACTCGAATTCGCTAATGTCTGTTCTAAGAACAGAACATAAAGAGTATTATGAATGAATTTTTAAGAAATTATTTACAAAATGATTATATTTACACTTTATTTTTCAACAGTGAATTACGTATGAAGACATAAAAAGTGTGTTGATACTTTTGAAATGAATTAGCTATATATGAAAATACAAAATGAATTTAATCATTAATTTTAAGACGATTTTGATGAATTGGAAATGGATGACAATTGTTAATGGAAAACTGAAATGAAATGTAGAAAGTAACCTAAACTGGATTTCTCAAATATGATACATCTTTTATTAGTTACTTTTATTGTTTATAATGTAATTTTCCACCGCCAATTAAAGCAATATTTTTATTAAAAAAAAATATAGCGTCTGTGTGAGGAATCCAAGTTTTGCACCAAGTTTGCTTTGTTTTCACAACGTGTTTAAGTGTGTTACTGTGTGTACATTTGCTTCTAGCTTGAATTTAATTATCATATGTAATTAAATTGAATGAAGTAATGAAGACAAAGATGAATAAAAATAAGAATCGAGGAACTTGAAGAAAATTCAATAGCAAGAGACAAGGGTGATTTTATCTTCACCCACTAACAAGAAATAAAACAACATGTTTTATATCTTCTTCTCGTTCTAATACTGATGAAAATGCTGCTTCTATGTTGAAGATGTATCTGAATGAGGCAGGCAGTATCTCTAACGAAACATTGATAAGCAAGAGTGGGACACAATAATGACCAGAAGAAGTTTCAATATCGAAGTGTTATTGTATTGGATTCTAGCTTAGGGTATATGAAGTAATCTTACTTTACTTAGAATTAACTTAATTTAGCGGGTTATACAGTGTTATGATAAAGTAATGCACAAAATTCATAAAACGTACAATGTTCATTTTTGAAAAAATGCAAAAACACGTCAAACAGTTTGTTTTATTCCGCGTCTTTTAACATAAGTCAAAAAAATAAAACGTCAAATTTGTCAAAGTTGTGACGTCATCAATATTTTTTTTTTAATAGGAAGCTAGGTTTTTTTTTACATTATTTGATAAAGCTTGATTTTCTGCATTATAAAAAAATAATTGAAGTAGGGGTCACATAAGAAAAAAAAAACGAGAAAATTAATAAAAAACGAAATAAACTTAATTTTAGTAATAAGTTTAACTTAACAAAACAGTCTATTAAACCAAAACTATTTCTTACATGAAATGTTCAAAATGTGTCCCGTTCACTATCTGACATAGGCCAAGACGATGGTAGACCTGATTTACAGAGTTTTCGATCATCTGCGGAGATATACGAGTCATTTCATGTCTAATTCGTTCCATTAAGTTTTCTAAATTGTCTGGTCGGTTAACGTAGACCCGACTTTTTAAATGTCCCCACAGAAAAAAGTCAAGGGGTAAGATCAGGTGATCTAGGTGGCCACTCCATTGGTCCACGTCTTCCAATCCACCTTCCTTCAAACTGGTTATCCATAAACCTTCGAACATGAAGACCATAATGTGGTAGTGCACCATCTTGTTGGAACCAAATACTGGGATCCAAGTTTTCCCTATTATTTGGATCCGGTAATGCCGCAATTAGATCCGGAAGCACTGCCATACGAAGATGTTGAAGAAAATGCAGAATAATTTTCTAAGTGGAGTAGATAAAATTCCTGCTTTCCTAGTTCACGATACTGCCCCGTTGCTGGCAGGGCCATTGTGTTTTCTTTATAATTTAATTTTGAAGCAGTGTCAATTTCCCGCAATCTGGCAAGTTTCCTGCATTTGTCCGATTTTCAAAAGAGGTGATTCATCTGATGTTAAAAACTACAGACCTACTAGTACCAATCTGGCGTGGATTACACAGTATATCTCAGAGTGTCTAGATAAACGTGGTCAAATAGACGTAGTATACACTGACTTCCAAAAAGCTTTCGATCAAATTGACAACCACATTCTTATGGACAAATTACAATGTATAGGATTCTCGCTAGCGCTGATGAAGCTTTTTTCATCTTACCTGTTTGGAGTTGAGTATCGTAATATTAAATCCTCCGAATTTAGTCCAACACCTAGCGTCCCGCAGGGTTCGAATCTAGGCCCTTTACTGTTTTTGATTTTTATTAACGATATATCAGCAGTTGTTTCTTGTGAGCAGCTGTTGTTTGCTGATGATCTGAAAATATTTTATTTTTTATGTATTAAGCTACAGAAAGACCTTTCTAACATTGAGGAATGGTGTAGAAACAATCGCTTAACCTTGAACATTGGTAAATGCAAAGTAGTAACGTTTAGTCGCAAGGAAGAGATATATGTGCAATTAATGCTCAACAATTAATGGTCAAACATTGGACCGTTGTACCGAGATTAAAGATCTGGCCGTGACTTTTGACAGCTGGTATGGTATCCAATCTACAATGTGCGTATTAAAAATCTTGAAGCAGTACAGAGATGTTTTTTAAAATATATCGTCGCCTGAATGCAGAAGTAGTATATGTCACAAAATGCAAATTTTATAGGAGAGCATTTTTTTTGTTTTCTAAGAAAATTGAACTTGGTTACGTAAATATTATAATCATTTGTATGTTAAATTAACATAACAGAGGTACATCATTAGTGCTTAACACTGTTAAGTAAGAAATATAGAAAAATATGGACATCGAATACTAAGATGTTTTAAAGCAATTGTCCACAAATATAAACTTAGCATATTTAACAAAAGGTGACTTAAAATAGTTCTGATTTAAAAACAAGAGCGTTTGAACATATCTTTTATTTTATAAAATGAAGTACATACAGAATGAAGAAAAGTATAGTTTCATTATTCGTTATTATCATCCGATTCGTTCCTGGTGCGTTCCATAGAGAAAGGCAATGTTTTGAAAAAATCGTGGTACTGAGATTTTATGACATTTTTCGCACATAGGAACTGTAGATGTTCATACTTTTTTTTCGAAAGAGGTATTTTTTGTTTGTAAAGTTTTTTTTAATTGCAAAGAATTACAGTCAATATGAACCTTTTTTCTTCCTCTTTGAGTTAAATCTATTTTTCTAAATTCTTCTTGCTCGTACATTGTTTTGAATAATAAACAATTGGGAAACTCTGGATCTGTTGCAATTATTTTAACATTACTGATTTGAACCTTTTCTCCATTTTAATCTTTATCAAAATTAATGGCGATGCTATTTTGCAGATCTTTCAAATCATATACATCATTTTGTGATAGTTCGTACACCTCGTAAGGTTGTTTTCTCTTCGCTAGCCTTACTATCGAAATCCACTGATCTGGTGTATATACCGGTATGTTTTTTGCGGCCCTCTCAATCACGCTATGGACGGAATCTACCTCGCTTTGAGTATGACCGCGCTCTAAAAATGTATGACGGATTTTAATCAAATATTTTTGTGTTAAGTAATTATAAAGAGAGAAGATGTACTTATTGCGATTTTGACCTCCACAATTATCTGAATAAAATGCAAATTCTGTAACACCTTTTTCAACATGATTTGCTATATATTGTAGCAAACAGCTTCCTATTTCGGATGAGCCTCGCTGAGCGATGCATTCGTACCACATGTAGCACTGGCAACCTATTGTGGCTAAATTAAATATTGTAAAATTATAAGAAGACAGTTTTAATTTATAATACGCTAAACCCACATTTGATTTTGGTATCGGTAATACTTGTTGTAAATCAAAAACAGCGGCACAAATTTGTGAATTTCGAGACGCTGCTTCTTTGTCATTATTTTTCAACTGTCGAGCTAAATCTTTATTTCTGATATGTTGTGTATGTTCTATTTCTTGAATATGATCTCTACTTTGTTCTGAAAGATTATCATACTTGTGACATGTGTCACACAAATCCTTTTTTGGCTTAAAGAACGACATATTAAATTCTATATTAAAAATCTGTCTGTAGATGCTCTCTGTTGCTGCTACAGATATATTATTGTCTTCACAAAATTCTTGGTACAGGCAGTACATTTTTGTAATGTTTAAAGTTTCCGGAAGGTACTTTCTTACACTGCTCCTCCTGCAGTAATGACTATCGACCGTTTCGAACCAATTAATATGATTTCTAACCGAGACTTTTACTGAATTATGCAATTTAGAATTTGTGCATGCTTTTCCTCTTCTATCCGGTAGTACTGCGCCTGCGCTTCCCATTTTGGAAAATATGGTTTGCACCATTTGTGCACTAATGCTTAAAGTATTTAAAAAAAATGTTTTGCAAACCTCTATATTTGTACCATTAGGTGACAGGAAATATTTATACGTGAAACTTCTCCTACTCGGTTTTTCTGCAATTTGAATGTCTTGAGTACCAGTTTTCTGACGTTTGCGAATTCGCTCCTTTTCTTTTACATGGACAAATTTGGAAATGAAATCTCTTTGTCGATTAATATCAGCTAGAGACCAAAATTCCTTGAATATACATTGTCGTTCTTCGTCTGATACTTTTTCTCCACATTTTCTTCTACAGTTTTTACAAGGCAGCTTTACTGTTCTCTTAGGTTGCAATTTTCCATTCCAATTTGTATATGCCTCGCCACTATTTCGAAATTTCTTTATTATATTTCTTCTCCAGGTTTCGGGTTTTCTTGTCCTTTTTCTACTTATATGGCGAATCTTCTCACTTCTTGCAAGGTTTTCATTACAATTTTCACTCTTTTCGCTACTGCTACTTGCACCGGAAGGTTCAAAATTGGGATCATCACTTTCATTCTCTGTTGCGAAAGGGTCAGAATCAGAAGAATAATAATGCAAGTCTTTGTACAGAGTACTTTGTTCAACACAATTAGACGTCTTTTCATGCGTATCAAGTTCGGGTGTTGTATGTTTGTCTATCAAGATATTGCTGTTGCTGGTCGTGCCACGTTTAGTAACTTCGTGGTTACTTCCGGTCAGCGCTAAATCTTTGCAAAGACGGATGCGTTCTAAAATTTTTGACGACAAATTTGAGAAAGATTGTATATTACAAATATAAGTGGACGTCTCTGACAGCACCAAATTTTCAGATGGCATTAAATTTACTGATTTTAACATGAGATCTTCACAATTTGTCGCTTTGGTAGAGCACCGGGTTTCTTTTTAGAAACTTTATAACCTATAAAAATAGTTTAGGTTAGGTAATTCACACATACATTTTCAACATAAATATATAGATATTGTACATACCGCATATGTGTGCGAATGTTTCCGACGGCAATGCATTTATAGGTGGCTTTGGATTACTGTCCTTCCGAACCAAATTTAGAATTTTTTCCGATCTGCTAGTTGCCATAGTAAGCTAAAGTTGTCTATTAAGGTAGAGCAGAAGTAGTCTATGTGCAGTTCTTTCTAAGCTAACTCAAATCTTGTATAGAGCAGAGCTATTCTATCTCACATTGGGTACGTGGACATACCATGCATACAGTACTTACGATAGTTCTGCATTAACCGAATCACATCAAGTCAAGATAAAATAGTTTGACACTCTATCTTCGTGGCGGTTATTCAAATATTTGCAGTTCGAATACTTCTGCATGTAATAAAGTGAATTATAAGCTATTATATGGTATGAAAATCACAAAATGCCAAATTTTGGAGATAGACTAGTTCTGCATTCAGGCGACGATATGATGTTTATCGACGATGGAATTTACCCCACTAGAGGCATTGATACTGCAGTGATGCTTAACAGATACCATTTGGTATCCTTGGAACTTAGACGAAACATAAGTAGTGTAAAATTTCTATACAAAATCTTGCATAACAACATTGACTGTCCTGATTTATTGCACAGAATCAATTTTATTGTACCTCGATTCAATAGTTGTCAAAGCAACTGTTTTTACTGTTCTTCAAGTAGAACTAATATATTGGTAAAATCACCGATGTCACTTATTTGTAATACTTATAATTCTGTATCTCATCTATGCGATATTAATTTTGATACAATTCAAACGATTTCAAGCATTATATAATATACCTCTTATCACGTGTACTCTCTTTATATGTTTAATTTTAGTTACTAAATTTCCTGTTCTTGCGGCTACCTGTTGGAAATAAATTATTATTATTATTTATTATTATTATTTATTATTATTATTATTATGTTCCAAATATCGCTCAGCTGTTATATTCCCACCAAAGAAATAAGGACCAATAAATCTTCTCCTGACGATTCTTACCCAAACATTAATTTTTTGGGGGCGCTGGGTGTGTTTTGTCTGAATCCAGTGGGAATTTTCCCGAGCTCAGTAGCGACAATTGTGTTACTGTACCACTTAAATAAAACGTTGCTTCGTCTGAAAATACTACACTATTAAGCAAATTTGGATTTTCGTCGCAATTGCTCATGAGGATTTCATAAAACTCCAAACGTCTGTCTGGATCATCTTCTGAGAGTTCGTGAACAAGTTGAACTTTGTATGGGTGCAGTTTCTCTTTTTTTAAAACTTTACTACAAACGACTAACTAACATCTTGTTGTAACGTAATTTCTGTTGTAGTTGCGTGAGGGTTGTCTTCTAATGACGGCAAAATATCTAACTTTGCATCGTCGCTTATTCCCGGTCTTCTAGATTTTGGAGCATCCCTTACGCTTCCCGTTTCATTAAATTTTGCGACAATTCTGCTTACTGTGCTTGGAGGTCCTTCAAAATGTGTTTCGCTAAATAAAGCACATGCTTCTTCATGACTTCGAAGTCTATCGCCGTAACCTACCACCACTAGAATTTTTATCCTTTCTCTTTCCGTTAAAGGAGTCATCATAATAAAATTGGTATGACGCTGATTGTAAGACTGACACTGACAAACAGTTGTTTTATTAAAACAATTGAAAAAATTGATAAAAACAGATGTTCTTACTTTAAGTTTTAATTGTTTTAATATTTAGTTTTTTTTCATAAACTCAAAATCAAGTTTATTTTGTTTTTTATTAATTCTCTCAGTTGTTTCTTATGTGACCCCTACTTCAATTATTTTTTCATAATGCAAAAAAACAAGCTTTATCAAATAATGTAAAAAAATATTTATGACGTCATAACTTTGACAAATTTGACGTTTTATTTTTTTGTGTTAAAAGACGCGGAATAAAATAAACTGACGAGTTTTTGCATTTGTTCAAAAATGAACATTGTACGTTTTATGAATTTTGTGCATTACTTTATCTTAACACTGTATTTTTGTAATAAAGAATAAACATACTATTCATATTAATCAAAAAATCTGCACACAACAAAATATGTTTGTATATTAGGCGATTACATCTTCAAAAACTTTTATAAAACATTTCTTTTGATCAAATAAATTTTTAGTACAATAGACTAAGGCGAGAAGAGCAGGCCTTATTTCTATTACCTTTATACATACTTTTTGAAATGTAAATATTAATATTCAGTGCTATGATTTCCATTACTTTTGAAGTCTCAAAATAATGATGGCGGAATAACGTATAAATTAAGAGCAAACAGAATTGGAAGAGTTTTACTGCAACATTATCTTAAGGAATAAAAAAAAAAGAGCAATAGTAATTAATGCCTTACTTTATATCATGCGGCATTGGCAGAGTGGCTCCTCTATCTAGAAGCAATTTTAATATTTCGTAATTGTTTCGATGAGCTGCTAAGATCAGAGGGGTTATGTCAGGTGTGAACGAAGCCGTGCTTAGATTAACTCGTTGCCAACTCTGAAATAGAAAACTTAATGCAAGTTATACACATTAACGAAATCAACATAAAAAGAAAATGTACGGAATTAAAAATTAAATTATAATTTATCGATTCACTCACGTATGGTTCTCCATCTTTATGAATTAATTCTTCGTGATCGAGAAGAAGCTCAACAGCTTCCACAAATTCTACATTGATGGAATGAAGCAGGGCATCCTTAGTTTCTACTCCCATAACCACAAGGAGTTCTACCATCTCTAAATTTTCACCATCTATTGCTAAAGTTAAGGCGTTTCTTCCTAAGCTATCGACACAATTTATGTTGGGAATATTAAAATGTTGTGCCCTCTCTAAAATTCTGAAACGTGAGATATGAAGGCAACAGAATAAGGTGATATTGGTTACTATCTTAAAAAAAATCATACCTTCTAACATTGGCCATATCTCCTCGTTCCACAGCTAGTAGATATTTTTTCTCTTCTAATGAGAGAGCTTTTGGCAAATTGGGTACTTCTTTTATTTCCGGCGTTTCCATTCTTAGAGAATTCCCTGTAAAGATATAGCGGAATTTATTATTTAGATAATGTACTGAATTTAAAAGATGTTAAATCTTCTGAAAGCGACTTTTGCGATGTCATATAAAATGATGATTTACTACCTACTGTTATTCTATAGCGCTTTTGTTTCTAAATAAAGTATGCTTTATCGTAATCCATTTGCATTATGTGCTTTTTAGGATTATAGCAGATAAGTAATATATCTTTTCATTTATTTTTATTATTTCTCTTTAACGGTGTATTAAATTCAATAACAATAGCTTTTCATGCACTTTTCTATCAATAAGATGTGACCACTTATAATTTGATGATGTCGCCAACGTAGTAAAACCCGTTTATACGCTGGAATCGGGTTCATATAGGTACGGATGGGGTGACTATGAAATAACGGAAATGAAGGGAACGATAAGTACACATATTTGTTTGCACACACTAATAGCATCCGTTTTGCTTGGATACGGTAATTTGATGGGCTTACGAATTTTATCGGTTTTTGGTATTTTATAATTTCACCTGACAAAAAGTTCTTGCGCGTTTCTATGAAAAAAGCGCTTGTATACTTATTTCAATTAATGTTTAAACCTCACGTTTGTGCCAACCTGTTCAAATATATTTCAAACTTTAATGTAGTTGTAGAAGTGCATGTTCAAACGCAATTTAACATTTTGCACTTTAGATGAGATAGTAGGATCAATGCAGAGAGATAATGGCACTACAACAAAGAGCAGCAACAAAAATATTAAATAAATATCAGAAATTTTTACATTGCTTGAAAAATAATTTTAGAAAAATGTTTGCTTTTGGAAGCCGCACAAACCTGAGTCCTTTTCATTATATTTTTCGTCACTCTTTGATAGGTTTCGAGAAGAATATCTGAAATCGCTTCGCGAATATTATTTTGCAACTGCTTTACAGTGTATGATTTGTTTATGTGAATATTATTTTTTAGAAATACCCATAGAAAGAAGGCTGGAATCGTTAAATCGAGTGATCTTGGAGACTAGATGATATTGGCCAAATCGAGAAAGCAAACGTCTCCTATTATTAAAAGATCCATTATTGCCCTAGCTGATGCTCCGTCCTGTTGAAACCACGTGCTTTGCAGAATAATTTGTTGAACTTGAGGAGTGCTCGCCAGTGACAGTAACGGAAATTTATGCAGCCTTAAAAAAAGTAAACTCCAATGACATCTCCACACCCAACATGCCACCAAACTGACTCGATGCAGATGAAGTAGTTGATGGATGGCACAATAGTTTTTTAATGTCCAATTCTAGTCGTTAACAAGTCTGTTCATATAGAAATGGAATTCATCACTTATTATGATTTTTCGGCAGAAATAGTTCGTTTGGTTGTTAAGCTCCAATATTGCATAACTGTATTGTTCGAAATTTTCCTAATCTTTAGACTCCAGCTCTTGGATCACTCAATTTTTTATGGCCCCTAATGCTGAAATTGTGTCTAATGATGCGGAACAAATGTTCAGTTTTTGAGAACGACGTTTGGTAGAGTTCTGAGGAAGCTCCATTAAGTTTCAAAGTCTATCAAGTCTTTAACTTTACTGCTTTGTCCAAATTTCTGCACTAATGGCGGAATGACGATCATACCGGGTGAATTATTTCAACCTTATTCGTTGTAGATTCCGTTTAGTTACAATTATTGACTCCTTATTTACATAAGACAACAATTAACAATACGGACGCGTTGTTAGATCGTGTAGCGTTCTATGATGAATTTGATAGATGTGCTTTAAACAATTACTATAGCATCACCTACGGAAATGTGTGTCTCAAAAATGGCATGCTATTTAAATCAGTTAGATATATATTGGCTACCTTGTATAAATACATTTGATTTTGTAAAGAGGCAGTGTAGGTATATTCAATTACATAAATATTTTCCTCAAAAGAATCCAATAAATCCACCTCTGATTAAATTATAATTCAAAGACCACTCTACGTACACATAAAAAAATAAGACAAATCGATACAACGAATCACTTTTGTCTTTGAAAATCCGTTAAATAGGCCGAAGGTAGAAGGTTGTGAGAGGATTTGCAACATATATAATTGAATTATTTCAACAATCCTGATCACATTAGCCCCATTCCGAGGCGACAGTCTTCAATAGGCGACATAATCGGTTTGTATACAAGCGCGAAAGTGTTTTCCCCTTGTTCAGGCTAGCGAATCGTATATCGCATTTTAGTACTCCGATGGATTGATTTTGGAACGTTTTCACTGTTGTTAGGGGTAAAAATGAAAACCACCGAATCCAAAGAGCATTTGATTGAGGAATGCTTGGAAACGTTGGGATCTGCCGCAGCGGCTATTATCTTGACCGATCCGACCAATAGACCTCTGGGACCTATCGAGAAGCAATTTTTATTGCAGGCAGAACGTGGAGATTGCGCTGGAGTTAGAAGGTAAAAGAAAAATGAGAATTTTATTGTATAAAATTTTATAAAAAGTAGTTATACGTAACGAGAAATGAATAGTTTTATCTTAATTAAAATATATGTTTTTATTAGTGTTGTACGTATTCTATTTTATTTTCTACATGCTTATTTGTTATTACGAAAATTATCAATAATTTATATATTAGATGCAATTTATCATAGGGAAAAGTGGTTACCCTTCGTACACTTTTTACAGTTTTGTTATTTAGTTTATGATTAACTGACTAAATTATCTAGTTTATGCATCTAAATGTAATAAATATATCGTAGTTAATTACAAAAAAGTTTGAAACTGTTATGTTAAAAGGTTAAAGAGTTATAGTGATTTTTCTAGGATAAAATATTTGTACGAACGCACCCTACATGTGGGGTACTTGCGTACAGCATGTGAGGTACTTTCGTACACCATAGGATAGATTCATACAGGATAATTAAAGTCAATTAAACTTGCTATCTTTCATTAAATTTTAAAGTAAGTTAATAATATTTAACATGACTCATAGTTAACTTAAATTCATATCGTAAAAAATAACAAAAATTAAACATCGTTAATTCTTAGTTTACTTATTGCTAATTCTAACCTTTTACAAATAGCTGAGAAGGTAACTAAACATTTGGTTGTTACTTTGGAAGTTATTGCACATTAAAATTAATAAAATTAATTCCAAATGTAAAAAATCTAGACATTCTAGCTGTACAATGTGACCTTGGTTGAGAATTAGGGAGGATCATGGCGACATCACTGATATCCAAAGTGTGTATGTCTTCTACATTAGGCAAAACGAATGACCATGATGATCCCGGTTTCTTCCAAAAATAAGATACTTTTAGCTCCCTACGCGAATAATGACTGAGGACTTTTCCCACTTAATAGACAACAGAAGTTTTCTTTTCAAACTTCATCAAAATAAAACCATTATCTTTAATATTATATGTCGGGTCGATGGCCGCAGTGGTTAGGCGGCTGACTATCGTTGTGAGAGGACGATAGGTGCCGGGGTTCAATTCTCTGGAGGGACGGTGACATTTTTTCAGAGAGTTTAATCCCGGCTCGACTTGCCATTCGCTGTTGGGAGCAAAGTGATTAACAGCGCGGCATCATAAAAGGCGATATGATGCTGTCACAAAGCCATTTAAACACAACTTACACACACCAAACTACACCGCAAGAGTTGCAGTTATAGCCAGACAAGTAATACAGCTTACGGAGTCACTGCAACTAAGCACTCACCACATATTAAAAAAAATTCTTTGGTGTTACATCAACATTTGTCTTGGTATTGCAATCATTAGCGTCTTCATCAGTTTCGAAATCAACCGGAGATGTAGAGCTTTCTCGCAAGCTTATTGGGGATCCTTCAGATTCCTCTGAATCTTCATCACTTTCCATTTTTTTAGCTTTCTTTTTCTTTGGTTTCGAATTTAGTTCCAGCAAACTGCGTTTCATTTCTTTAGCTCTGGCTTTTCTTTCCTGATCTGTTTTTTTTAATTTCTTTCTGTCTATGTCTCTCTTCTAGTTTATTTTTCTCAGGTGTATCTGTGTACATACGGGATTTACCCTGTGGTCTTCCTTTATTGGTTTTTCTGTTTCTAACAACTACAGGATAGGGTCTTATGACTTCTGGTGTTATGGGAATATTAATAGTCGGTTCAGGTTGAGGCTCAGCTGTAGAAGTGGAAGGTGCCTCGTCATTTATTTCAGTCGATCTAGAGCGGCACAACTTGTTTCCGGGTTAGGTGAAATATTTTCAGAATTATTTGAAGCATACACGTCAGTGGGAGCAAAGTCTTCATCGCTAAAAGCCATTTCATTGAACGGCCATATACCTGGCTTAGAAAATCTACTTGTAATATTCTTCGCTGTAAAAGATTCCAAATATGCAAGTTTTACCAGTTTGGGTATATTGTAAATGCTGACTGTTTTTCCTGGATTCATCATATGCCAATTATTGAACCCTATTTTCAACTTTGACTTAAATGGCCCAAATACTCCAACATCTAACGGTTGCAAGCGATGGCTTGTGTGTGGCAGAAAAGACACAAAAGTTATTCCACCATCACGTGCATACGTTATAGCCTGTAAACTGATGTGGCTTTCATGATTATCACATAATAATAAAATCCGATGATCTTTAGAGCTCAGTGTGTGCTTTTGAATATGTTTTAATACTGAAACAAATATGTCAGTATTTATCCAGCCACTCCTGTTTGCAGCGCCGATGCTTCCTTCAGGTGCACCTTCAAGGAAATGGTCTTTGTAGTACACACGTGGAAATACAAATAGCGGTGGGATAGTATTTCCGCTAGCTGAAATAATAGCACCAAAAGTTACAAGCTGGCTTCTTTCCGATGACACGATTTGCCTTACTTGTTTCTGTGATTTAGGAGCCAAAACTTTAGGAGTGTCTAAAACTGTAGACACACCGGACTCATCAAAGTTAAATATCCTGTCGGCAGTAAAATTATGTCGCTGCAAGACTTCGGCCAGATTATTATAGAACGCTGTAACAGCAGTTTTGTTAAAAGCGAATGATCTGGTGTTTTGATTTGAATTTCGTTCCCTGTATTTCCGCATCCACTCTAAGCCGGCCATTTGATTTTCGTCCCACTTTACTGGATACTTCAATTTCAATGTTTTCGCATATTCATAAGCAAGTTTCCGAATTTGTACTGTCGCGAGCCCATAGTGCATCTTGCAGCAATTAATAATGTAGTCATTTAAAAGCGACTCTTCTTCCAAGGAGAAGACTTGCACACTTGTGAATTTGGAATGAAAAGTATGTGCGGGTTTATCTTTGTTAATGCCATCTCTAAATTTCTTCACTCGACTTTCCAACGTTGATGTTTTAATGTTGAATTTCAAGGCGGCTTTTTTATAAGACAACCGTCCTTTTACTACTTCATTAACTGCTGCATTTACGGACTCTTCATCCACTTCGCGTACCCTTTTTTTTGTATTTCCGCATCATGATTCTGCAATGAAATATTTAAATTTATTAAAAGGTCTAGTTATTAAAAATTACAAAATCTGTTAGAAGTAAAGTATTTTATATTAGGAAACTTGAAGGATAAAACTATATTACAATTAATAAAAGCAAATTAAAAAAAACTAAACTACATCAAATATAAATAAAAAGTACCTACATATGTGTAGGTATAGGCCTAAAGCATAATTTGAAATGTAATCAATTTTATTTCATCAAAATCGAAATTTGATATTCTTGCTGTAATTTGCGTCTTCGAGCATTCTTACGCGTACGAATGTGCCCACCGTAGTAATGTCCGAATGTACCCCAGGCCTCGAACAAAATTAAATTACAACTTTATATAAATTGCAGTTTAGTATGACAAATATTAGTTATTACAACCCAAAATAAACAATGTTAACATGAATTCATCATCACTATTTTGTCAAAAACTTAAAAATTCTACTTACAATGCGATCCTAAACTTCAGTAAAAAAATTACTTGCCTCGCGCGGAAACACGTAATGTCTAATCACTTCTCACAGCATCGCTTGACTGGCACGATGTTCGTCAAGCAAGATGGCGACCGGTACGTCTACCCACACAAGTAAACACGTGTTTGTGTGCCGTTTAGTTTTTCTGACATACTTACTGTACGAATGTGCCCCATGTACGAAGGGTGACCACTTTCCCCTAATATTTACATAATAATATACACTGTTGAACAAAAAATTAGGGCCAACTTTTACTTATGATACTTTTGCAATTTTCTGTTTTACATTTATGCTGGTTAATCGTAAATTATAGAAAGCGTTTAATTACGAATTTTTCGTGAAATTTTATCTGTTATGCATCAGATGTGAGTTATCATTTATTACCTCTTTTACTCGTTTTACCGTAAAAGGAAATATGATAACCCCGAAATAGGTATTCCAGATCTTTAAGAAGAGCGTACATACGCTCACCGAGGTAGTAAAACACACACCGCGTAAATAATTACCGTGCGGAATATTTATGCGAAACGAGATGGTTTGACTAAATAGGTGGTACGATGCGTGAAACTTAATTCTAGCTCGCCGGGAGGGTGAGGTCGGAGAAACCTACAGATCTTAAAATTTACAGGCGCCAGGACTTCCTATTTTCACACAACGTCTGGATCCTTGAAGCTGTGCCTACACCACAGAGGACAGGAATTTCGAAATCGCAAAATATACTTACGGTACAATCTTAAGTTTCGGTTACAATACTTACGACCGATATTCTTACACTGATTTACTCGATATTGAATTGATTTAGTCACTGAGAAAGGAGTTAATGGAATAGAACGCAATTTCAATTTAATAACAAAGGTGTATTGAGAATATTAGCAATACATTCCAACTAACGAATACCTTATTAATAATTTACCGACCCTTAACGTTGCAACGATACTTGAACTAAACTAACTAATTAAAATACATATATTTACACGGTACCTTAACCTAAATACAATCCAAGTTAGTACGGACGGTCCTTCTTCAGCGGTAAGTGCTTCTAAAAATCCAAAATAATGTGATGTCCTTGTAATCCTTTTTTTTTACCCAGGAGGAAATCCTTTATGGACAGTGTGTGGGACTCCAGTACGCGTGCAATGTACTGATTACCCACTAAAACCTCCTGCCTCACACAAAAACATTCTCAGTCGTACCCGGAACCGTCTAGGAACATTACATCAGGTACGACTGGCGGGCTATCTCCCTTTAGATTCCAACTCTTTCCTGCCTTACACGTTCTTCTGTCTCCTTTCGGGTCATAATATCCCTTATCATGGTGTGTATATATTCCCAGTTGGATCTACTCTCCATCATTGAAGGGACAAGGGTCTCGGGCGTTAAGTCATTACCTATCTTCGTGTAGGTAGATCTCCTATATTCATCCCATCTAGGGCACTAAAAAATGGTGTGCTCCGCCGTGTCCACACTTCCACAATACATACACACGTCAGTGTCATCCCGATTGATTCGCTTTTGCGAAGAATCTGTACACACTATGCGCTGTCAGTGCTTGCGTCAGATAATAGTCCATTCTCCGGTGTTTGCAGTTGATCCATGTCGTTATATCCGGGATCAGCCTCTTTGTCCATTGGGCCTTTTCTTGTTCGTCCGTCCATCTATTTTGCCAGGCGCGCAGTGAATCCTCTCTTGCCTGTTTCCTTGTAAGTTTCTGGTCGTATTCATGCCTGTGCTCGTACAGGTAGCACCTTTCGAGAACCAACAAGTCTATAGGTATTCCACCAGTAATCACTTGCAGTGCCATCCCAGACACCGTTCTATACGCGGACGCTACTCGTAACAACATACTTCTTTGGAGCAGCTTTTGGGCATTAGTCTAGTCAGCCTGGACAACTTCTTCTCTGTCTTGGCGACTATCTCCACTATGTGCTGCTTGAAATTTAGCTTGTCGTCCATAATCACTCCCAAATAGGTGACAAATCTAGCTGGAGTTATTCTTACTCCTTCCAGGTTAAAAAGACATGGTCCCTTTACCGGCCGCCTCTTATTATTACGGCTTCCGTTTTTTCTGGTGCAAGGATCAGTTTGTGTTCCTTAGTCCACATATTGATTTGTTTCAGGTTGTAATCCTTTTACTTGACACTTTTCGAAAATCAACCAATACACAATCCCGCACTCTGGCGAATTTTATCACGAACGATACATAAAATCAAACACTTACCTACTAACCCAACAGTTTTCGTCTCGAACCGACTGTACCGATCACTTCATTTTTTGAAACTGTGTCTTTTAACCTTTTTCTTGTTTTCTTCACCTCTTCACCCTAGCCGGTGGTTGTGGTAAGAGTTGGTTTTGCGCGGTAGTTTCTTTCGTAATCCTTGGCCGTGGATTGGCTGAGAAAGGTAACGATATTTAAGAGTATCCAATCGCGTCCAAGCTGGTATGTGACGTCACAGCGACGGTTTCCAGCTGCGTCCGACGTTTGTTATGGCACGTGTGCTGTCGGCGTCTTTGTCATCGGCTATCGCCTTCCCGACACAGATGGCGGTATCTGGGTGCGCGTTCGCCGAGTTTCAGCTGCGTTAATCCTTGATGCGTACTAGTTGGCAAGTTGCTTGTTTCCTTAGTAACACTTGTGCCGCCGCGTACGTGGGTTTTAGCACAGAACATACAGAAGCGACACTTATGGCGGTGTCTTTGATCTTTCATTGACAAATCTGGGAGACCTTGACGGCCATTTAAATGTAGGTATTAAGCGCGAAATAAGAATATCAACGTCATCAACCATCCTAACACGATAATTTAACAGCACGTGTAACAGCAAGCGTACAAAGCATATAGGTTGAAGGAAATACCTACACAAATATGGCGGAAGCAGCACATGCGCATACAGAATTTAATTTTGGCGGGTTAAAGAGTGTCGCTTCTTAGTGTTCTGTGGTTTTAGACACTACGCAGTTACGCCGGTCAAAATTATTGAATTGTTAAATATTTGGCTTAAAATCACATATGAAGATATTGTTTAAAAGTGATAAGTTGCAAATTTACGAAAATACAGGTTACACAGTAACACACAGTACACAGATGTTACTTTAGAACCTTAAAATTATTGATTTTTAGTATGTTCGAATGCATTGCGTAGTAATTCAATGAACTTTTATAAATACAGGGTCGTAATGAAAAATTGGACCGTAACAAATTAATAACACACATTGGTAGCATCTATCAGTCCTATATGTGCAATGTTTATAGTATTTATTGCATTCCGATCTTATCGTTGTGGCAACAACTGTAGTGCTAATATAAGATGGTCGAAGCCAATGCCACACTATCTTTGTATTGTACAAAATGGATATGAAGGTTATGAGGGAATTGATTTGATGACAACCATCTGGACGAGATAGATATAATTTTGACAACGAAGTGTATTTATATACCTGGTGGTTCGACTCCACCTCGACATATTTTTAAATAAAAATATGTTTAATTTAGTTGGCGTTTGGAAAAATTGCATTATATATACGAGATAGTTATAGTCACCATTCGGTAGTTCCACTAGTTTGTGGAACCAAACAGTTTGTGTAGTTTTGCTACGAGATCAACTCTTACGAGATGAGATGTAATTGTAAGTGGATGAGTGGAAAAGGACAAGACTGCATGCTTGTGGATAGTCTTGTTGTAAGTCCGGATTGTGTTCGAAATCACGTAGCACGGAATAATGAGTAATGGAGCAAGGTGCTCTTTGTAGACGAGTCGCAGTTTTGCCTTACTGCACCAGAGACGGATATTGATTGTATTACGCTTTCTATTTCGATTGCCAAGTATTTGGTACTACTATGTACAGTAGTGTTTTTTGTACCCAGTGTTTAGTCTGGTATTGATCTTGTCTAAAAGTGAATGACATTTTAAGAGATTTAGTTTCACTAAATTTAATTTACCATATATGCAACTACGTATGTTTGCATATAACCTAGATACGTTTTGGGTTGTAAAACACTCAACTTGATTTGTATTGGGAGTAAAGATTACAAATGTATGCCTACAAAGGAATGCCTAGTGAGTAAAGTATGTATATACGATAGCGGTGCAATAGTGCTGCGACAATCCCTGTTATCCTGGTTCTAAGGTTTTCTTATTAAAGTAAGATCTGTGAATTTTTTGCGCTGCAGAGTGCTTTCATCAAAACCAAATCAGTGAAGGATTATCTATTGTTCAGTGTTTAAAATCGAGTTTACTGTTTATGACACCAGTTTTTTCAGAGTTTTTGAGACAATTGTGCAGTAGATTTGTGGCTCGCTACAATATTTGGATTTTGATCTAATTTTGGTATCAGTGTAGTTATGTAATTATAGTTTTATTTATTAATGGGGTTCTAGGACTATATAGATATTTACTTTTTCTAAAATTCCTTCGAAATCAATTATTTAATGCTAGTGTGGTTAAGGAAGTAAGATATCGTTTAGATTGTTATTATTTGGAGTTTATACTTGCTTTATACTTGCTCTGCAAGATTTTGCACTATTTTGTTTTAGTTTTAAATTTTACTTTATTACTTAAACTGTTGAATACTGTTTTATGTCGAACGTGGGTTCGATGCTATTTTGGTCTAGACTCAAATTTTCATTTTCAGTGTTTGACATTGTCCAAACTTAGAAGAAGATTATGAGAAAACCTCAAAAAATCCAGACAAGATCTAATTTATAAAAGAAGTATACTTTATATGATTTTGGAAGATGTCGAAGAAGTATATTAGATAACTAGTTTCATAAAACGTCTTGTTGCACGGCTGCATGTCGCCAGCCCCTCCCGCAATCGATTTTTAAAATTCTTTCTGGACCCCCATATCAGAATATCAAAATTTCACTTAAGCTATCGTATTGTACTAGTTTTGTACCGTTTTGCACCACAAAGCAAACATTTTGTACCTCGTTAGTTTTTGGGATATAATCGATCTTAAGTAGAGTGCTAGCCCTCCCATATCGGAATTTCAAAATTTCACTTATGCCATCGTATTGTACTAGTTTTGTACCACAAAGCAAACATTTCGTACCTCGTTAGTTTTTAAAATATAATAATAATAATAATAATAATAATAATAATAAATTTATTCATTTCATGCTACAGTGTGTGAAATACGTCAAAGGAAAACAATCGATCCTAAGTAGAGTGCTAGCCCCCCCATATCGGCATTTCAAAATTTCACTTATGTCATCGTATTGTACTAGTCTTGTACCGTTTTGTATCACAAAGCAAACATTTTGTACCTCGTTAGTTTTCGAGATATAATCGATCTTAAGTAGAGTGCTAGCCTCCTCCCCCCATATCGGAATTTCAAAATTTCACTTATGCCATCGTATTGTTACAGTGTAACAGTTTTATTTTAAATTAGTGTTGGGCGATACCACACACATAAAAACGTATTCTTGGGCCAAAGATGTAGACTTCTTTGAATATATTTATTTGAAACAAATAAATATTTTTTTGCCAATAGAAAATATATTAAAATCAAAAAATTATGTTTACTTGACTAAAATAAATCTATTATAATCAAGTAAATATTTTCTAGAATGAAGACCTCATTTGAAGTGGGGGATGTAGTGTTGCGAATATCAGTAAACGCCAAGTGGCCAACCTTCAATTATTGTTTTGCTGTGCGAAAGTTACGTGAATGTGTCAAACATTGGTTCCTCTTTAATAAGTGGTAATACACACCGCGAATTTTATTATCTTGGTAGAAGTTGTATCAAACAGTGGTTTGTTGAATTATACGCAACTATTGATACTACTGGTTAATTTTAGGTTAGATTCTCATTTTAATCTGTTTTAGTACTCTTAAGATATAGTATATTGTTTATAAAAGATCTCTTCTGCAAGTGTTAATGTGCTTAATATTTCAAGTAATATCTAGAAATATATTTTTAGTTAATTAGGCAAAGGTGTCGTTATGTTATCTAAGCATGTTGGAACTAAATAAAATGTTGTATTTATATTTAATTCATTTTATAAAATAGTGTTTCTAAAGGTGTTTTTATGATTTAAAAATTCAAACTCTAATTGGCATAGTGTTAAATTCGATTTCTTTTTGTGCTTCAAGAGGCTTCCATATTATGTAATTAAAATATAACTGAAAAAAGATAAAATTTTGAAAAAGTAAATTCTCTTCTAGTTAACCTAATAAATAATTTATATTTCTATTGTGAAATATGTAGCAAATACTATATCATTACTAGGTTAACTTAAGTGTACATGTATATTATATAATATGTATGTATATACAACATATCGTATGTGTAATTAGTATATTGAATACAATAAGTAAGTGTCTTGTCTTAAATAATTTAGGGTCATATTTATAGTCCGTGCTTCAGGCTGTGCCGATGCATGAGCACACGATTTTGACATGAATGTCATTAAAAATGTGTCAAAATCGCGTGCTCAAGCATCGACATAACCTGAAGCACGAACTATAAATATCGCCCTTAAATCCTCGCATTTAATATCAATCCTCAAGTATTTATTTTATCCAAGAACAACATAAGTACTTGCAACAAGAATGAGATTCTTAAATGAAGAAAATATAATATTTCTGATAAGCAAAAATTACTTGGTTTAAAAATATATATATTTGAATTTCCAAGAATTTAATTTACTTGTAACAAATAGATATTTTCTTGCGTATATACGAACCTACCGTTTACTCGATTCAAGTAAGATTTACTTAATCCAAGAAACTACTATGTGTGCACTAAAGGTATCGATACTGGGTATTGATCCGTATCATTTTAAAAACTATTGACACATGTATCGTATCGCTCCAAAAGTATCGATTTAGGGAAATATCGATAAAGTTATTTGTTTTTTTTTAACAGTAGTAAATAGTAAAACTTTATAAAAACAAGGAGTGTAGAAAATGAACAAAAAAAAACAAGATGAAGTAAATCAATGTTCATATAATATAATATATATGCACGCGTGTAAATCTAAAGTACAAGTTTATAAGTTTTGGCACGTACAATAAAATGCCTTATAAAACAAGTTTCGTATACTATTTTTTCTATTTCTTGACTTTTAAAATTTGTATTTTTCATACTACGCAATTATTATAATACTTATGTATATCTGACATTTATTTTTCTGTAATATAAACGTTGGTCATACTTACAGTTGCTGTCATGGTTCACTGTACATTGTACTAGCACATTAAATGACATAAATGATTGATCAGAAAACCAACATTGAATAATAAAAATATCCATGACATATTTCCATTATATGTAGTTCCATTGAAACAAAGCCAGTACAAAAGAAATGTGCTCTTATTTATACAAACAACTATTTACTAACAGTATAATATGATTATGAATTAACTATAGTCTATCTAGAAAGTATCCGGAAAAAATAAACACATTTATAATTTCTGATATTATATTTGTTTTATTAACAAAAAATAATTAGTAACAAATGGTTGTAATTATTTGCTAACGACATGTTCGTTTAGTCTTAAACATTTCCTAAGACGTACGTATATTGCCCAGTTATAATATTCAAATAATTAAAAAAATTAAAAAATTCAATCATTTTTATTTCTAAGCGCCGTTTACTCAATCTCGTCCATTAGTCGCAATCTGTTTTCAATTAGAATAAGATCTGGTGAAGCCGGTGGCTAAGGAATTAGTTCCATTTGCTGTTCTTGCATCCATGTTGCGTGTATACTGTGAAGTATGGCATCTTGCATTGTCCTGCTGAAATCTCCATCCATCAGGATATAAACTGTTAGCTGTTTCGAAAAGATAGCAATTTAAAATGTTACAATATCTTGATCTGTCAACGTTATTTAGAAATGTTCGGGAAATATTTCGACAAAATTTGTAATTTATTGCCTCCTATTTGAAAACAACTTTTATCAGAAACAAAATCGAAATCATCTTCTCGAAACTGTCGAGTAGAATTCATTCATTCTCGAATGTGTGTGAATGTCATTGAAGGAATTTCTTTTGGCTTCCTTGATACGTAACCTTGTCTCTTCAGTGATTTTCGTATATGGTCTATAGACACATGTGTATACCTCGTTGATTTTTAAATCTATTGGTTAATTTCTGGAAGCCTAAACGAGGATTTTGGTTTCATAAGTTAATCATGGTATTTAAATTGTTACCACAAATTTTACATGGTGACCCAACAAATCATTTGTGATTCATTCCAACTCTAGTTTTTATTCTCCTGATAATTTCGTAGACTGCGCTTTTCCCTAGATCGGTCAATTTCACCTGTTTTTTAACATTTCGCACTCCTTTCTTATACAAATGTTCCATCAAAAGCCTTTTTCCTAATTGTGATATAGCTACGTAGGTATATAAGTTTCAGATTATACAAACGCTACTATATTTGACAGAAGCTATTGTTACTTGTTTTGGTCAAAAACCATATTACCATGACAACACATAAAAGTAACTATTGTGTGTGGTATAAATTAACAAAAACAATTTTTTTTTTTTAGTGAGGAAAAATGCCTTAACGCACCATCAGGGACGAGACCCGTCCCCGGTGTGTGGGGCTCGCACAAAACCTCACTTTGTCAGGTGTAGAATCCATCCCGGAACCGCTGGTCGCATTACTTCAGGATGGCACCTTGTAGTTAGCCTCGGTCGGCTGCCTCCATATTTGGAATGTACTATTATATATTTGTGTGGTTATTGAAATGCTTTATAATTATTTTAGATAGTACTTAGTTATTTTTTTTGTAAAAAAGCTTTTTACAAACATTTTTCTCGAACATACGAAAATAACAAGATTAGTTTTATATATGTGCGTACAAGATGGGATCATCAGTATTTTTAAGTTTCATTTTTTTTTATGTTTTTATGCCGCGTTTTCTTCATACTGTAATTTTGTGTCTGACCTATATATGTACACTAAGAATTTGTTTGCATTATTAAATATAATAGCATTTCATAATTCTACTGTCGGTGCTGCTTTGGTGCGTTTCCTGGGAAACTGTAATAGTACTTTCGGGTACTTTTACTTGCTAATGATTGGTAATGTACGTCTGGAGAATTAGTATATTACGTTCTTTTTATACTTTTCGAACATATTCGTCCTTATTCGTAACTTGTTTATTTAAGTATTTTCACAATTATTTTCTAAGCTCTTACTAGATGTGTTTTTGCTCTCTTTGCCAGTACTTACATATAGCATTTTGTCGAAATATAGGTTTTCAAGTTATTGCTATGTAATCAATTATATTAGAGTACTTTCCCAATATTACTACTGAGTTCAATGTACAGGTTTTTATCAAATAATTCAATACTTTTTTGAAATATAAAAGAAAATATATGTAGATATTGTCGGTTTAAATTAAACGACGTTTTAAAGTAAGCGTTTTGTTATCTTGATGTGTATACTTTGTTACTAAAGTTTAGAAGCCTTTTCTTAATAATCTTGGAAGCTAATTTTTCTTTTTACGACTTCGAATTATTACCAGTTTCCTATTAAAATAAGAGTAATTGTCGATAGTGTCTAATTATCGTCGTAATAATCATTTAACTACTACTACTCAAACTTACCTACTCAGACCGAAACGAACAACTAAAAAACATTAACGAAGAAATAATAAAAATAGAAGAATGGTGTTTCAATAATCTCTAACAATAAACGAAAGCAAAACAATGTATATAGTATTTTCAAAAAAAGTCGAACCTTCAACATCAAAATAAACAACCAAACCATACAGGAAATAACACAAACAAAATATCTAGGCCTAACGATACAAAAAAACCTAAAATGGGACGAACACGTGAAAGATTTAATAAAGATAAGCACTATAATTATAGCGGGCATAAACAAAATAAAACATTTAATACCAGAGTATACGAAAAAATCAACATATCATGTTCTATTTACATGCCACATGAGTTACATGATAAACGCCTGGACTGACAACAAGAAAGAACCTAGACAAATTACAAAGATAACAAAACAAGATATTGAAGATATTATACGGATTAGATAGAAGCACACCAACAACAGAAGTTTTTAAGAGAACGCAAGAACTAAATCTCAAAGAACTAACCAACTTAAAAAAACCTAGTACTGATACATAAGATGAAAAATGCACTAACAAAAATCGACACCAAACTAAAAAACAATAGTGAAACGCATAAACACAATACAAGAAGACACTTACATATAAGAACAGAAAAAATCATAGGCAATAAGAAAAATCCCGAACACAGAAAGAATAACCCAATACAATAACCTACCAACAGAAATATACAACCTAAAACACGCGCAATTTAAAAAAGAAACAAAAAAAAAGAATAATAGTGAAAAGTCAGTAAAACAAAAACAATACCCAACATCCATAGCGCTCTCGATACCAATAGTCCGAGATGGAGCACCACCGTTCCACCAACTCGAGACAAGGACAGAAGAACGCAACTGCAGACGGACATATACATAAATATATGAAATAGACAAGGAGTCCGCACCGTTGGAACTCAATACTAGAATAAAGGAATATCAGGGAATCCAGCAAATAAAAATCAATTTTTAAACCGGGTTTTCTATTTTATAGCCAATATTTCGCACTGTATTCAGGGCACATTACAAGGATAAACCATCGTCAATACATTAAAATACTTGTTTATAATTTTTACTTACAATTTTTAAACTCATTGAGAGAAAATATGTGACATAAACTACATTCAAACCCAGGATGACTGTGGATTATTATTATTATTTATTTACATATTGAAGTTGTAAAAATTTTAAAAACTAAGGACACCACACATTACACGTTAAAATTGCAAATGATAATCAGACTGATTGGCGTGTGAACAGCTGATCTAAGTGGTACCAATCTTATTTACTACCAACCACAAGACTCGACAATAGGTCAAGGTGTGCAAACATATGAAATGGTGAATATTACTAAACAAATTCCCCAGAATAAGAAGTGAATTTACGGAAATCTCGTAATTGGTAACAGCGCAAAACCAATCACAAAGACAAAATGCAGGGTGACATATCAATTGTATGAATTTAAAACGGTGACAATCCACCTCGCGATAACCCTAGTCTACTTAGAACGTAGGGGTGGTTAAGTAAAAAGGGAGAACTCACAATGAAAGGTGAAACAAAAGATTGAAATGTTTTTTTTAAAGATAATTAATTACTGGATCGCTCGACTGTTAATGTTAAGAGTTAATATATATGAATAAATTTTACTCAAATTATCTACATCGGACCTGAAATTCATATTATTCGTATTTTTATTTATCTCAATCATTTCCAAAAATTCCCTAATTTTTTAATAGGTTCAGTTCTCAATATTTTAGTATTTTCGAAATTAGGTTCGTGTTGCAGTTCGATTATATGTTTAGCCAACGGACACCAAGTTTTTTTGGTTTTAATATTTCACTTTTATGATTGGCTAGTCGAGTCTTTAACCAAGTGGAAGTGTTACCTGTATATACG